>JADLZK010012399.1:0-109641 GCA_015847255.1 Hyparrhenia diplandra | reverse complement strand
AGAATGTTTTAGTTCACTTTTCGGGTTGAGTTCACACCTGGAGCCAAACTTTAAAATAGAAATTACAAGCACTATCTTCGCCTCCTCCCCATCCTTTTATAATCTCCCGCATAGGTCTTTGTGTTTGTACCTTAGATGAATCAGAAAAAGGTATAAGACAACAAAATAATTGAGCAAAGTTGTACAAGCTAGTAAATAGCATGACTCACGTATATGTAAGACAAACACTAAAACTTTTTAGATCCATCTCGAAATCACTTCAAGAAAGGAAGAATAATGCACTATACAATCTAGATTTCGTGTTTACCCAAGAAGATGCTTCCGACGACGACCCCGATTCAAGAACCACCAAAAAAGCAAAAACTTTTTGTATTTGTCGCTTCAAAACCACATGAAAACCCATATCTAGGGCCATGGATGTGATATAAAGACCACCCGCCCAGAGGCCGGATGGAGATGAAGGCGAAGGCAGGCCCCCGTGCTCGACCACTCTCTCGGCTGAGATGAGTTTGGAAAGTCGTGACGAGAAGAGGTGAGAAGAAGAGTACTACTAGTACAAAGATGAGAAGAGGTGTAGTATGGGATAAGAAGAGACGAGAGATCAAGCAGAGAATATCGCGCCCATAGTAGCACTATAAAGGAATCTGAGGTGGCAACCGTGAGTGTTCGATGCGTACACCATGGTCCCACTAAGCAATGTAAAAGGGCTTGCATCAGAACTTGTGTGCTAGTATTTCGAAATTTCAAACATTATTTAGAGAATTAGGAATTTGGCCCCTCGAAAAAGTTTGTCCTACTTATCCCAACTACCATCGTGGTGGGCCCACTTGTAATTTTATCTAAATATATCCATGTGATATCTTTGTTTTTTGAATAATTAATTGAAACAAATTTAGTAGTAATCGAATTTAATTTAGATTTTTGGTTTCTCGCTAAAACATTTTTAGGTATTTTAAATTGTGGGGCCCGCTTGGCCATTTTCTCTCTCTCTCGTCTATAATTAATCCGACGCTTCGCGACAAGGAACCGTGGCTGCCTCACGCTGCCACGGCCGCCTCCCGCCCGGCTTCGCCACGGGCGAGTCCCGCAGTATTGCTGGAAAAGGTTTTGGTCAAAACTTTTTTGGGAAATATAAAAAACTTGTCGCTCCATCCATCCTCGCAGCGGTCATTCAAGACCATCCTACAGACACTCGTTTTTTCAAGCACGGGTCCGTAGAATCGTAATCATGATGACATGCCTACGAGGGTGTACTGCATATTAGGGGTCACGATGGAGTCATTTCACATGCCCTGCTCGATCGAGAGAGAGAGAGAAGGAGGTGAGTGTTCGATGCCTAATTTGTTTCAACACAAGGCCAAAATTTGCCTCTTTACTCGAACAAATCAAGTCAATTTGTTTGTTGAGCCACAATTGCACAAACTAGCAATACAAAAAGTCTTCGACATGCATTCTGGAGCCGTAGAGCATTCCAAATTTGAACAATTTTTTGATAATATAACAACATTATGGATAACAAAGTTTCTGTTTTGCTAGCGCTCGATTTTTGGCTGATTTAATAGAATTCGTGAGACATAACAAGTCGAAACTAGATGAAGCAAGAGCAAGTTTAATCAAAAAAAAAGAAGAAGCAAGACCTAAGCTACGAAGACATATATGGACGTCCCCTGGTCCGCACTCGAGTAGGACGACGACACACCGAGGAGTTTGCGACCGGATTATAATTCTAGAAGTTGTAGTGAAAGGGTCTCGCAGAAGTTGTAGTGAAACAAGCAGAACTCGAGTCTCTCGAAGCCTTTCGAGGCGCCGACTTAAAAAAATACTCAACTCAACTCGGAGAGCTGAGGGCCCGCCGGCGACCTCTAGCACCCGAGCCAAACTTTAAAAAATAGAAACTACTATGTAAGAACCAAATTATTGAGCTATATAGCAGAGTCACATAAATTTGTAAGAGAACGGACCTGTTTCTCGGCGCTGCGCCGCATCCGGTGCCGGATGCTATTGGAAGTGCTAAGAAGTGCCCCTCGAAGGAGACATCCATTCCCCGAGGACCTTGACTTCACAAGCACAAAGAAATGTGCTTTTCTTGCCACATTTTCTTCGACCTCCTCCCCATCTTTTATAATCTTCCGCTGAGATCTTTGTGGCTAGCATGAATCACAAAAATATAAAGACAAAAACAAAACCTTTTAGAGCCATTAAAAACTTCAAAAAAGGAAATGCATTTAGAGATCTCTACGTGTTTACCCAAGAAGACGGCTTCTTTTTTATTGACATTTTCTTCGGGCCTCCCTTCCCAACCCAACACTACACTAGAGATCGAGCAAAATGACTTCATAGACCACTAGAGATCCGAACGGCCTGACTCCGATCCGCATCGGGCGCCATCGAGTGCAGCCAAGATCCACCCAAACCGAGCCAAAGCCGCCTGCAAAGATAGAAAATAGAGGCCATATTTTTTATAATCTCCCACGAGGTCTTTGTGTTTGTACCCTAGGATGAATCGAAAAGGTATAAGACAACAAAAATAATTGAGCAATGTTGTACAAGCTAGTTGATAGCATGAGTCACAATGATATGCAAGACAAAAAAAAACAAAACCTTTATATAGCCATTCAAAAAAAAAAAACCTTCAAAAGGAAGGATAATGCACTTCACAATCTAGATTTCGGTGTTACCCAAGATGTGCTTCCGCGACGGACCCCCGATTCCGCAAACCACCAATAAAAAGAAAAGAAGATGCTTTCCGCTGACGGATCCCGTGATCCGCAAATCACCAAGAAAAGGAAAAACTTTTGTATTTGCCGCCTCAAAAACCACACCTAAAACCACTAGCTGCATGGATGTGATAAAGAGCACCACCTGCCCGGACGGAGACGAAGGCGAAGGCGAGGCGCACCCCCCGTGGGTCGGACGCTTCCGTACTCGTGTTTGGTTGAGAATCTGAGATGAGTTTGGAAAATCGTGACGGAGAAGAGGTGAGAAGAGTACTAGTACTAACTAGTACGCAATGAGAAGAGGTGTAGTATGGGAGAACGTAAGTGGCGAGAGATCATGATGCGTAAAACCGCCCATAGTAGCACTATAAAGGAATCCAAGGTGGCTACTCAGAGAGTGTTCGATGCATACACCATGGTCCCACTAAGTAATGTAAAAAGGGCTTACCGTAACTTGTGTGCTAGTATTTCGAAATTTCAAACATTATTTAGAGAATTAGGAATTTGGCCCCGAAAAAGTTTGTCCTACTCTATCCCAACTACCATCGTGTGGGCCCACTTGTAATTTTATCTAAATATATCCATGTGATATCTTGTTTTGAATAAATAATTGAAACAAATTTAGTAGTGTAATCGTAATTTAATTTAGATTTTTGGTTTCTCATTGGTGTAAACATTTTTTAGGTATTTCAAATTGTGGGGCTCACGCCGGGCCATTTTTCTCTCTCGCCTATAGTTAATCCGACGCTCGCGACAAGGAACCGTAAGCGCCACGCTGCCACGGCCGCCTCCCATCTCTCGACTCACGGCCGCTGAGCCGAAGTCCCCTCGTAGTATTGTTGGAAAGGTTTTGGTCAAAACTTTTTGGGAAATATAAAAACTTGTCATTCGGTCCATCCTCGCAGTTGTCATTCGCACCATCCTACGCATCCGCTTTTCGCACGGGTCTCGTAGAATCGTAATCATGATGACATGCTCAACACCGTGTACGCAGGTGTACCGTATCGTGGTCACATATGGAGTCATTTCACATGACTCGCTCGATCGATCGAGAGAGAGAGAGGAGGTGAGTGTTCGGCGCCAATGTTTCAACACAAGGCCAAAATTTGCCTCTTTACGAACAAATCAAGTCAATTCGCTTGTTGAGCCACAATGCACAAACTAGCAATACAAAGTTCGATAGAGATTCTTGAGAGCCGTGAGCATTCCAAATTTGAACAATTTTTTTGATAATATAACAACATTAGATAACAAAGTTATTTTGCTAGCGCCCGATTTTGGTCGATTTAATAGTATTACGTGAGACATAACAAGTCGAAACAAGATGAAGCAAGAGCAAGCGAATATTGTCAAAGAGAAGGAAGCAAGACCTAAGCTAAAAGACATATGGACGCCCCGGGTCCGCACTCGAGTAGGGACGACAAACACCCTCCAGAGCTTACAGCAGCCGGATTATAATCTCCAACAAGCAGTCTTAAGCGCCAGCCATGGCCATGACTAGGGCTCGAGACCCACACGGAGATTATAGTCCCACGGTCGTGGAGCCCCACACGCCAAAGTCCAACAAAGGGTCTCCGCAAGTTCTAGAGAAACAAGCAAAACTTGAGTTTTAAGTTTTTAGGGCTCTCAAACGCTTGGGTCAGCCGTGATAAACACCAATCGCAACGCCTAGTAATCTATCTCGCCTCGAGGTGTGGTGTCGATCAGGAGAACAACATGAAGCTTGCTCACATTGGTTTTTTGCACATCGCCCTCCTCCAACCTTTAATAATCTCCCGCCAGAAGACTCGTGGTTGTAGAAGGTAGCATGAGTCACACATATGTAAGACAAACACTAAAACTTTTTAGATCCATTTAGAAATCACTTCAAGAAAGGAAGGATAATGCACTATACAATCTAGATTTCGGTGCTTACTAAGAAGACGTGCTTCCGCGACGACCCCGCATCTCGCAAACAACCAAAAAGAAAAGAAGATGTAAGCCCCGCCGATGGACCCCGTGATCCGCAAACCACCAAAAAGAAAAAGAAGATGTGCTTCGCGACGACGACCCCGACCGGGCAGCCACCAAAAAAAGCAAAACTTTTGTATTTGCCGCTCAAAAACCACATGAAAACCCATATCTAGCTGCATGGATGTGATAAAGAGCACCACCTGCCCAGGATGGAGACGAAGGCGTATGGGGCGAGGCGCCCCCGTGTCGGACCGCTCTCTCGTTGAGATGAGTTTGGAAAGTCGACGGAGAAGAGGTGAGAAGAGTACTACTAGTACAGATGAGAAGAGGTGTAGTATGGGATAAGGAAGAGACGAGAGATCATGAGAAAAACCGCACCCATAGTAGCACTATAAAGGAATCCGAGGTGGCTACACGCAGTGTTCGATGCGCACACCATGGTCCCACTGCTAATGTAAAAGGGCGATCAGAATCCTGTGTGCCATTTTCTCTCTCTCGCCTATAATTAATCCGACGCTTCTACGACAAGGAACCGTAAGCTGCTGTTGCCACGTTACTCGCCGCCGGCTTCCGCCGCCGGCCGCGCAGTCCCCTCGTGAGTGCGAAGTCCAGAAGATAAATGTTTTCAAACTGCTACATGTTTTCCCATGACAAGATGATCTCAAATCAAAATGTTGTGGGGGAGCTCTCCGTTTCCACAATAAAATTTTTTTGACTCATATAAAATATGTTTGACCGCCGCCTTATTCAAATTTTTTATGTAAATTATAAAAACAAACAAAACGTCATTACAATATCTTTAGTGATGTAATAAGTCTTAACAACACAAAGGGTAATATTTATTAAAAAAAAGTTAAATAAGACGAGAGGTCAAACACGCTATATGAGTCAAAGAATTGCAAGTAATGTGGAACGGAGGGAGTACAAAGTTTCATGGATATTTAAAAAAAAAAGATATCGAGCGGGGACGATGTCCCCACCCGTATTTCTTTTTAAGAAGAAGATCTTCCCACCGTGATCCCGAAAACCCCCGAACCCCCAAATTTCGCCCGACATGGGAGCCCACGTAATGCACGTGAGAAGAGTCGCTTCACACCATGCTTTGGCACACGGGGACCGGCGAGGGATTTTTTTGTGGGAAATCATGCGCCGAGAGGACTCGAAGAACGCCACTTAAAACAATTTAAATTTCAATTTCCAATTTTTTGAAATTGAGACCTATATAGTTTATCTTTATACAAAGGTAATGTTTAGTGTTTAGCTCGGGTTAGGTTTAGGGTTTAGGATTAGGTTGCTTATTTCCTCGAATTTGAGGAATTGATTTATTTACAATTGTTAGTTTAATTTTGAGATTCCATATCTTTTCAAAGTTAACAAATAAGCCTATCTCAAATTCATAGGGTGGGAGATAGGAATTGAATTCCATTGACCGACCGCAAACACCCTTTGAGATAGGCTTATTTGTTAACTTTAAAAAGTTATGGAATCTCAAATTCCAAACTAAATAGCTTAATTTAGTAAGTAGATTCCAATTCCTCCAAATTCCAGGAAGCCAAACGGCCCTTAGAGATTAGGGTATACGTGTTGCCACACATAGTTGTGAGAAGTAGGCGTTGCTCGCAACCTCAACCGGCCAACCTCCCGGCCGCGCCCTACCCGCTATGAAAGCGCCAACCGCCGCCACGAGCGAGTTCGCCATCGTAGTCGCTGTTCGCCTCCTTGTTCTTCTTTGTTTTGTAATGCTCCAAGTTCCTCTCGTCGACGATGTTTTGCCCTTTTGGGTAGGATAGATCGGGCAATGGTGGCTCGTGACCCAAACAAATGACTCGCCGACCGACAAGTGCTCGACACCGCCGCAGAAGCCGCCATGGTCGCCAACAGCTCGCCTAAACTTCTAATAATAATTATATTACGCTTCAACACAAGGAAATAAACACATGTTGCAAATTAAAGCGTAACCAATGTTTACACAACCATATGACAAACGAAAAACCACATAAAGCTAGTTTAGGGACACCTTGCACATCCTCATGAAAGCGTATCTCGCTGCAGTCCAATTTCGGGAAAGAAGAAGAACTCAAGACGGATGCGCAATCGAGCGCCGCAATACGGATGAAGGCGCTTTTCCTCTTCGCGCTCAAGAAGACATGCATCCTTCCGACCATACACGCACGGGGGTCGCCGGGCGATGCGCAGCCTCTACATGGTCATTGCAGGTAAGACACGAATCAACGCTGGGTTGCGGCACAGCCTCGTTGAGGTCCCGCCTCGCCAAACACACGCGCCGGCAAGCGACATGGTTCGCCCACCGCCGCCGCCGCTGGCCGGGCCGCTGATTTTATCGAAAGCGCGCGCCGCTGGTCCGCTGGGTTCCGACCGCATAAAGAAAGACGCTAAGAAGTAAGCCGCCGAGTCCCCAACACACGGCTTTTCCCGAGGAGCCCGGCCCTTGGGATCCGACGGCGCCGCCATCATCTTCACGATCCCCTCAGAGCATATGGCCTCCTGATGATCGGGCATTGAGGAAGCGCCGATGGCCATAGTGGCAATCAGCCCGTTAGGGACTCTTTCCTTTTGTTTTTTAAAAAATATTTCATTTTTCAATTCAATAGAAAATAAAAAGGAAAACACCATCAAATAGTATATATATCACAACCCACGAAAAATAGCGGGCGCTTATAGATCACCCGAATTTGGCTTCAAATCCCAAAATTCCCGTCACATTGAATGGTTAAAATGTACCAACGCATGCATGGATTATGAAATGTCGGTAAACAAAATAACTAATAATTACACGCTTAGATGTAAATTAAGTAGATCGATCTTTTGAAATGTCGATCGGGTAAAGGCCAATTTTCAGAATTTAAACACAGCCTTTAGGCAAAACAAGTTTGGCAACCAATTTGTTCGAACATACATTGCATATGTGAGCATCATCGAGCCTCGCTTATGCCCACCCAAAGAAGAAGGCAAAAACATATTACACTCGGCCAGGATCCTACAAATTCCCGGGCAGCAAGACACCTAGTGCGGCGGCAATACCGATCCCGGTTTTCCGGCCCTGGCACCGCAGTAGTACCGCCTCCCATCTACACCGATGCCCATCCCCGCGATGCACCGGTTGGGCAAGAGGAGGACGGCGATGCCGCCTCCATAGGCGGCACCACCGGAAGTCGTCGCGGCAAAGACTTTCGCTGTTTCGAGAAGTACCGTGGGCTCGCTCGCTCCTCCTCCGTGGTGCAGCCATCGCCGCCGCCGTGTCGCGGCTCAATCTCCCGCAACACCTCGGCAAGGTCGCCATCGGGCGGGGCGGGCGCCCGCCTCAGAGCGTATGGGCATGAACGCACGGCCAGCCGCATGCCCCGAGTCGGGCGGGCTTGTTTCGCCTTTGTCGAGGCGGCGAGACGGTGTCGCCTTCCACGAACACGCGCATGCTCGCTCTCGGGCACGCCCGGGTTGCCGACCTTGGCAAGCTTGGATGAGATCTCCGCGATACCGCGCGAGTAGTACAAAAGAGCCCCCAACCGTGACCGTCGAGACAAAGACCCGGCCTAGTCGATGCTCGTCTCCCACTGGGGGTCGCGCGCACGCCGCCATCATCGCGAACGTGGCCCGCAGATTGAAGAGGTCCTCCATAGGATGCTCTCGCGTGCATGGCAACGCCGCACGCAACCTCCACAAGCAAGTGCCCGGAAGGTTCTCCATGGCGACGCCGCGCGCGCCGGTGGGGGGCTTTTTTCTCTCGAAACTCAGCGGGCGGGTTTTTTTGTTGGAAACTCGGAGCCGGGGCGGGGTTTTTTTTTGTGCGAATGGGTGAACAGCAGAATGCGGGTGCGTAGCCCTGCACGGAGACGTGATTTTTATGAGCGCCGGCCGGTGCTCGGGAGGTCGATCGTCTGGACATAAAAACCCGCGGGCTGAACGCGGCGATGAAATGGGCAAACGCCCTATCCTAGTGCGTCTCTGTAAGTCTAGTCTCATTTGAGTTTCATACGAGTTTTTTTTTTAAAAATTACATAGTGCAACTCGACGCCACAATACGCACGCACACTCACCCCTATGAACGCACGCACGCAATCCCTACCCCTATGAGCACCTCCAAGGATTGGGCAGCCGACACATCCGGAGATTCTCAAGTCACCATAGGCGCCTCGTTGTCGACAGGGAACGCCGCTATCCACTTAATGCATAATGTTGGTAAATCCTGAAAATCTCGAGAAAAGGTGCGAAAGCACTAGGATTATTTGAACCCCGGTGGGTAGCAACCCACTAGACCGCCCTACCATTGACTACAAGGGCATTAATTAGGGGCTAACGTGGCACCATATTAATATTGAGAGTGATGATATAAGAGTTTAATGGGAGTAGAGAGAGTTTCATCCCCATTAATCTCTTCCTCGACCGCTTTCTAAAATCAATGTGTTGGAAACTCTTGACATGAAACCCCGTGCCCATTGAGACCGACCTAAACATAAATGGTTTCAAACTATACATGTTTTTCCATGACAAGATGGATCTCAAATCAAAAATTTGTAAACTACAAAATGTCATGGATAATTGAGAACTACAATCCAGATGTCGGTGGTTTGTAACTTTGTATATCCGAGGCCACTTAAAAAATTTAAATCTCGCTTTTTTGGTTTTTAAATTTGAGACCTAGTTTTTCCCAAAGATAAGACAAAGTCAATAATCAAAGAGTTTTAAGTTGAGAGTTTAATAACTTAGCAAGATCTACAATTTTATTTTGGTTTGATTCCCCATACGACATAGTGCTAGTGACATTATTGTTCACAAATCTTATAAATCTCTTTTTGTAGTTTCATAAACTCGAGAGTTGTGTAAGGGCCTGTTTATGTAGGCTCAAGGCTGGCTCCCGCTCCTCCATCAGAGCACGTTAGAGCCGAGGAGCCCAAAATATGCTTCTCCTGCTCCTATGAATAGTGGTGGTTGTCGCCAGCCGAGAGAGGGAGGGAGTGAGAAAACCGCTCATGTGAACAAGTGCCGCTACAAAAGCGCCGCAAATGGAGCCAGCGCTCCCGTTGCTAAACAAACCCCGAATAATTTTGTGAACAATGTTAGCGCGCAACACGCCGCATGAAGAAATGACCAATATAAAAGATGTACATCTTAAGAAGCTATACTACAAGTTTTATGTTCATGATGACTTGTTGTGTCAAAACCAAGAGATGCTCAAAAATGTTGTTATACAAGCTTCATAGACATGATTTATAGAATTTTAGAAAGACAAACCATCAATTTTATAATTACTATGAGACGCGCCTCGGTAGCATGTATGTTTTCCAAACCGACAGACGGTCCCACCATGCAGGCTTTCCTTGTTCCCGCCGAAAATTTTACCAAAATTGCGCCGAAGCATTCGCGAAAACGCAAAACCTCTCATCCCGAAGTTTTCCATGCCGACAGAGCGGTCCCACCACGCACCTTCTCCCGTGTCCCAACCGCAGCTGAAGTGGCGTTCTTTTCCTTGTGCACGCCTAAAATTTTCGGGAAAATTTGCGCCGACGCCGAGCATTCGCAAAACTCAAAATCCCCATCCGCCTCCTCACTGTGCCATTCTAGGGTATATACCTCGCCGCCGCCGCCGGCCCCCCGCCGCTGACAACCACCACCGCCGCAACCAACTACCGCCATTCTAGGTTTTCGACGACGGGCAAGATCCGGCGCGACCACCGCCCAACCCATCTCTCCGATCCATCTCCGACGCTACGACCGCCGTTAATTGCTACGGCCTACGACGGCTTCATCCTCCACCCGAAGGAAGGAAGGCCGCTTTCGTTATCTCCGACAAATAAGGGTTTGTGTAGTCCTCATGAACCGCCTAAGAATTGAACCAGATAGTATTAAGCCATGCTAATTTTCAGCGATCGAAATTTTGAAATCGCTCAGCGATGAAGGTGGTAGTGCTTCTACCGGCTCAGAACGGAAGGTCCCGGTTCAAGCCCTAGCTCTCCGCATATTGCACATGGTGCTGGTAAGACTTAGCGCTAAAATACCCTACCCCGTGCATCCCGCGCAAGAAGCGCGGAGCCTACGGCGACCGGGTACGCCATTTTTCAGCGACGAAGGTGCGCTCCGCTGATTTCCATCCAACAGCAGCCATCAATGCATCATCAAAGCAGAAGAGATAGCGAAGCATACGTTGTCGCCTGAATTTTTCGCCCGAGGAAAGGTGATAATTTTGTGCTCGATTGATATATAGAGTCGTATATATCGAACTTGGCGCCGATCGCTACTATAATGTTGTTAT
This sequence comes from Hyparrhenia diplandra, assembly GCA_015847255.1. Lineage (NCBI taxonomy): Eukaryota > Viridiplantae > Streptophyta > Magnoliopsida > Poales > Poaceae > Hyparrhenia > Hyparrhenia diplandra. Next base: position 98,703 of record JADLZK010012399.1, on the reverse strand, counting down.
CCCGTGTTTTTTGTCATAGGAAGCCGCAACTACCGCCGCTTATTTTCTTCACGACCATCAGCGGAAGAGATAGAGAGCACGCAGTTGTCGCCTCGATTTTTTCGGCCAGAATCGAAAGTGAAGGTGATAACTTTATCCTAAGATGGATATATCTAGTTGTTAGATACCGAACCCGACACCGATCGCTACAATGTAAGTGGGAAGGTGGTACCTTTATCCCACATGGATATCTAGAGTTGTAGATACCGAACAATACACCGACCGCTACTATAACTATAGTGTTGTTATCTCGGTGTTTTTGTCATAGGAAACCGCAACTACATCGCCGCTATTTTCTTTATAAAAAGTTCCTAATAAATGAACTGCTGCTAAACTACGCTTTATATTCCTCTCTTTTCCTCAACTACATATTTTTTGCGATCTGTGGCTCTTTGATTTGTTTAGACCTCATAGACTCCGCTCTATTACAGAATTGAATCAGATAATTTTTATCCTGAAAGAAATATCGAAGTTGTAGGTACTGAACTTGACACCCGATCAAGCATCGTAATGTTGTTACCGTGTGTTTTAGTCATAGGTAACTCGCAGCTACCGCTGCATATTTTCTTTATAGATGAATATACATGCTCAAGAACAATGATCGCCTGCATCAGAGTACTACTACTATCTTGGCTTACAAAAATGTGCCTATTTAATGGACTGTTAATCTCAAGAAACACGAGTGCTCAGAGATTACTACTATCTTGGCTTAAAAAAATGTACCTATTAAATGGATCAAGTTACTCAACTACAGCTTTGTTTATATATTCATGTATTCCTCGAACTACATTTTTTTTGCGACCGTGCTCTCCGGTTTGTTTAGTCCTCATAGCCTGCCTATTATGCAATTGTAATCAGATAAAGATGGGGCATTCGACTACTTTAAAATCTTCAAAAAGTTTTTGGATTGTTAAGATATTAGGCAATTATATTTCTTCCTCGTTTAAAAATTAATGAAAATGGTCGCCACCGTGGGTTCTCCCCCACGCTTTTGTTGTAAAAAAAGAAAGATATTAGGCAATTTCCCCTGCATTAAATCCATAATATAAATCATGACGAACCGAACAACTAGATTAAGCAATAAGCATGTGCAAAGAAACTTGCATGACTCAAAATCATATCACGTAGCATAGCAAGATTCAACAAAGATATAGCATAGCATGATCATAGCAACAGTGTAAACACAACTAGCACACCGTATAGATTGAACAGATTGGACATGACTAATGGTGGGAGATTAGATCTTGGGAGTAATACCCGCTAGAGACGATGACAAATAAGATGGAGAGGTTCCCCGAAAGCGGCCGAGGTCTTCCGTGTCGCCGCCGCCGCCGCCGATCAACGGCGGCAAGAGAGCTCGAAGGCCGACGCTTGAAGACACCAAGATGTAGCGCCCGGCCTTGAAGGTAGACGAGCCATGATGAAGATCGGGAGCGCCGCGAAGAACGCTTCCCAAAAACCTTATTCACCTAGTATAATTTTATCCTCGAGGGATATATCGAAGTTGTAGATACTAAACTTGACACCGATCGCTACAATGTTGATATCTCGGTGTTTTTGTCGCATCGAAACCGCACTACCGCCGCTTTTTTCTTTATAGATGAATATATATGCATGCTCAAGAATCACGAGTGCTTTGTAGAGTACTACTATCTTGGCTTACAAAAATGTGCCTATTAAATGGACTGCTATCGAACTACGCTTGTTTTTATATTCATCTATTCCTCAACTACATTTTTGTTCTCACCTCGCCGGTTTGTATAGTCCTCATAAACCGCCTATTACGTAATTGAATCAGTATAATTTTATCCTCACATGGATATTTTGAGTTGTGGATACCGCTGAACTTGCACCCGACCGCTACTATAATGTTGTTACTGCACTGTTTTTGTCATAGGAAACCGCAATCATCAAGCTTTCATATTTTCTTTACGTATGAATTACATGCCGATGAAGATGAATGATCGCTTTGTAGAGTACTACAACTATCTTGTCTTAAAAAATGTGCATATTAAATGAACTCGTTGCTAAACAACGCTTTGTTTATGTTCCTCCGTTCTCGAACTACATTTTTTTTGTGATATCTCGTGCCTCCGAGATATATGAACCCTACTTATTGTTAGATTTTTGAGTGCTAGCCGTTGACTTCTCTATGTAACTTATTTTTTTGATATAGGTGTCTCGACGATTGGGCAGCTTTTGTTGCATACAAGGGAAGGGAAAGGTATGAGCTCACAGAGGCCCCGGGCGCCATAGAATGCATGTGGGCTCGGTCTTCAGCCAGAAGGTTTTAGAGAAGGCAGCCCATCCTTTCCGAGGGCACCGGTGTAAGGGAAAGAGATATGCTCACAGACGCCCCGGCATCTCGCAACAAAAGGTGGCATGTGTGTGGGGTGTCTAGTTCATCTCGCTGAAGGCTTGGCCGAGTGCGCCGACATGTACGTAAAAAGGAAGTTCGTGGAGGCGATCGAAGGTCAAAGCACTTTAAGGCAGCTTGCACCGCAATAGATGAGCTCAGTGGTTGAGTTGGAGGCGATAAAATCGCAAGGACATTGTTCAACGCCCGCCAACACCGTAGCCTTGTAGGTGGTCCGATAGCGCATACGCCTTAGCCACGGATGTAGACGGACCCGATGCCGCAGCTTGAGATGGAATCGACGCAACCGACCGGATGTCGCAGCTTGAGATGGAATCACGAGGACATCGCTCACCGCCGCCAACACCCCTAGCCCCGTAGGTGGTGAGAATGCGCAGAGTGGCTCGCCCCCCATTTCACCGTAGTGGCTTCAATGCCCTTCGGTTCGCATAGTCCAACCCTAAGTACCAAAGATGGATCTCCAATACTATCACCAAGAGCTTCATAAGGCGTGGGCCTTCTTGTGCCGCTCTTCAAGAGTGGTACATGCAAGCAAACCGCAAACAGCAATCGGTGGCGTTTATTGCATCGCCGAAAGAGGCCTTTGGCGTGACACGCATTTAAGAGGCTATGATCAATGTGGGTTTCGACGACTTGTTTGACCTCATGGCACCGGATGTATTGGATATGGCCATCCTTCACGCATGACACCGTGAGTACAATTTCTTCTATTCTCGACTCATTCGATGCCTCTTCATCTATTTGCTTGCTAAATTCGAAGGCTTATTTGTTGACACGCTCCGCTTAAAGTCAAATACCGGTCCGTGAAAAGTGCAATAGACCGAGTGTTTCCTAACGCACTACCGTGTTTCATATGTTTGCGTGCCCGCCGCAAACCGATGAAAAGACATGTGGGTTCTACACGCCCACCACATCATGGCCGCAATGAAACAAGTTCATTTGATTATCTTGAGGTAACTCGAAGTGCCCCATCTTGTGCCTACCTTTGTTTGGCAATGAAGACCATGTGTACAACAAAACACTTATGCCTACCTTATTTTGTATTAGGAATTTAACTTGTCCGAAATTCGATCAATTTGGAGGATATTAGAGAGAAGATCGCCAAGTTCCTTATGGAACGTATCATCAACCCCGAAGGCAAGTATTTTGTTTAGTAAACCATGAGTTTCTTCAAGCTTCCCTTTGCCGCATGATGACCACCGGATACATGCATGTGAACTATGTTACAACAAGTAATGGAGAGTGCAATTTTTGTAATCGGGTGCCTCGTGGATTGTGTAGTCCTCATAGACTTCCTAGTTTCAAGCATGCACTGTATATTAAGGCCTTCCTAATATCCGTGTGACTGGAATTTTCAAATCGCTCAGCGACGGTTACTTCCTTCGCGATTTCCATCCAATAGCGGTGCATCAACGCGTCATCCAAAGGTCGCTTAATTTTTCGCTTGCCTGAAGTGAGGAAAGGTGATAATTTCGCCGCTTATTTTCTTCATAGATGAATACACAAGCTCAAGAACACCGACCGCTCACCGAAAAGTACTACCGCTATCTTGTCTTACAAAAAAATTTCCTACTAAACGAACCGCTGCTAAACTACGCTTTGAAACAATAAAGCCCATTAGGGAACACGTATATTGGGCCTTTGAGATTTATCGTAATTTTTTCATATGAATGCCTCATCTTTAGTTTCCAAAGAAGTAAATATAGCAAAATCTAGAAGCATCATCAATTAATGTCGTGAAATATCTCTTTCCACACACCATTCATCTCACATAGATCGTAATGTATGAGTTCTAGAGGTGCCAAGTGTCTTTCCTCCACGCCTTGTGAGGCTTTCGAGGTTGCTTAGATTGCACACAATTATGACACTTAGAACCTTTGGTAATGGTGAAATCTAGAAGGGGCTATTGTGTTTGTACCCTTACTCCGTTATCGTTGCTAACGGTGTTAATCGAGCCTTTTAGGACAACTTTGCCCTTGCAAAAATACCCTTACTTTTCTTGTGTGCATTGTGATTTTACCCCCTTTTTTTTAAAAAAATGGCAAAGAACATCACACAACTTATTACATATAATTCCACACAACATGCAAATATAGATACATATCGCCCGATTTCTCTACCAACCGACAAGGTCGGGTAGCTCGAGGACGATAAGGAAGAAACTCCGCTCGACTCCCCTCGATGTATTGGACATTGCACCCATCAATTGAGGATCTTCATGCATGTGCTTAGTCCCACGCCTTCTTGGGTTGACCATTGGGCATTGCTGAACATATCCCGACAATGTCACACGAGGAGGCCCTCACCAGTGGCACACAAACCTACGCATAAAGACATCAAAAAGGAAATCACTTAGTTCCTCCATTTATAACTCTCAAGTCCCATTGAGTTTTCGCTGTCATTAACATTTGGAAGCCGATTCTCCGTAATCACCTAATGCACAATGTAGCAAATGTAATCATTTTCGCCAAGTTAAGCCAAGACACTTAAATAGTAAAATTCATCTAAAAATCTAGATGGTTACCGTTGGTGTTTCTTAGCGAAAACAAAAGTCCTCAAGTAGTTTACGAAATACCGCTGTAGCACTTCACCCGTGATAAACACGGGTATCGTATAATTCGCAAGGACGGCTTATGCTGGAGGGCTTCCTCGGGCCTGTGTCTACCCAAGGCAAGGTTAGGTTCTACGAGTAATGAGGTCTCCCTATGGGCTTAGATTTCGATCGCTGATTTCTCACGTTGTTATCTCCTTACGGCACCGGCTCCCAAAACCGCAGAGTCCCAAAATTAGCTCTACGCCACACCCGAACGTGGAGGGGATTACAAGGGACGGACAAGGCAATACAACCCCGCCGCCACCCTCACGACCGTGGGATGCTTCTCAAAAGGTAGGTGAACGCTTAGCCCAAACACCACGCTTGCACTATTGGTCACGCTTTTGATGTTGGCCAAGGTTCCCTGGCCAAAAGAGTCCCTTCACCAAGAACTAACGCCAAACGAGACAATCTACCGATCCCGTAAGACTATAAATAAGTTAAGATAATGTAATCGAAAAGACAATAAGCCGAGAAGAACACAAGCTTGCTCACCAAAGTGTAAGAAGCCCAGAGGTACAAGCGTCGGGTGCCGACAAGTCCGGCAAGACCGACCTCCTAGGAACCGCGGATCACCGGCTACCCGACAACTCCGAGTAGAAGGATCCAAGTTCCTTCGAGCTTTTCCTCTCTCACTCTCTAGAATTTACAAGGTAGGAAGAAGGCTAAGCTACCCTCTTGCTCCAATGTGCTGAATTCTCCTTGGAATGGTTGTGTGGAGAGGTGTAGGAGCCTTCCTTTTATAGCTTGAGTAGAGGGGGGTCCTTGGAAAATAGCCACCACCACCATAAATGTCCAAACCGACCGAGAATAGGCGGTTTGGAGGTTCATCGAACCGGTCCACGACGCCACCGACGTGTTTGGCGCAATGGTACCGCCCGCACCGACCCGGCCCCACCTCGGCCGGGGAAGGGTGCGGGCGCACCCCCGGTGCGGCGCCACTGTCGGCCCCAAACCGCCCAACCGCCGTGTCGCCTTGTTTCGCTGTGTTGGGCCCGGTTTGGACGTGGAGAACCAAGTTTGTGGCCCGGCCGAGGTAAGTTGGGTTGGTCTTGCCATTTGTCACTTGTGGGCTTTTTCTATTTATTGTATTTTTATTCTTTTTCCTTGTATTTTTGGGCCCAAAAGTGCACATGTCTTGTGTTGTACCCGCAAGAACCAACTATACACCAAAACTATGGAATTTGTTAATTTATAACCCCTATCTCTAGGTGGTTTTGTGTATGTTGACGGTCTTTTGATATGTAGTTGGTTACCGTCACCGCCACGGATTTACATTCCATTGCACCATTTTATAGACGCTTTGAACTTCAATCGCAATGCTCGTCGATTCTCGCTCTCACAAGTATTCTCGCCAGTACCGCTGTCGCCCTCGAACCGCCCCCGAGGAGCCTCCATGGCACCAACGCCGCCGCTTGGTTCGCCGGACCGCGGGCCTCTTCACGCGTGAAAGCCGGCATGCCCGCCTCGAGCCGCTGTCGCCCTCCCGCACGCCGGACGCAGCCGCTTTACCCTCCGACCGAGCCGCGCGCTTCGCTGCCGCGGCGTGCCCGCGCCGCGGCCGCCGCTCGCCGCTGCCGTTTGCCGGAAGTCCTCCCCTCGACCCCGGCTTCACGCGACGTGAAGGGAGTCGCGGCAGCCGCAGCGTCCCGCGTGGGCGGCGGATTCGAGACCGAACGAACCAAATGCGTTTACGTTCTATACGAGTGGCCAAGGGCATTTGTGTCCATTGGGTTTTTTACTAGGTTTCCCATATTTTCTAATTTTTTTTAAATCAAAAATAACTAACGGAATACAAAGGAGGGGTAAACCGATGCTTCCTTCTAACAGTAAGGGCAAAAATGCAAGATGACAAAAAGCGAGGGTAGAATCATAATTGGCCTTCTTAGGAAGGGTAGAAATGCAATACCCCCAATCTAGAATTAGCTGCAAAGCTAGATAGATGTGACACCAAAATTCACATGACGTAAATGAGAATGCCAAACACTCGAATTATCATTAATTGTGCCATATATCTCATTCAATCGACTTATTACAAAAATCAAGCCAAACTTAGGGCTTAAAACAAACCTCCGCAACCATAGCCCAAATTGAAGTCGATACGCCCATTGAAAAACTCCAATAAAACAAAGGAGTGTTTCCCTAACCTACAACCGACCCATGCATTTTTTTTTATCAAGATCATAGCATGATTCAACATCATATAGCATAACATGATCATAACAACTAGTCCAAAACATGTGTATCATACTAGCATGACTTAGCATCATATAACAAAGCATAGCTGTATCCAAAGCAGAAGTTCTGCCTCTACGTTGATTTAGTCAAAATAGTTTGTTTAGTAGACCTCCATGACACCGCACCACCCCCAAGAGTAAAAACATACCCACTAGTGGCGTAGATTTGATCAATATCGAAATCCAGTTAAGCATCACTATATCTCTCTAGCACAATTTCGGGTGCCCTGAATAGTGAATCCCATAACTCATTGTACCTTTAAGATAGCACAAGGCCCTTTCTCGTCCGTTTGCACTAGCTAGATACATGAGTGAACCAACAATTTCGTAGTACGAACTTCAATTGATCTCTGGTACACTTCTTATTCTTTGCAATGTCACACTAGGATCATAAGGTCTTTGGAGAAATGTATATACACAACAATCTTTTGCATTATAATTTTTTTATGCATTTGTTGCCTTATGTTGCAAAAAAAAAAAAAATAAATATTAGCTTTGCATTGTGTCATGTTAAATAGTTTGACAATAGCGCACAAACTTGAAGAGGTACGCGTGTGATGCTAAACAACCAAAACCTTGTGTTAGTGGATCCGAACCCAAGAGCTTGCTTCACAGGTCAAGCAATGTCTGATCTGTTTGAAGTCAGTATCTTCGAGTTAAAAACAACAACGCTTGAGTAGATCAAGATCAACCCATTCATGTTTTGTAATTTAACATATTGCTATAGCTTTGATTTGATTAGGACAAAGACGGATCTCATGATGGACGATCCCCGATCCAACCGCTTTTATAAAATGCAAACAAGTTTTAGTGCTTAGCTTTTTATCCATTGTAACCAAGCTTCTCACGGTAGATGGGGTCTGCTTTTAGCAAAACCAAGAACATAAGCATGGTACAGTACAACCATTTCCGTGAGCTACCATTTCCTGAAAAAAAGTTTGTGTTCGAAAACAAAGTTTGGTTCACTTTTTTCAAGAGACTACATATACTATTATTTTCCAACAAAAAAATTCATGGAATTAACTTGTCAATCAGCTATGTAACTCAAAAGAAATTCTAGCTAAATGCAAATTCCAAAGCATCAATCTCATATGGCCATTTGAATTGGCTTTTAGCGAATGGATCAGGTAATTGGAAATAGTCACCAATTATAACTACTTTCGTCATTATATGTTGCTCACTTTGTCATCTTACCTTTTATTCACTTACAAATGCACTCGTGGGACATTTGGTTTGCAATTGTATTGAAGTTGTTGTCCCCACCTATGGAAATATCATCAACAAGCATTTCATGTCTCGCTTTAGCTGCATGGAGATCTTACAAGTTACAATGCACCCTCTACCGTGTGTTGCATCCTATTAATTCAATGAAGCTAGAGTACCATGCTTCCTTACACTACTTTTCTTCAAAAAATGTGATTCATGAACCTCGGGATATTTAATTAGGAGCTTCCTATGTATAGTATCCCACTTTGAAATTTTCATTTATAAAAAAGGCATAATTACCGATCATGAATCAACATCAATAAAGACTTTTTAAGTTAGCCCAACTTTTACAAGAATAGATGGGTACTTAAGATAAACAACAAGATCGATATTCATTGTTAGCAATTCCTATGAATTGTGGGATTGCCAACACACTATAAATATATCAATAAATTTGTGTTAGAGCTGGAATTATCAATGCATAGTTGTATTTTTTTATGTAAAACAAAAGATTGAACCTTAGATTTGAAACTGTAGTCACCCGATTTTGTTATGATCAATTGAATGCATAGTATTCCCCATCATATGCATTGATGATACAAATCAAATGCACTTTTAAAATATCTTATCCTCACATGGATACCTCAGCGATATATGATTTCAGTTCTAAGCTTTAGTATCCGACTACTCATCAATTTTTTTAAAATAAATCTAGCTTTGTACTTTGCTACCCGTTGAGCTACTGAGCTTTTTCTAACAACTGAAACTAATACAAAAACACATACAGTTATTACCTAAAAATAATAGTTTCTCAAGTAATAATCCTACAACTACCAATTTTACTTGTTGCTACCTTTAAATTTGAAAGTGTTGCAAGATGCCCTATGAGTAAAATCAACTTAAAGGTTTCTTCCACCTATTGGTACTGAGGTATATCTGTCCCATATTAAATAGATCAATGTAACTTATGCATAAAGTTGTCGTTACTTGGTGGGTTTTCATAGTAAGTGTACAAAGTGGATGTTGAACATTTGAATTCTTGCGGGTTGCATTGATTTCTACTTTGAAGATTGTCATGATGACCGTGAAAACAATATCATTTCAAAAATGTGCAATTTATGGTAGGGTAATCGGGGATGATAAATTAGAACCGTATAAAAAACGATCTATGTTATATATCTGCGTAATATATGTTCCGTGTTTCAAGCTTTGTATTGAGCACTCTAACACGCATTGAGAAACCGCATATCCATCACAAGGTTTCATTTAAGAATTAATAAGTGAAGAATACGTTTGAACATTCCATCACGTGGTGGCCAAATACCGCCCAAAAATCATTTTAGAGCGCGGCAAAGCCGCTATTTTCTAGTATAGACCATGTGTAAAACAAACACTTACGCCTACCTTTCTTTGTATTAGGATTTTGACTTGACGGGAGATTCGATCAATTTGGAGGATATTAGAGAGAAGATGGCCAAGTTTCTTATGGAACATGTCATCACCAAGTCGAGCATTTCGTTTAAATAAACCGTGAGTTGATTCTGCTTCCCTTTGCCGCATGACGATCGATCAATTTGGAGGATATTAGAGAGAAGATGGCCAAGTTTCTTATGGAACATGTCATCAGCCCAAGTCGAGCATTTCGTTTTGTAAACGTGAGTTGATTCTATTTCCCTTTGCCGCATGACGATCGGTGGATACATGCATGCATGTGAACGTATTCTTGTTTCCCTTTGCCGCATGACGATCAAAGCTTGGATACATGCATGTGAACTGTGTTATTTGTGTTGTGAACAATCGTAGCGTGCCCTGAAGAACCGGGTACATCCGTGTGAACAATCGAGTTTCATATGTTTGCGAAGTGCACATTGCAAAACCTAAGTGACAACAAGACATGTTGGTTAATTTTTCTTTCTTTCTAGTTAATTTTCAACTTCAGCCTTAAAGATTTTAAAGTAGTCTAATAATGCCTCATCTTTAGTTTTCGGCAAGTAAATATAGCAAAATCTAGAAGCATCATCAATTAATGACATGAAATATCTCTTTGCACACACCATTCATCTCACATAGATCGGAATGTATGAGTTCTAGAGGTGCCAAGAGCCTCTCCTCCACTTTGCCTATTACTGACCATTGAATCAGATAATATTAGGCCCTCTAATTTTTAAAGGCTTAATGAAATTTTTCAAATCTGCTCGAGCGACAAAGCTAGCTATTTCAATGATTTCCATCCAACGGCGGGCATCATCGCATCATCGGTAAAAGAGATAGAGAGCACGCAGTTGTCGCCTCAATTTTTACGTAAGCCTATAAGTGAGGAAAGGTGATAATTTTGTCCTCGATGGATATAGAGTTGTAGATCTTGAACAATACACCCGACCGCTACAATAACGTTATTATCCGTGTTGTTTTTGTCATAGGACACTTTGCAACTACTGGCTGCTTGTTTTCTTTATAGATGAATATGCGTGCTCAACAAACACAACTGCTCAGAGAGTACAACTATATACCTTGTCTTATGTTGGCATTTCTTAAAAGCAATCAAAGGAAACGGTATAAAACCCATCCCCAATAAAAGCGCCCGAAAATGCGCGTGACATTCCCCAAAGAAAACCACCATGTGGGTGATCCGGAAGGGATTGTCAACGGGATAGATCTTGCCATCTTAGATCTTTCATCCATGGCGCCGCGGATCTATCATTGTAGCATTTCACCCGGAAGTATTCGGGTATAGATTATTTATATTTTTCCCAAAGGAAGGCATGTGATTAATAAACTAGCATGGCATCCGAATAGAAATATGTGTTTGCTTAGACCAAATTGTTCATAACGAGGGTAAGCAATAACGGTTTGTTGGATAGTGTGACACACACTTAAGAATCCACCGACAAAAGGATAAAGAAAATAGATAAAGAATAAATGAATAAATAAATAACCTAATGGAGTAGTTCTAATGTATCTAGTCATGGCCATACAAATGAATAGTCGGGATCATATGCAAACCGATTTAATCGGGGTTAGGTCTAGGATAACGAGGAGACTCCGGGGTGCCATACGGCCCAATAGAAGCATTCTACGAACTCTTACGGCACACACACACGAACGTGGGGGATTTCAAGGGACGGTCCAAGGCTTGTCACGACCAACCCGCCTACCCCTCAACCGTGGCGTGCACTCATATTCGCAAGTGTCGTAATATCCGAGCACCATGCCCGCATATTAGAGCACTACTCTTGTCCCCGGGATCCCCACTCGTCCGAATGGACCGGACTAGAACAAGAGCAAACCCAAAGGAACAACGAACCGTTATCCCACCTCTAATCAAGTTAGGCGTATGATGATCGATGATGAACCGAGATGAACATGTCAAGATTATGATGTGTAAACTATATGCTAGTTCATATACCAACACAAGAACATGAACAAGACTATACTCTAGTTCATAAGTTAGGCCAAGAACAAAGATATAAGACTTGCAAATAGAAGAATGCTCCATAGAGATATATTACCAAAGCACTTTCTTCTAGGAGACAAGCCCTCCTTGTAGCTCTTCTACTCCAAGTGCTAACCAAGAACTAAGAAGAAGAAGAAAGAAGAAGAAGAAAAAAAAGAAGAAGAGAGAGAGGTAGAGGTGGTAGAGAGAGAGAGATTGCTGGTTTTCTTTGGACTCCAAGTGGTGTGTGTTGAGAGAGGGAGAAAGGGGGGCCTACTTATACACTTGGAGGAGGGGCCTAAGTGCTAAATTACACCAAAACCGACACAGTAAACCTTTCTAATCTGAGCAAACCGACCATCCAAGGGCGGAATCCCCATTTGGCGGTGTATGAACCGCCTCCCCAGGTCGGGCGAAAGCAGCCTCGAGGAGGGTGCTTGGCCCGCACTGTGTCTTGCACCCCACAGGCTTCGGCTTTGGCCCGGTCTCGGTGGGGTGTCGTCTTCCGTCACGAAAAGTTGTGGGCCGGCCCGGTTTTTGATGTTTTGGGTCGATTTGCTCTTGGGCTTGAATTTTGCAATTATGCGCTTTCCTGATGGCGTACTTTGGTCGATTTTCCACTTGCTTTTATTATAAATCTGCAAAATAAAATACTAGACACTACAAGTGGAATTTATTAGTGATAAATGCATATGAGTATAAAAGGTATAGTTTTACCCCTTTTTGGTAGAAAGTTGACGGAAAAAAATATGTCGTTGGTTACCGTCAACAAACTCCCCAAGCTTACCCTTTGCGCGTCCTCGAGCAAAAGAGATAAGTACTTGGTTGTTGATCGGGAGTTGCTACTTGTCGTGCGATTACATTTCACAAGTGCGGGGGTTATAATAAGATTTTCTACTAGAGTTTGGATAAAATGGCACATCTTTTTCCCACCCTCTATTACCTTTCATCGTGGCGGGGGGCTTCCTAGGTTTTCTCAAAGCCTTGGGCGGTTGCCGGATACAACGGTTATAACAGAGGTGCTTATGATTCATCCTTTTGATCAACTTTTTATCCGGGATTTTATTTAGATAAAATTTATTTTTCGAAAAGCATGGGCTTTATTGCTATATAAATTTTTTTTTTTTTTTGGAGAGGTGGGCTCTACTAAGCCCTAGACTTTTGTCTTTTATTTCCTCTCTTTTTTTTTTTTTTTTTTAGAGATGTGGGCTCTACTCGCCCTCGGATACTTGTCCATTTTCATCTCATTTTTTTAGCATGGCCCATATCTTTTCTCTCTCTTTTTTTTTTTTTTTTAAAGAAGGTTCCCTGATGTCAAGTTTCTCTTTTTGGACGAAGTCATAGCAAATCTATTTGTACCATATCATACTTGGCAACAACTTAGACTAGATAGAGCCTATGCAACCCACATGAATCCGGTTTTTTTCGGGATGAGTTTTTAGAATTAGCCACTAAACCCAAACTTTAGAGAAATTCAATTATAAACTAGGCACGAGGCAAAGCATAAAGACAGAGCAACTATTCATCATTTCAACAAGGGACTAAGACTAAACATTTTTATAACTCATATGTATAAGCATTAAGGCACATAGAAGAGCTACTTATTCCATTTTGGATTTTTTTAGTTTTAGTTTTTTTTTTTTTTGCAAGATTCTTTGAGATTTAAACATGCTAAAATAAAATAACATTTGATGGAAATAAATATGCAATGCAATGATACCTCGTGGGGGGTCCTCCCCAAGCTATCTCTGGAGGCCCTCTTGATCGGGGTGAAGCCTTGGTACCTCGAGCGCTTCCTCGTGTCTTGTTTGCAGTAGCCATGTTGGACTCAATTGGGCCCATCTCTGGCGACTCTGCTGCTCCCGATTCTTTTAGCATTTTGGTGTTTTGCACATGGGTATTGAGGCGTGTGCTCAATGTTCCTAGTGCGGGGCGTCGAGGTCTTTTGTAGCCTGGATACTCTGATAGCCTCCACCCCTTGTGGTGGCTTTTGTCTTTGGATTGGTGGGGGCATATCGTCGGAGCTGTCGTCAAAGTCAAATCTGTTGGCCCTCCATCTTTGCAGTATCCCCTTCCGTGCCACTCGATGGTGCCGGTGTGCGAGGCGGTGGCTCCCACCTAGGATGTGGCCATCTTTGCTGAACACCGGTGTAGGTTTGTGGGTTTGGTCACGTGGCGTGAAGTAGGGTCCCCTCGAGGAGGATCCAACCTCCGGTCTCGACGACAGCTGCGTGAAGAACCGATGGGGGTATCTTTCTGCGCGTGAAGCTATCAGCCGATCTCGAGCTCAAATGTTAGTACACGGCTTTTATACAAGCTGTAAGTCTCGGGTTAGGTAACGAACTATAGTTGCATAGCCGGGGAAAAAGATGACCAAGCTCACGGATGGTAAAATCTTAACTAAGTGCCCCCCTGCACAAGGCTGCGCATAATGATCCAAAAATCCCAGGTGTGGAAATGTACTCTATCTGCTGATTTTCCAAAGCCCCAATCGCGAAGCGGCGTGTGATAAGAGATGTGCGGTGACAGGAACGGCAACCTTTGTGATAATATGTAAAAAGTTCCTGCACATCTCTACCACTTTGGAGCTACTTTCACCTTGTGGACAATAGCATAGAGTAATTTTAATTCAACCTCATTCACCCATCTAACCCCCGTGTCTAGGAAACAATGTTAGCGAGATCCAAATGATGGATATATCTAAGTGATGGGTGCCGGATCTGCGAATGGCGAGGTTTGAAGGTACGGTCTCATGAGCACCGGATATCTCCTCCCAAAAGTGGTTTCGACAAAGCCGGGGAGAGCGGCATCTATGTTTATTGCACATCTATAATCAAAACCCGGGTGGCGAAGCTAGGGTCCACCCACGTAACATGATAAAGTGTACCAAAGAGGCGGAAAGAAATTCTAGCTGGTCCTCTACTAGTGTGCATAAAAAGCGAATTGTCGGGAGGCGAGAACCTTCCTCCTCGAGAGGGGAATATCCTGCCACCCCACCGCTCTCAAAAGGATAGGGAATTCATTGTCCATACACATTTGTTCGAGGAGCTCGGGGTCGATTCGGGCGTGTCTTTGGAACACACAAATCCTTGAGTAGGAGATATGCTTGAATCTCCCCGATTTCCCCGGAGGTCGGAGAGGCGGCGCCGTTGGCTTAAATCGATTGTTGGGGAGCTTGAGCTTCTTCCTCCCCGGCCAGTCACAGCGTCTTCTTGCATGGGGAGCCTTCGAGATCGTCGAAGTTGAGGGCGAGAGCTTGTGCTTGTTTGGCGTGAACTATGCCTTGATGACCGCCTCAACCCGAAGAAGAACTTCCCGGTTTTCTTCATGGCTCTTTTAAAAAGCACGATTGAGGCGAAACCTCGGGTGTGCAAGGGTTAGATGAAAGTATAAACTTTCACACCCGTGATCTTGCTCGGCACAATGTTTTTTGGTGGAGAAAATAGAGTGTAGAACAAGTGGGAGAGGGTGTGAGAGTGAGAGAGAGTGAAAATGAGGGGTGGGAGCTCTCACACCGGTGCTCGGACTATTTGTAGGATCTGATGGAAGCCTAGAGGGGGGGTGAATAGGCTGACCCCTAAAATTTGACTGTTAAAACTTAACCACCTTTGCCGAGAACCACGGGATGCGCGGCACCGTAAAGTAAAGGCTGCTTGCGTGTGAAACCCGGCATGACAGGCCGAGATAGAGAATGCACTTCTCTCGGCCGGTAGGCGCGGCACTGCCGCGTCCTCGTCTTGGCTGCTTCGCCAGCCACTTCACTTCGCAGTGACCTCGAGGTGAATCTCAGCCGCGTCCACGCTGGCGGTGAACCACCTTTGTTCCTACACACATGTACTCCACACGTAACACTAACCAAATATAACGAAACCCCGCGGCAAGATAGATCGGGTCGAAGCCCTTTCTCACAAGACAATATATGCAATAAGAGTAAAGGGGGCAAGTGACACAGAGATTTGACCCGTGGTTCGCCGCGCCACACGTGCCGGGTTACGTCCACGTTGTTGAGGTTGCCACACAAGGCTTAGCTTGCCCACCGGCTTGCTTTTTCCCTCGTTCACAAGTCTAGGGAGTTAACCCTAGAGATGTGGGGTAAATATATTGCTGTAGAGTGAGGTTACAAACCTCCCAAGGCTGCCACACGAAGGGGCAAGCTCAAGAGCGACCTGGCCTAGCCGTCTAGGAGCAAGCTCAAGAGTAAAGAACCCTAGGGTTCCGGCCAAACGTGAACCAAATGCTCTTTTGAGTGGGGGAAGCAGTAGATCCGGTCTCCAATCGAAGTTTGCTGCCTTTTCCCTCAAAAATCCCTGGTGGGAAGTGAGAGATTGAGTGGAGAGCTTGAGCAACTTCAATGGAGGTGAGAGAGAGAGTAGAAGGTGCATTTTACAACGCTTGTCGCGAGGTAGGAGATGAAGTGAGCCAGGTTACCGTTGTGGGAGGGGTAGAATGGGTATTTATACCCCACGGACCCAACGGTAGGATTTAAGTGTGGCCTTTTGCAGCGTAGGGCGCGGCAACTTTGCCGCTATTCTTGTGCTTTCTTGCCGCCAGCCAACTGGCGGCGAAAAGAGTGAAACAAGGTATTTTGCTGGTTGGTCAGGCTTGGAGTTGTGTTTTGTGTCTGATTAGATGTTTAGAGCACTTGGTCCACAGGCCGAGAATCCTAGGATCCCTCTTGATAGTACGGCATTTCCTAAACTCAAGATTCAAAATATAAAATAATTTAAACGCCTTGATCCGGAAACACCATCATCTAGTTTATTTGGTGCCTTTGGACCTGTTCATCAACTCCATATTTTAATCCCATGTCATCTTCGTAAATCTCATTAGTCCCCTAATTCGGTGGTCATCAACGCCAAAACCCACTTAGAGCTTGATTGCACTTACAATCTCCCCCTTTTTGGTGATTGATGACAACCAAATTAGACCTTACATAAGATGTAAAGTCATACTTAGATTTCGAAGACCAAGGATGTAGGAACCTCCCCCCTAAATATGTGAGTGAGTTTTGAATTCTCAATATTGACATACAAGGTCAATTTCACATATTTAGGTGTAGTGAGGCCTCCCCTAAATGTGTGAGTGAGATTTGAATTCTCATTTTGACATTAAAGTCAAATCACACATTTAGAAAGTGTGCAAGGCCTTCCCCTACATCCATGGTTGCTGTGGGGTGCTCAACAAAGTGTCATACAGATATAAACGTGATGCATATGACAATATAAAAAGATCGAGCACAAAAGGATTGTGCATGCGCGCGATGCGCTGGCAATCGCCGCGCCGCCCCCGAAGCGCGGCTGCTTGCAATCGTCAATCAATCGAGCACGACAGAGCCGGATCATCAACCACGGCATATCGGACATGATATATATTCTAAACAAGCGGCCAGAGGAAATATAAAAGCGAGTTTAATCATCCAAACGACCAAATCAGAAATAACAAGTCATAGGTGGCATTATTACATAAAATAGAGTTTCTCTCGAACTCACACCTAACAAGCTACTCTCAAAAGATCTAAAACTCGGCGATCTGGCTGCTGCATCATCCTCGAACCAACTCGTATGTCAAAAAGTTTGACCCCCTCATTTCTTCTAATTTTCTCCCCCTTTGGCGTCAAGCACCAAAAAAAGATCATAGAAAAGAGAAGAAAGGAAGCGGAGTCACTCCTCACTAGTGTCGTCTCATTTGGAAGTGGTGTCCTCGCCCTCCTCGAGAGATAGCAAAAGACGGCACGCAAGGAGCGGCAGTAGAGGCGTCGAGGTGGCTGCTATGCAAAGGAACCGGAGCGGTCCGACAAGTCCTCGGATGCGAAGCCGCTAGTGGCCGAGCTGCGGGAGGTCATACTTGAGGTGGTCTAGGGATGGAAGGAGGAACCGGAAGTCCTTGCTTCTCCCTGACACTCTTGAATGCCTGTCTCACCTCCCTGCGCAACTCATAGGTCTGCTAGGATGCATAAGAGCAATGTCCAAAGATGGCCTTGATCCACTTCTTCACCTTGGATCCGGACTGCTTTGTGTCTCCTAGGCCTAGAGCTAGAGGGCTCCTCCAAGTCCTCTCTCGCCCGGTGGTGAGGTGCCTCCTGGGCTGAGGGTGCAGCTCTGCCACTAGTCTTCCCTCCCTCCAATCCATGGGTCTTCTCTATGTTGTAGACTGTGTGGAAGCAGTCCTTGGGATAGATGTTCCCTGAGACCCTCTCAATCATAAACATGAGGTAGGGAGCGTATGGCGATTCCTTCTAGCATCATCCATAGCATTAGCCAAAGCGCCTCCAAATGAACTTACCCACATTGAATGTCTCATCGTTTTACGAAGTGGGCAAGGACATTTCTAGCATATCCATTCACATCGGGAGGCTGCTCCATCCTTGGGATCAATGGTGCATCTGCGAGGGTTGTTCATCACATAGAAGAAGTCCTTCAACCCCTTTCTCTTGCCAAGTAGCCGTTGATCTCGCTTGACAATCTCTGTTGACCTTGGCCTCAATGGGATCAATCTCATGTATATCGTGTTCTGCCTATGATCCTCTCCAAAACCAAGTATCGATAGAAGGTGACAAAATCCACCTGTGTAGTGCCTCACCGCCGGTCATCCGATGAATGGTGTCATTTTACGCCAGGTCCCATGATAGGTGGCATGGAACCGGCCGAGAATCTCTTCATTCCAATCATGCTTGAAGGACATGATGTCTGTCGGCTTGAACTTCTCCACAGCCTCAATTGCCTCATTGAAGGCATCCTCCTCCTTATGCGCCATCCTCTCAAAGTCAATGTAGTGCATAGTAGTGATCTTGCTCTTGGAGGGAGTGAAGAAGGACAGTCAAGTAGAAGTTTGAGTGGAATGCTACCCAAAACCTCTCATCTATGCCCTCACATGCGCTCATGCATAGACATTCACAGCTCTAGCATCTTGCCACTTCTCTCGCTTCTTGAAGTAGCTTACAACGAGGGATAGGAGGTTCATTGGCGGGGAGGTCATCTCAAAGACACCATCAACCAGCCGCATATAGGCTGTTGTCAAACACGAAATATGCTGCAGGTGCCTTGTTCTCCACGGGGGCACAATGGTGTACCCATCTTTTCTTCTTCTTTGCTCCTCGGTGGTGAGCTACCCCACTTGCCACACCTTTTGTTCAGATTCTTCCTTCCTCGCCCCTTTTGTCAATCACCTTGACCCTTTGCTTCCTCTTGCCATGGGGATCACCTCTAGGATCCATCTCGTTGAATGGAGAGGAAAGAGGAGAAGCCGCTCGGAGAGAAGGGAGCGGGGCCGGCCGGGGCGGCCGGAAGGACCAGCGTGCGGCGGCGCCGCGGCTTCTTGCGGGCGCGGCCCGGCCGGAGGCGGCGGCGTGGCGGCGGCGGCGGCGGCCTTCCTTCTCACGGCCGGCGAAGAGAAGTGGGGCGCCGTGAGGAGTCGGGCGGAGAGGAGAGAAGGAAAACCGCTTGGGCGGGGGGTAGAAAAGGAAAGAAGAAAATTTTGGCCCAAAAAGCGGTTCGCACGAGAACAAGTCACGGAAACCCTAGGCGCTGCGGCAGCCCACTTAGCGCGCAAAAGTACGTGCCGTGCCTGGCGGCTCGCCATGAGGACACGCGGCATTGCCGCTCCCGGCCGGCCGTCCCCGCTTATATATTGCCACTTTTGACTCATTTCTCCTCAAACTTGATCACAAAAGACACCAAAATTCATTGCCGGGGAAAAATCATCGATCTGAGAACAATGGCATTGAATTTCGGATTAGAATTTGAAATCCTTTTGAAACACAATATGAAAGTTTTCACAAACTTTTCCTATGTCGATCTAGTGTCTCAAACAGTTGCATGTGTCTTTGGAATTCAAACCAAGTTACGGAATCGAGAATGTTTAGCTCACTACGCAAAGCACAAAACCTTGACTCATCGAGAGGCTTGGTGAAGATATCGGCTAGTTGCTTTTTGGTGCTCACATGGCGAATTGCGATATCTCCTTTGAGTTCATGGTCTCTCAAGAAGTGATGACGGATGTCTATGTGTTTTGTTATAGAGTGTGCTCTACGGGTTATTTGCGAGTTTGATGGCACTCGTTGTCACAAAGGAGAGGTATCTTTGTGAAATGACATCCGTAATCCTTTAAGGTTTGCTTCATCCAAAGTAGTTGAGCACAACATGCACCGGCCTAACATACTCGGCCTCGGCGATGGAAAGGGCTACACAATTTTGCTTCTTAGAGCTCCAAGACACTAAGGACCGTCCCAAGGAATTGACATGTCCCCGAAGTGCTTTTTCTATCTACTTTGCAACCGGCATAGTCGAATCTGAATAGCCAAGTAGATTGAACTTGGAACCCTTAGGATACCACAAGCCAAGGTTAGGAGTGAGTACTAAATATCTCAAGATTCTCTTAATTGACCACATCGTGACACTTCTTTGGATTGGCTTGAAAACGAGCACACATACACACACTAAGCATTATGTCTGGCCTAGATGCACAAAGGTAAAGCAAGGATCCAATCATGGAGCGATATACCTTCATGTCCACGGCTGGACCCTTCTCATCAAGATCAAGATGTCCATTGCTTGGCATTGGAGTATTGATTGGCTTTGCCTTAGCCATATCAAACTTCTTTAGCATGTCATGGGTGTACTTGGTTTGGCATATGAATGTCCCTTCCTCCATTTGCTTGACTTGAAACCCGAGGAAGTACTTCAGCTCACCCATCATAGACATCTCAAATCTCTTGGTCATTGTCCAACTAAATTGCTCAACATACATATTGTTAGTGCTACCAAATATTATGTCATCGACATATATTTGGCATACAAAGATATCATTGCTAACTTTATGAGTGAAGAGTGTAGGATCAGCTTTGCCTATTTCAAAGCCTTGTTTGAGCAAGAAATCCTTAAGGCATTCATACCATGCTCTAGGTACTTGCTTAAGCCCATAGAGCGCCTTATGGAGCTTGTAGACGTGGTTGGGAAACTTGGGGTCTTCAAAACCGGGTGGCTGCTCAACATACACCTCCTCTTGTAGTGGACCGTTGAGGAATGCACTCTTGACATCCATTTGGTACAGCTTGAAGTCATGATGGGCAGCAAAGGCTAGAAGAATGCGAATTGCCTCTAGTCTTGCCACCGGTGCATATGTCTCATCAAAGTCCAAGCCCTCTACTTGAGTAAAGCCTTGAGCAACCAATCTTGCCTTGTTTCTTGTCACCAACCCATCTTCATCTTGCTTGTTACGGAAGACCCACTTGGTACCAATGATGTTCGTCTTGGGTCTCTCCACCAACTCCTAAACTTCATTTCTTTTGAAGTTGTTGAGCTCTTCTTGCATGGCCAACACCCAATCCGGATCCTTGAGAGCATCTTCTACTTTCTGCGGTTTCAAAGATGAAACAAAAAGAGAAATGTTGACGAAAGCGACTAGATGTGATCGAGTAGTAACTCCCTTTCGGAGACTCCCAAGGATGTTGTCAATGGGGTGATCCCGTTGAACCGTTTGTCGTAGTCGTGGGTGATCAACGCCTTCTTCATGTTCTTCTTGATCTTCATCATAATCATCATCAGCTTCAAGAATTGGAGCAAGATCAAGTGGTTGAACAGGTGATGCAGGTGGATCAGTTGCTGCTGAGGTAGTAGGCGCGGCACTGCCGCGCGTTGGTGCGGCACTGCCGCACTGGACACTTCCAGCGGGCGTGTGCTGCACTTGATCTTTGAGTGCGTCGGTGAATCTTGTGCGGCAACAACTGTGGATCCTCCTCTTCATTAGCTTGATCCTCTTGAGGCCTTATGTCACCTATAGCCAATTGCTTGATTGCCTCACAAGGTGGATCCTCCTTTCCTACAACACTTTGATCAACTTGCTCTACTTGAGAGCCATTAGATTCATCAAATGTCACATCTATGGTGATTTCAACCCTACCGGTGGTTTGGTTGAAAACACGATAGGCATGCTCATTTGATCCGTAACCAAGAAGAAAACCTTCATCAACTTTAGGTGCAAACTTAGAGGTTCGGGGCCTTTTGTTCAGAATGAAACACTTGCACCCAAACACTCTAAAGTATGACACCTTAGGCTTGTTACGGTTAAGAGCTCATATGAAGTTTTCTTGAGTTTCTTGTGTAAGTAGAGGCGGTTGATGGCATGACAGGCGGTGTTGATGGCTTCACACCGAGAAGATGTCCAAGTCTTGTACTCATCAAGCATTGTCCTTGCCATCTCTATGAGTGTACGATTCTTCCTCTCTACTACACCATTTTGTTGAGGGGTATATGCAGCTGAAAACTCATGTTTGATGCCCTCTTCATCAAGAGACTCTTCAACTTGGGTGTTCTTGAATTCGGTCCCATTGTCACTTCTTATTCTCTTGACAGGAAGATCGAATTCTCTTTGTGCCCTCTTGAGGAAGGTTTTCACCTTCTCTTGTACCTGACACTTATCAAAGACAAAGAAAACCCAAGTGAAGCGGGAGTAATCATCAACAATAACAAGTCCGTATTTGTTACCCCCGATGCTAAGGTAGGCCACCGGTCCAAAGAGATCCATGTGTATCAACTCCAAAGGATGAGTAGTGGTCATCACGCTCTTTGGTGGGTGAGGTGCACCTACTTGCTTTCCGGCTTGGCAAGGTCCACATATCCTATCTTTGTCAAAATCAACATTTGTTAGTCCAATGATATGGTTGTCTTTCTGCAGTTTGGCCAAGTTCCTCATGCCAACATGTGCTAGGCGGCGATGCCATAACCAACCCATGCTAGATTTTGCCATTAAACAGGTGTCAAGCTTAGCCTCACTTTTGTTGAAATCAACTAAGTAAAGCTTATTCTTGAGTTTCCTGTAAAGACAACGGAGGAATCCTTCCTGCGATAGACTTCCACACCAACATCTCAGAAGAGACAATTGTAGCCTTTCTCACACAACCGTGAGACCGACAATAAATTGTATCCCAACGAATCAACATGCAAAACATCACGAAATATTATGCTCGGTTGTGATAGCAACGTTACCAAGCCCGATCACACTTCTCACGTCATCATTTCCAAACCTTATGTTGTTTACGTAGTCATTGGTTTGGGAATATGATGAGAACATACTCCTTTCTCCGGTCATATGATTTGTACAGCGGTTGTCAAACACCCAACTTGACCCACCGGGAGGAGTATGCCTGCAAAACAAGTTTAGTTCACAAGTTTAGGTCCCCTAAGATTCTTGGGACCTTTTACCTTTGTCACAAGAACTTTGGGAACCCAAATAGAGGTGTTCTTTAAAGTTTTCTATCATTGCCTAAGTACTTTGCAAACACCTCCCCCTTGCTGTTTGCTTTCACTTCAAAGCAAGGATTGGAGTCCAACTTGCTTGCTTTTGCCTTTGATTGGTAGGGGTGGCTCTTGGGAACAGCCAGGACAAGATTTTCTGACTTTTGGACCTTCTTCTTAGGCTTTTGGATCATCTTCTTGGGTCTATTCTTCTGAGGCAGTGTAGGTGACCTTCCCTTTACTTGGGGGCGCGGCAAGCCTTCCCGTCCACGCGGCACTGCCGCGTGTGACGATCGTCAGCTTCGGGTTGGCTTGTGTCCAGGCCTTGCGGTCTCTCTGTACCTATTGTGCCTTTGCTCAAGAATTTGACACATTCAACGCCATTGATCGACTTTCGACCATTGGTTTTGTTTCCATGCTTGTGTCCAAGTCCATCCTTGATTCTTGGATTTCTCCCATCAATGTAGTTGGGCTTCTTTGGAGCCTCTACCTTGTTGCTCACTGTTGCTTTGCTTTGTTTTCACCTTCTTTTCTCACCATAGCGGTGAGCCTAGTGATCTCTTTCTCCATTGCTTTCATGTTGGCAAGGTTAGTGGCATAAGCATTCATATCAACATTATAGCATTTACCACAACCTTGACTAGTGGAGGGAGTAGAGGTATCCTTTGTGGCTAGAAGGCGTGAGTTGCTCTCACTAAGAATGCTATGTTCATTTTCAAGCCTTTTGTGCTTGTCTTGCAAGTCACAATATTTCCCATTTAGGGTGACCATAGCCTTCTTTGTGAGAGCATGGTTTCCTTGCTCATGAGCTAGGCTCTTTTGCAAGGAAGCCACCTCACTTCTCTCGACTACAAGAGCATCCTTGTTATCAACATAGAGCTTTTCAAGTCTATCAAGTTCACTTTCTCTAGTTGCTAACTCCGCTTGGGTACTCTCTAAATCCGCCATTAGTTGAGCAAGAAAGCCTCTAGTTTTGGGATCTAGGTTCTTTGTGAGTCTAGCATATTCTTCATCATCACTAGATTCATCCTCACTAGAGCTTTCACTAAGATCACTAGATTCATCACTAAGAGAGGGAGAAGGTTTGGGTTTGGATTTTACCTTCTCATGCTTGGCCATAAGACAAACATGAGTGGAGTCACTATCCTCATCTTCATCATCGGTCATGTTGTTGAAGAGCTTGGGTGTAGAGGTCTCTTGCATAGCAAATGTTGCAACATGAACTTCCTCTTCACTTGTCTCTTTGGTTGAGTCCCACTCATGGCCGATGTGAGCTTCACCCATGTTCCTTCCCTTTCTCTTGTAGTCTTGCTTCTTGTCTTTGCCATTGTCCTTCTTGTACTTGTTTTTCTTGTTCTCATAAGGACAATCGGCAACAAAATGCTCGGTGCTGCCACAGTTGAAGCATGTTCTCTTCTTCTTGTTTGGGAATCTTCGTTGCACCATCTTGTAGCCATTTGCTTTCATCCCCTTCCCATACTTCTTCATGAATAGGGCCATGTCATCAATCTTCTTGTATTCAGCCCCATCATCTTCATCATCACTTGAGGAAGAGGTGGCATCAATATTTTCTTGCATCTTCTTCATTTCTTTGTCTTGACTTGTAGATGCTTGCTTGCTGCCCTTGACTTTGTTGGAGGAGCTTGACTTGCTTGTCTTGGTTGCCTTGAGGGCCACTTCCTTGATCTTGACCCCCTCAAGCTTTGCTTGCAACTCTCAAGCTTTCTTCTTTCATTTGCCTCCTCTCTTTTGCATGTCATATGTGAGCAGCCTACCAAGCACATCATTTGGAGTGAAGTGCTCAAACTTCTTCTTGTCACGAATCAAGGTGACCACTATGTCATTCCTAGGTGTATATGCCTCTAGCATAATTTTGACAACGGTGTGGTCATCAAGATCCTCATCTCCAAATCCTCTAATCTTGCCAACTAGCACCATCAACCTGGTCAAACATTTCTTGGGCCCCTTCTCCCTCAAAGATCACAAACCGGTTGAGCTTGGCCTTCAACAAGTCAATCTTGGCTTTTCTTACTTTTTCAACACCTTCATGTGCAAGTACTAGAGTGTCCCAAATCTTCTTTGCTTCATTGACATTTATCACTCTATTGTACTCATTGCCTTCAAGAGAGCTTAGAAGAATGCTTGTGGCTTGACCATTGATGTGAGCAGGTTGCTAGCTCTTCATTTGTTGGCTCCTTGGGATTCACCTAAGTGGCTGAAATCCACTGCACACAACCTCCCAAAGACCGGGGTGAAGGGCGCTAAGATAAGCTCTCATCAAGTGCTTCCACTTGGCATAGTTGGTCCCATCGAAACGGGGCAACTTTCCCGCGGGCACATTGATGAATGACTTCTTATCGCGGTTAGTCAAATAAGAAGAATAGTTGAAGGATATGGCGGCAAACTTGTTGTTGTTGATGCTGCACTCATCCTTCTTCTTTTCCTTGTTCTTCTTCTTATTCTTGTTGTAAGAGATGTCATCATCTCCATCTTCGGAGCTACTTGATAGCTCACTTGACTCCGCTTCTTCTTCTAGCCTTTTCTTCTCCCTTGCTGCCCTCCTAGCGGCTCTTGCCTCACGAATCATCTTTCTTTGATCTTTTTTCGTTGAAGCTTCTCGGCAAGCTTGACACTAGCTTGCTCTTCAAGCTTCTTCCTTTCTCTTGTCTTCTTGCATTTCGCCTTGCTTGCCTTGCCCTGGCTTTTCTCTCGTGGTCGGTAGCGTCACCCTTGATGGTGCTTTCGCTAGCCGTACCAAGAGAAAGCTTCGCCGCTCGCCGGGCATCCACATCCTCCACAGAATGGTGGACTTGTCGCCTCTGTTGGATCCCTCGGCCACGTCCATACTTCACGCGGTGAAGCGTATCGCGCATCCTAGCTTTGATACCACTTGTAGGATCTCGATGGAAGCCTAGAGGGGGGTGAATAGGTGCCCCTAAAATTTGACCTGTTAAAACTTAACCACACCGTCGAGAACACGGGATGCGCGGCACTTTGCCGTAAAGCAAAGTATGGCACTACCGCGTGAAACCCGGCAGAGCGAGAGACCGAGACGAGAGAATGCACTTCTCTCGGCCGGGTAGGTAGCGGCCACACCGCCAAGTCCTCGTCGCGGCAGCTTGCCCGCGGGTCACTTCCACGTAAGTGACCTCGAGGTGAATCTGTAAGGCGTGTCACGCTGGCGGTGAACCACCTTTGTTCCCGCACACAAGTACTCCACGTAACACTAACCAAATACAACAGAAACCCTGCAGCAAGATAGATCGGGTCGAAGCCCTTTCTCACAAGACAATATATGCAATAAGAGTAAAGGGGCAAGTGACACAGAGATTCGACCCGTGGTTCGCCGCGCCACACAGGCTGGGTTACGTCCACGTTGTTGAGGTTGCCACACAAGGCTTAGCTTGCCCACCGGCTTGCTTTTTCCCTCGTTCACAAGTCTAGGGAGTTAACCCTAGAGATGTGGGGTAATATATTGTCTGTAGAGTGAGGTTACAAACCTCCCAAGGCTGCCACACGAAGGGGGCAAGCTCAAGGGGCGACGCCCTAGCCGTCTAGGAGTAAGCTCCAAGAGTAAAGAACCCTAGGGTTCCGGCCAAACGCGAACCAAATGCTCTTTTGAGTGGGGAAGCAAGATCCGGTCTCCAATCGAAGTTTGCTGCCTTTTCCCTCAAAAATCCCCGGTGGGAAGTGAGAGATTGAGTGGAGAGCTTGAGCAACTTCAATGGAGGTGAGAGAGAGCGCGAAAGGTGCATTTTAAAGGCTGGCCGTCGCGAGGTAGGAGATGAAGTGAGCCGGGTTACCGTTGTGGGAGGGGTAGAATGGGTATTTATACCCCACGGATCCAACGGTAGGATTTAAGTGTGGCACCGCCAAGATCGACACGACCGGTAATCGCCACACCATTCTGCTAAGACACCTTGCCAACCTGACAAATAAAGAGTGAAACAAGCTATTTTGTTTGGTCGGTGTCGCTTGGAGTTGTGTTTTGTGTCCGGATTAGATGTTTAGAGCACTTGGTCCACGCAGTGCAGAGAATCCTAGGATCCCTCTTGATAGTACGGCATTTCCTAAACTCAAGATTCAAAATATAAAATAATTTAAACGCCTTGATCCGGAAACACCATCATCTAGTTTATTTGGTGCCTTTGGACCTGTTCATCAACTCCATATTTTAATCCCTGCATGTCATCTTCGTAAATCTCATTAGTCCCCTAATTCGGTGGTCATCAACGCCAAAACCCACTTAAAGCTTGATTGCACTTACACTATTTATAGCCGAACCAGCGGCCGGGGCCTTCCACACAACGGCTAGGAGCCGTTGGCGGCGATGGGCCCGCGGGAGCCCGTATGGGTGCTTGGCGCACCTTGGGGTGCGCGCGCACCTCGCCCGAGGCCTCTGCCGCCGTGCTTTGGCGGGCGTGCTCAACGGTCACGAAAAAGTTCGTGGCCGTTGTTTGCTCGCTTGGTTCGAATCGTTTTCTCCCCTTTTTTGAATTTCTCCAAAAATTTTCAAATAAAAATTTATTTTTAAATAGAAAAATTATTTTAAAAATATTTTTTTGTATATACTTTTTATGTAAGAAATATTTTTCTTTATTTTTCATGAAAGAATTTTATTTTATTTATAAAGATTTTTTATTTTAGTTTTCAAAAATATTTAGTTATAGATGTTATGTAATAAATATTTTTGTTAATAATAAAATATTTTTTAAAACACAATTATTTTTTTTTAAATATACCCCATTTTTTTTTTTTTTTGGATATACCCCATTTTTTTTTTTTTCTTTTGAAATATACCCCATTTTTTTCTTTTTTTTTTTGATATACCCCATTTTTTTTTTCTTTTGAAATATACCCCTTTTTTTTTTTTTTTTTAGGTTATTTATAGTCGACTGTCGGACTCTCCCCTCGCTTGCGGTGGGAAGCATTTGCTCGGGGGTCTCGAGTCGAGATCCTTCAACATTCCACACCCGGTTTTGATGATGATTTCGGGTGTGTTGTTGCTTGTACCCAATGAATGGGCACTTTACCGCCTTGTCTTTGATATGGAAGACAATGAAGCCCTTCCCGGTGATGTCGGCATTGGCCATATAGAGAAATGGTCTCCCCAGAGGAGAGACACATCCTCTTTTGGGCCCATGTCTAGGACCACAAAGTCTGCAGGGATGTACTCATCTTGAATTTTAATTAACATGTCTTCCAAAATTCCCTCGGGCCGCCGTGTTGTTGATCTCGCCATTTGGAGGACAAATCTTGCGGAGCAAGTGTCCCTCCATGGATTCTCTGTCGAAGGTGGCCTTGGACATCATGTTGATACAGGCCCTCAAGTCACAAAATGCATTAGCAAAGTTGTGGGGGCCAATAGCACAGCTAATGATCGGACGCCCAGGGTCTCCCTTCTTGGCAATAAATGGCGAGTCCACAGGGATCTTCTTTAGCTCACTGGGTTGACTGAGCCTCAGAGATATCATGTTAACGGACTCGTGGGGGACCTCGGGTTGCCCCGGATCCTTCCCGATTCGTTAAGCGGCACTTGGGCAACAATGCGGGCGGTTGTGTCTCTATCATTTTATTGAAGCTCGGCTAATTCTTCACGGTGATGTCAACCCTTCGAGCTTGTTATTCACACCTTCAAGGATTTTGTCTTGATGGCTCTTCTTTTTTGGTGAGATTTTTCGTTAATTTTGGCCCGGCCCGATGCAAGTCCTTCAATGACGGCCGACGAGTTGTAATTGGAGTTGTACCCCTCGTTGCCTTCGAATGGTGGCACGGATGGTTGTTCCACCCCTGGCGAGGTTGGCGATACCCGTTCTTTGTTGTTGATGAAGGCAGCTTCTTCACGGGTCTCGGGGCAATTATCCCCCGAGTGGCCAACTTCACCACACGTCTCACGTGTCATGTGAGCGTCGTGGCGTAACCGGGCGGCGGCGTGCGATAGAGTCCGTCTTTGCGCTCCTCTAGTTTCTTCAGCCGGTAGATCCATTTTTGCGGCAAGCATATCCGCCTCCTTCACGGTATGCATGCCTTTTTTGTGGTTTGGCTTGGGCTCTGTCTTCGCCTCGGCTACGGTTTGCCACCATTTTATCAATCGGGGGCTGTTGCACGATCGATGGTGAGCGATAGGAATGCGCCACCGCCAGCCGGCGTCGAGGTGCCCCCGATATGGCCGTGAGACCATTGTAGAAGTTACGGAGCACCAGCCGACTCTCCATCCCGTGGTGCGGGCATGCTAGAATATACTCCTGCAGCCTTTCCCACGCCTCGGGAATGGGTTCCATTGAATTCTGCTGGAAATTGGCGATCCTCCCCCTAAGGGCATTGGTTTTGTCCATGGGGAAGAACTTAGCGAGGAACGCCGCGGAGCACTTGGCCCATGTACCGCGACTTCCTTGTCCTTGTAGAACCACTTTGTTTTCGCCTTTCCCACAAGGGAGAAGGGAAACAGGCGGAGCCTGATAACGTCGGGAGCGACGTCCTTGATGACGATGGTGTCGCATAGCTCCAGGAAGTGTTGGAGATGAGCGTTCGCGTCCTCGCTAGGCAGTCCACAGAATGGACCGGCCTGCACCATGGTGATCGCCCAGTCGCGCACTCAAAGTTTTTGTCCGTCACGTTCACCACCGGCCCGGTGGGCACGTTGGTGACAGCGGGGGAGTAGAGAAATCGCGCGGCGACTTCCCGGGCCATGGCTTGAGTTGCGGTTGGTGCGGGGATGTCGGTCTCGACCGTCGGGGTCCGGCGAAGAAGAAGCGGCACGCGAACCGGCTCTTCCTTAGGAGTGCCTGCGGATCGGAGATGAAGTTTTCCGGCAGTAGGAAACCTGACATACACTATCCTGTTTTTATCCACAACAGGAGAAAACATAAAAGATTAGCCTGTATGAGCAAATGGTAGCCACGCACACAGTTCATATTCATAGCCGGCTAGTATTATTGTTTTTTTTTTTTTTGCATGCCTTCCCGACACGGCGCCGAAATGCTTGTTGGCATTTCTTAGCGCAATCAAAGGAAACAGTATAAAACCCATCCCCAATAAAAGCGCCCCGAAATGCGCCGACATTCCCGATAAAACCACCATGTCGGTGATCCGGAAGGGATTGTCAACGGGATAGATCTTGCCATCTTAGATGTTTCATCCGCAAAGCGCACGGATCTATCATTGTAGCATTTCACCCGAAGTATTCGAGGGTATCGTTATTTATATTTTCCTAAAGGAAGGCATGTGATTAATAAACTAGCATGGCATCTCGAATAGAGGAACATGTGTTTGCTTAGACCAAATTATTCATAACGAGGGGGTAAGCAATAACAGTTGTTGGATAGTGTGACACACACTTAAGAATCCACCAGCAAAAGGATAAAGAAAATAGATAAAGAATAAATGAATAAATAAATAACCTAATGGAGTAGTTCTAATGTATCTAGTCATGGCCATACAAATGAATAGTCAGGATCATATGCAAACTGATTTAATCGGGGTTAGGTCTAGGATAACAGGGAGACTCCCGGGTGCCATACGGCCCAATAGAAGCATTTACGAACTCCTACAGCACACACGAACGTGAGGGGATTTCAAGGTACGGTCAAGGCTTGTCACGACCAAGCCGCCTACCCCCTCAACCGTGGCGTGCACTCATATTCGCAGGTGTCGTAATATCCGAGCACCATGCCCGCATATTAGAGCACTACTCTTGTCCTCCCAGGATCACCATTCGTCAAATGGACGGACTAGAACAAGAGCAAACCCAAAGGAACAACGAACCGTTATCCCACCTCTAATCAAGTTAGGCGTATGATGATCGATGATGAACTGAGATGAACATGTCAAGATTATGATGTGTAAACTATATGCTAGTTCATATACCAACACAAGAACATGAACAAGACTATACTCTAGTTCATAAGTTAGGCCAAGAACAAAGATATAAGCCTTGCAAATAGAAGAATGCTCCATAGAGAAGATATATTACCAAAGCACTTTCTTCTAGAAGACAAGCCCTCCTTGTAGCTCTTCTACTCCAAGTGCTAACCAAGAACTAAGAAGAAGAAAAAGAAGAAGAAGAAGAGAGAGAGGTAGAGGTGGTAGAGAGAGAGAGATTGCTGGTTTGTTTGGACTCCAAGTGGTGTGTGTTGAGAGAGGGAGAGAGGGGGCCTACTTATACACTTGGAGGAGGGGCCTAAGTGCTAAATTACACCAAAACCGACCAGTAAACCTTCCTAATCTGAGCAAACCGACCATCCAAGGGCGGGAATCCCCATTTGGCGGTGTGTATGAACCGCCTCGAGGTCGGGCCGAAACCGCCTCGAGGGAGGGTGCGGCCGCACCGGGTGGTGCGTCTTGCGCACCCCCATGGGCTTCGGCCTTGCCCGGGTCTCGGTGGGGTGTCGTCTTCCGTCTGAAAAGTTGTGGGCGGGTTTTGCTCGGCCCAGGTTTTGATGTTTTGGGTCGATTTGCTCTTGGGCTTGAATTTTGCAATTATGCGCTTTCCTGGATGGCGTACTTTGGTCGATTTTTCACTTGCTTTTATTATAAATCTGCAAAATAAAATACTAGACACTACAAGTGGAATTTATTAGTGATAAATGCATATGAGTATAAAAAGGTATAGTTTTACCCCCTTTTTTTGGTAGAAAGTTGACGGGAAAAATATGTCGTTGGTTACCGTCAACATCTTATAAAATTGATCCTATTAAACGAACTGTTGCTAAACTACGCTTTTGTTTATATTCCTCTATTTCTAAACTGCATTTTTTTTTGTTCTCTGCCTCTTTGGTTTGTTTAGTCCTCATAGACGCCTATTACAATTGAACTGTACAATTTTATCCTCGAGATGGATATGTCGAGTTGTAGATACTTGAACCCGACACGAGTGCTACTATAATGTTGTTATCTATGTGTTTTACGTCATAGAACACCGCAAATACTTTGCTTAATTTTCCTTATACATGAATATACGTGCTCAAGAAGACAAGAACAATGACTGCTGCTCTGTAGAGTTCTTCCACTATCTTGCCTTACACAGGAATGTCCTTATTAAAACAAGCGCTACTAAAGTGCGCTTACTTTGTTTATATTCCTCTATTCCCGAACTACATTTAGTTGTTCTCGCGCCTCGGTGGTTTGTGTAGTCCTCATAGAGTGCCTATTACAATATTGAACTGTATAATATTAGGCCCTGCTATTTTTGAGGTTACTGAAATTTTCAAATCTGTTCAGGCGACGAAGCTACTTCAGTGATTTCCATCCAACAGCCAGGGCATCAACGCATCATCGGTAGGGAAGAGACGAGAGAGCACCGCGGTGTCGCCTGAATTTTTCGATCGCTTTGTAAGTGAGGAAAGGTGATAATTTTGTCCACAGATGGATATATGGTGTTGTAGATGCTTTGAAATCGCATACACCGACTTCTACTATAATGTTGTTATCTCGTGTGTTTTTGTCATAGGAAACTGCTACTACTCTTTGCTTATTTTCTTTATAGATGAATATATTTGCGTGCTCAAGAAACACGATTGCTCTGTGGAGTACTCTACTATCTTGGCTTACAAAAATGTGCCTATTAAATGAACGCTACTCAAATCGTTTCTTGTTAAAACAATCAGTATAATATTAGGGTCTTGCTAATTTCGAGGCGACTGAAATTTTCAAATCTGTTCAGCGATGAAGCTACTTACGTGATTTTGATCCAACAAAGAGGCAACAACACATCACGGGGCAGGAAGAAACGAGCACGCAGTGTGATTCCATCACCGACGTGTGCGTAAAGACTAGATGCGAAAGAAAGAGGGAGGTGGCGACACAAGCGGTTCGCACAAAGCTTCTTCTTTGCACTAGATGAACTCAAGGCTAAGGTGGAGGCGATGGAATCACGATATCAATTTTCTAGAGGTGCCAAGAGCCTCTCCTCCACTGCCTTGTGAGGCTTACGAGGTTGCTTAGATTGCACACAATTATGACACTTAGAACCTTTGGTAATGGTGAAATCTAGAATTAAGCGCAAGCTCACCAAAATTCACATCTAGAATTAACGCAAGCTAGATAGATGTGACATCAAACTTCACATGACACAAACGAGAATGCCAAACACTTTCGAATTATCATTAATTGTGTCACAAATCGATTCAATGACTTATTACAAAAATCTGCCAAACTTAGGCTTAAACAAACCTCAAACCATAGCCTTCACCAATAAATTGTCCATGCTTAGACATAAGACTCCAACACTACCTTAAACCCATCTCATAAAAGAAGGTAAACTTCCAGATCTCACTGTATGTTTGCAGATTTTTTTAGAATATATGTTTGCGGATATTGGGAACACGAGATATTGGGCCTTTGAGATTTATCGAATTTCTTCATATGATTGCGATTGCTGTTGCAAACCGATAACAAGACATGTGGGTTCTATACGGTTGCACCACTTGATGGCTGCGATGAAACAAGTTCATTTGGATCGTCACGAGGTAACTTTCGGTGCAGCTCCATCTTGTGCCTACCTTTGTTTAGCAATATAGACCATGTGTACACAAACACTTACGCCTACCTTTCTTTGTATTAGGATTTTGACTTGACGGGAGATTCCATCAATTTGGAGGATATTAGAGAGAAGGTGGCCAAGTTTCTTATGGAACATGTCATCAGCCCGAAGGCGAGCATTTCGTTTAAATAAACCGTGAGTTGATTCTGTTTCCCTTTGCCGCATGACGATCGGGGGATACATGCATGTGAACTGTATTCTTGTTTCCCTTGCCGCATGACGATCAAAGCCGGATACATGCATGTGAACCGTATTCTTGTTTCCCTTTGCTTTGCATGACGATCAAAAGCTGGATACATGCATGTGAACTGTGTTATTTGTGTTGTGAACAATCTGTGGCGTGCCCCGAAGAACCCGGTACATCCGTGTGAACAATCGAGATACACCTGAATTTGCAATGCTTTGCTTTGCCGTCTGCCATTTGTTTGTGATCGGACTCTGTCCATCTCAGTATTATTTGTGTTTGCCGCTGTCTACCATTTTTAATTTCTGCTGCATAGTTGAAACGGCCTGTTATCTATGTACAGACCATAGCCGCCGATCTTGCGCCTATAGGTTTCCTCGTGCTAAATGTCCGTCAGAATCAAGAAACGTCACGAAACACCGAACGGCGTCTAAAAATCCGTAACGTTTACGGCCGAAAGCGTAATCAAAAACGCCGTCTGTAAAAGCGACTAAATCCCACGCCGACGGTAACAAAAGAACGTCTGTAATAGCTGGAAAGGAACGCAGACGAGCTTACTAAAAACGCGTGCGTCAGCTCGTGTGTTACTTCCGACACGTGTTGCGAATAACCGTCTGTAACACGGAACACATTGCGGACGATCGTTTTAAACATGCGATGCTATCGTAGCTCGTACGAGTTACAGGTCGAATGACCCGGAGCGTCACGAAAGTGCATTAAGTTTCACGACGGTAGTACGAAACAAGCGTCACGTGAACTGGAGTGTAGTTACAGTCGACCAACTAATCTGCGCATGTAGCTCTATAGACGACCACGGAACACGTGTACCGCAGGGCGTCTGTAGTATGAAGATATCACAGTCGGCTGCGTTCCACACGCAGTGCGTATTTGAGTAACGGTTTACCGACCCTTATAGTGATCGGGTGTCCGTGAATGGATAACAAGTAGAGGCGCTGATGCATACAAGCGTCATGTCGGTGTGTGTTAGTGGCACAGACGCCTTCTTGTGTATGCCGCGTCGCGCGTTCGAACTGCTACGGTCGCGATACGGGTTTTAGATGCGTCACTACTTTTGGACGCGGTACGGTCGATTGATGCCGCGGGTGCTGTGGCGTTTGCGGAGGTACGCGCATATTAGACAATCATGTAATGCGTAGATACCGTAGACCCGCGGTCGAGCAAAACCCCACGACCGCAGGCGTTCCGCGGCGCGTGTGTAACAAGGGCTCACTACAGACGGGAAGTTTGAGACGCCGCGAAATCCCGTGCGTATTAAAGCCCATTCTTGCAGCCTTCGCTTCTGAACAGTCTGTAAAGTCAGACATTTAGAGACCCTAATGGGCAGTCGCAAGCAGGCTTAGAAGCCCCTCAACGCGCGACTGTAGAGGCCTTTTTTTTACATAGTGGTAGTAATGTTCCCTAGTTAATCCTATTTGTTTTAGGTGTTAGGAAACATGTATATATATCACCATAATTGGCATGCTTAGAAAGAAATTGAACCAAGAAGCATTGAACTCTGGCATTTGGGAACCAGAAGACACATTGCATGGAATAGTGGGTATGGAAATATTATTTTAAATGATAGTTCCATTTACAATAGGTAAGCTTATTTTATTTGGAAACTATAACTATTACTATACATGTTTGATTCCATTTTGAACAAACATTATAGATTATAGACAGATTGCTTTTAAGTTGACTAATATTTATGTTATCAGGGAACTATCTGGTTTCATGTCTACATGGAAAGATGAAAATAGGAAATTCCACAATTATTAAAGGCAAAAACTGCAAATGAAGTTCGTCATCCCGTTTCCCTGCGCCTGCTTCAACTCTACTGACAACAACCTTGGGTATCTCTTCTATGTCAGGCAGGTCAGGGACACCATGAAATCCATCGTCGCAAGCCACGCAACCACAGTCACTGATATCAGCAATGTGATCTGACACTTCTTCTTTCTGAGTTCTCTGATTCTTGCATCAAATGTGAACTGACACTTCTTCTTTTTGAATTCTCCGATTCCTGCATCAGTTGGCAACCAATACAAGCGACAGAGATTGTGTCTGGTTTGTGCTCCTTTGGTGTGTCAAATTTAGGACGAGGTCACGACCAGATATCCTGATGAGGTGGTTCGTGTTCGTGCCTCTGCAATCTGGATTAATTGTGTTGTACTTGATCATTTGCTGAGTTCGATTATGTTGATGATACAGTTTATAAGATGTTAATGCTTTCCTTTAAATGTTTAATTTTTTTTGTATTGTATGGGTTCATGTGGGCATAAAAGAGAACTTTTAAAGGTTACAATATGATTTTGCATTTGGAATATTTAGTGATGTCATGTGGGCATATTTTTATATTGTTCCCTGTGTAGTAACAGGTATTATTCCTAAACCTTAAACAAAGTGCGTCTACAACTTTTCTGATGTGTGTAGAGATTAGCAGACTTAAAGTTACCATGATTTCAATCTTACCTTAATTTCAGCTTAATAATCACAGGTAGTTTTGCTCAGTTTTTCAGTTAATCTACTTTGTTTTCTTCTATCGTATGACATGACGTTTCCACTATGTTAGAACAATTTAGTAATTTACCAACTAATATAACTATTATTTCCCTAATTTTCAATTAGGAGGTTTTAGGTTTCATGTGCAAGTACTAACTGCACTCACCAATCTGTACACGAGTCATGGATGCATGGTAGAATCCCGATGACCTTATGTGTCGTGTCATGAAGCTCGGATTTGCTGACGATTTTTTTTCTAAAATAATTTTCTTTCCTTTTTCATTACTACTTGTGGGAAGTAAATCAAAATGAGGTTATTTAGAAGAATAAAAACAAAGCCAAAACATTGATTCTGCAGGTTTGCATTTTACAATTTTACCCAATTGCATTGACATGGACTAATGGATATTCTTCTAGATAACAATCGTGTTTATTGGAATGTCGTTTTTCTATTTTTGTTGATTACTGATTATTTATTGTTGATACATCGTTTAGTCTATTTGTCCAAGACAATACATTACCCCAACTATTGTGTTCAGATCACAAGTATTGTTAGGCTGGAGTGGAAATATTTTTTGTTAAAGAGGATATTTTGATCCTGAGGTTTATCTTTTCAAATTAACCTTATCTCAGTCTCAACAGAGTGGTGGTTATCTGTACATTGCCCATGAATCCAAAATTTTGCTCATTATACTGGTGTTACCTGCAACTTTTTTTAATTGAACATTATTTGATGTAATTATATTTTTGAATGTTTAATTGCACATCGCTCTGCAAACTTTTCTAAAACAAATATTATTGCTACTCTTCTTAACAGCTTCTGCATGAAATGCTTAAGACATGCTACAGCCATATCCGGAAAACAGTGTCCAAAATGCAGGCAATTAATCAGGTAAGTCTTTCTTCAAAGCTGTGCAATCTTGACAAAACGTGTGTTTGATCAATAAATTCTATAGGCTTTGACAAAATGATTGCCATTCTGCAGAAATTGTACTCGAAACACCATTCAATTCTTATTTCCAAGTGAAATTGAGGCAAGAACGAAGTCAACCTCTCCCTTCACCATGCGACAAGGATGTGAACATACCATAGCTCACTGAAAGATGGTTCACTCACAAGGTGTCACCAATATGCTGAAAACTATAACTAAGAACAACAGCAGCAGCTTCATCACCGAAGGTGAGGAAGCTACATCACCTTGAATGAACCCGACAACACAACAAGCACCCTCCCACAAATAATTAGATCCATAATTTTTAGGCATGTGCGTGCCGCACGTGCATCTTAACTTGTATATAAAAAATACACACACATTTTTTAACACATAAGTGATTTAGTAACTCTTTTTAATCCTATCTACTATGATAGTGAAATGATTTTGGTCCTTCCTGTAGCAAGAAAACGACTACTGCAACTAAATAGAAGAACATGTATGCCATAAATGTCAAAGAAGAGAAACTATACTACCGTCTGCTGCTGATATATATTGCAGCTATCCATGAGACATCATCAGGAAAGAAAGGCGCTTATTATTAATTATTAATCACCTCGTGCAAGGAAACAGCTTCATCTCAGCACGTATATGCAATAATGGAATGGTACTATTAATAACATCTAGTAGCTACACTGAGTGAGCTAAATGAAAACAAATGAGGTGGTATGCAGAGCTCTTTTTTGTGTGAACACAAGGTTATGTGTCCTTGTTTGGGTTTGCGATGAGCGATTGTCAACATTCTCGTGTCTTAGGTTGAGTTTTTGGACTAATCGTGACATGAGCGTGTTGTGCAACATGTCTCTTAGATTGTGGTGCTCAGGTGCGGATTGAACTTCGAGGCGGTGGTCGATGGCATGGTGAAGGACTAGTAGGGATGTGTCGTGCCAACGAACCGGCAGCGGTGAAGGACGGACGTGAGGCTTGGACAGGGACCAGGAGGCTGGATGACAAGCTAAGGTGGCTGACACCGGGGGGACATCGACAAGACTGCTGACAAGCAAGTTGAGCGGGAGGCTCTAGATGACTTGGCGGCTGGGCGGTTGAGAATAGTGGTGTACCCTACTAATGAGCGGTTTGGTAGGTTGGGCCTTTAGAACCACTGGTGTACGATTTTCATGTTTGGGCCTCAATCGCAAAGGTTGCGTCAAAGGCGAAAGCAAATTTGTGCAGGAAGTGTAAAGAAATCGAGTTGGACCATAGTGGCCTCGGGCTAGGCGGTTCGCTCCTGATACATCCAGGTGCAAATGTGGAATGTGTAATA
Organism: Hyparrhenia diplandra; assembly: GCA_015847255.1. Lineage (NCBI taxonomy): Eukaryota > Viridiplantae > Streptophyta > Magnoliopsida > Poales > Poaceae > Hyparrhenia > Hyparrhenia diplandra. The sequence goes on along the minus strand of JADLZK010012399.1, from coordinate 60,106 downwards.
GGCCTATAAATAAGAGATAGGTAGCCCCAAACCATCTCACCTCTTTTCATTTCATTCTCCTTTCTCTATCTAGGGCTTTCCCCCTCTCTACTTCCCTCTAAAGTGGTCCACCAATGAACTAGTGTCGGTGTAATATTAAACATCCCTCAATTTCTATCTTCCATGATTTAGAACATAGATTCAAGTTAGTCCCAATAGCTTTAAAAGAGGAGATTAGTCATTTACTGGACTCCTGTTCTGAACCGTTCATAGCAGTAGTGCATCACAGAGAATCAAATAAACTTGGTGGCTGTTGTTTCAGAAACTTATATTGGGTGTTGGGGTGAGATGTTTCTGCGACCAAGCATTATACACAAGCACTTATACATGCTGATGTGATAGCAACCTCCAAGCACATGTTCTATGGCTATCTTGTAATTGATAATTAATTTAAAAAGTTTCACAATAAAATTCTTAGGCTGGAGCATTTCCTCTAATGTCTTTCACAATAAAATTCTTAGGCTGGAGCATTTCCTCTAATGTCATCTTGTTACAATAGTATTTCAGCAGCTTTCAATACTTCTCTAGCACCTGAACTTGCAGCAAACTTTACCACCTTGAGAGGGACTAGCAAAATGTGATAGAACATTAAACTATGTTGCGTTGTCCTCTATAACATTTTTTGCACCCTCAGCGGTAACCACATGAGCAATAGTGGTTCGTAAGACTCCGGAGAACAAAGCGTCTTGAGGACAATCCCACCATGCCTGCCATGGCCCCCATGACTCCATGGACCTCACCAGCAAGCTCGAAGCCACCATCTCTCTCTCCACTCGTTGTGCCGCACCCACGCCACAACACAAATGCTGCCACGGTCCTCCTCTGCCTCCTCCCTGCTGGTCAACAGCGCACCACTGACAGACAAACCGACACCTCTCGTGCCCACGCATGCACGTGCTCCAATGCATGACACGGCGACTAATCGAGCGCGCCTCTGCTGTGGCCACAAACACCAGTGACAACAAGATGGCACCGCGACATGTCATCATATATCCTTCGTTTTCTAGCAGAACAATAAAATAGTCTTATACGCAAATACATTCATACCCAGTCTTATACATTCTCATCTTATAAGGAGCCCTCATGTTACAAGGAGCATTACAACATCTCAAAGGAAGTAATTCCAATACTACAGTAATACTAGTTCAAGTTATAAGGAGCATTCCAAAATATTATTTTTTTGAAGCATAAGGAACATAAGATGGAAAAATAATGAAATGGTTATCATTTCATTCCATGAAACCAAGTTCTTATCAGGCATCTGATCGAACTATACTCTAGTTAAATCATAATTCCCAATCTTTGCATAAGCAGAGACCATAGTTCTCCACAAAACCACATGACTCTTAGTCAGATCAAAAAGTGATCTCAAAAGTTAATTTTTCTAGATAAAGATCTCAGAAGTTAAATAGAAACAAGTATGCTAAATATATCATTTATTAATTCCCCTTTTTTAACTTTATAAAAGCAAGTACCCTAGAGTATAGACTACACTCATAGCTCCTATGTACCAGACGATGATGTAAGAAATCATTTAAAACTTGCACCACATATTTAAGGGTCAGTGGTACATTTGATAGGAGATCTTGGATATGTAGTAGTGCTAAGTTCAAACATTATGCCATAGTGGAGCTCCAAGTCAACAAAAAAAATGGGACGCCTACCAAACAATAACATTAGGTGCCTCAGCAGTAATCGGTAAGATCACAACATGGACGAAATACAAGAACAGAGTATATTAAACATTGCAAATTACATAAGCACAAGCTCACACAAACACTGCCCCACCACCCACGCCTACCCCGCTCGGAGCTCGCGAATCGGCAGCTAGGGCTAGGTTTTCACCCAGCGCCGAGGAAGAATTGGATGAGTGCAGCCGCATGCGGGGGTGGGAGAGGTGGAGGTGGAACCGATAGCTTGCTGGGCCTTGTTGGGCTGTCCCCGATAGGGCGTTATGGAGGCTTCCTCGATGCAAGGTGCAGAGTGGTGATCGCCCGCTCCAGCATATTTCGGTTCTATGGTTTCTCAGTTCCGTGTGCCACCGAAAACATAGCCTACACCCGAAAGTATCAGAAAACAAGAACCGAAGCCAAAACTGAAAACCGAAAAAAAAACCGACTTTTTGGTTTGGTTTGGTTCGGGTCGGGTCGGTTTGGTCGGCGGTTTTTGGTTAAAACTGCCCAGGCTGACAACAGGGGATTCGGTCAACTACTGGATGTGTCATCAAAGTCAACTGGATCCAAAAAATTTGAATATCATAAGAGTTGGAAGTACTGGGAAGCAACATGGACTGCGCAACGGACGCTCGGTTAGAGCCGTTGACTGCAGACCTCGTCCAATTTTTTACCTTTTCTGACACTAAAATGTTTTAAACTCTAGACTGTGGATGCTAGAGTCCTATACAAACCGTTTGCTCCACGATTGTCAACCCTTCTTCTGACACTAAGAGTCCTATCACTACAGGAAACGGGGACTTCGCCGACCGCCGCCCGCCAGCGGTCGGCGAAAAAAACGGCCGGGCGAAGGCTTCGCCGACCGTAGTGGGTCGGCGACGAAGCGGTCGCCCAATTTTTGGTCGGCGTGGCGATCGCCGACCGCCCAAACTACCACCGTCGGCGAAGGCCGCCCGACCACCAAAAACGACGGTCGGCGAAGAAAAGTTGCCGTTAACGGAGGCGCGAAATAGACGGCGTTATGCCCTCTTTCGCCGACCGCCCTCGGACACCGGCGGTCGGCGAAGATTTTTCTCATTTCTCCTCGCCGCCCGACCGCCATGTCGTGGACTGTCGGCGAAGGTGTTTTATATTTTTTTTTCACAATTCCTTCGCCGACCGTGCTCCTAGATGGGCGGTCGGAAAAGGTGTTTTACATTTTTTTTACAATTTCTTCGCCGACCGCCCGCGTAGTGCTGCTCGGCGAAGGACAATTTTTTTTAAAACGTCGCCGACCGCTTTGATAAACGGTCGGCGAAGGCTGAAGAGGGCGAACCGGGCCATTTCCCCCCGGCTCGCCGACCGCCGTGGTAATTACGGTCGGCGAAGCCCCGAAAAAAATTTATTTTTTTTTGTTTTCGCTTTCCCCCTTGACAAACAAACACATATATAATATATCTCACATCCATTCAATCACAGAACATATCTCATGACACGAGCTCATCATATCTCACAATTATATTATAGCCATAAACATCTGTCATACGAAAGTGATTACATTAGGCATACACTTACTCATGTATCAAACAAGTACATTGACACTTGACATGAAACTAATCCTTGTTCAAAGGTATACAAAAATTTGAGAGAAGGCTAATAACGGCCTTCAGGAGGCCATGCATGCATCCACCAAGCTGCAGGAGGCCATGCATGCATCCACATTCCCCCCTCCTACACCAGCTGGAATCTTGCCAGGGTAGTTGAATCTTGGGGATGTGACCCAAGCATGCTGCATCGTGGGAAATATTATTATTAGGATAACAGAAGAAGGCCAAACTACATACATATTTGCAAAATAATCACAAAATAAAAGCAGAGCATGCCATATTCCACAAATGAGGTGCCAAAACTGACCTTCTGTCAACCAACACCATCGACCTTAGCTCGCAGTTTGCAAAGCTGCAGAACACCAACTGAAAGTTAGCCACACATGCATGCACGCAAGATTCACTAGATTACCAGTTGCTAATGCACCACGCAGGAAATCTTGCAACATATGGCCAATAATGTAATATGCTACACCTAGCACAAAAAGAGTACCAGTAGCTATTCACTAGATTATGTAGTTTTTCTTTCTTTACCGTCTTTTAAACCATTTGTAAGAACAAAATCCTAACTAGAGATAATCTAAGTAAACGGAAGAAAGTAGAAGACCCTAGCTGTTTGTTCTGCAGCGAGAAAGAGTCAGTCTTTCATCTGCTCTTTGACTGTGCAGTGGCTAAACAGTTATGGTCCATTTTGTCAAATATCTTCAATGTGCACTTTGGTGATTCTTTAGATAGTTTTGGAAAATTTTGGCTTAGTAATAAGCTAAATGGCATTTTAAACATTGTTACCTCTGCTGCAATGTGGAGTCTTTGGAAACTCAGAAATGAATTATGTTTTCTGAATCTTTCGTGGAAGAATATGGGTACACTCCTCTACAAGGTGGCTTCGATGGTGCAAAAGTGGGAAATTCTGTGCCCGTAGGACAGGAGAACTTTCCTACAAGTGAAGGTTTCTCAAATCAAAGAAGCAGCTGCCTTAGTGCTCTGGCTCCAGGAATAGAAGCAAGGGCTCGACATGCATGAAATAGATGGTTAGTTAACAGCTACTAAGGAAAAAAAGAAGTCAATGTCAAGACACTTACTGCTTGCTAACTTCGTCTCTTATGGTTGGATGACACTCCTTGCTGTACATGCTTAAGGTGTGAAACAAAAAACCACTGTGACTGACAATAGCTATCTCTTTCTCTTCTCTTGTCCACAACCTGAAAGTATGTTCAAACAATGGGCAAATGAATCCAGCTATAATGGAGTAGCTAGTCCACTCATGGACCAAGCTAAACTGTATTTACAGGCCCTGTCCTACATGCAAAAGGTTCTGCTGTTTCCTGCATTAGAGCCTTTGTAGTACAAAGGATTCAACTCTGTGAGAGTTCATCGGTACATGAGAATTAGCACAAAATAATTAGTACTATCACTGAATGCCACTAGAGTGAACAAACTGTTTCTTTTTTGTTTTCCATCACGGACGAACTGTGTACACACGGCTCAGCCAGAGAGGCAACTGAAACAGCAGACACCTACACTAGACCACACTCAGAATGAAAAGCCAAGGTTCAAGGTCAAGCTATAACAATGCTACAACTAATACCACATCGACCTAGCTGCTTGTACTGGCATGAAACTGATGCCTGCTCATGGAAATGGCAAGCGCAGGATTGGTGCAGCCCTGCTGTGCATCATCGAGGAAAGTGCAGAGAGGAAAAACTGTTGAGACATTTCAACAAACACCTAGCGGGCGCAGAGAATAAGACACTGAGCTCAGATCATCGAAAGCTAGGATCTCACAGACATTCACCCGATCTAAACAACCTGCACAAGAAGCAAATTGAGTGGCTCGATGGCCAACTCCACAGCACAAGAGAAATTGAACCTTTGTTGAAGAACCGAGCTTGGAGAAGTGGTGGTCAGTTCTTGCTGTTGCACGTGCTCTGCTTCTTCCTAGCTGAGATGCACACGAGGCAAATCAAATTGCTAGATGTGCGTGGGCATGGCTTGCTTCAAGGTGCTGCTGCCGTGCTCAGCTGCCTGGTGACGAGCGTGGATTGCTCGTGCTCCAACGAGGAGCGGGCCAAGCTCGCCACGCGAGGCAGCTGCTCGTCCCGGCGTCGGTGGGGAGGGGCCGGCGTCGGGGGCCGGCGTCGGTGGGGAGGGGCGGCCGCGGCCGCGGGCGGGCGCCGGGGCCTGGCCGGCGTCGGGGGCGGGGTCGGGAGCGGGGGCGGCCGCGGCCGCGGGCTGCCGTCCGGGGCCGGCGCGACCCGGCGTCGGGGGGCGGGACGGAGGTCGGCCGCGGCCTGCGGCGGTGTCGGGGGCGGGCGACTCGCGTCGGTGGCGGGGGCAGCGGGGCGGCGCGGCCGGCGAGGCGTCGGCGGCGGGCGCGGCCGGCAACGGCGGCGGCGGCGGCGCGTTGTGAATGTGTGCGTGCGTGTGTTTGTGTGTGGGTGGGTGGGTGTGTGCGTTGCGTGTGTGCGTGCGTGTGTCTGTGTGATGGTTTTGTGTTTTTTTTTTTTTATTCTTAAGCCGACCACCCAGATCATCGGGGGCGGTCGGCAATCTCATTTCATTTTCTTTTGTTAAAAAAATCGACATGATACTTCTTCGCCGACCGTCCCCAGGATCTAGCGACGCAGCAAAGATTTTGGCCCTTTTTGGGCGGGGCGCGGATATTCCTTTTTTTTTTTTTTTCAAACGCGTGGCGCGGGTTTTTTTGGGCTCGGCGGTCGGCGAAAGGTGACGACCGCCGACCGCCCTCCGACCCGGCCCGGTCGGGCGAAGCGAGCCCCCGCCGAGGGCATTTTTTGGGCTCTCGGCAAAGAATTTTTTTTTTTTGGAATTTTCACTTCAAAATTTTTACGTACCTTAGATAGAGTGTTTACAAGAACATATCAAAAAATTGGGACATTTTCCGCACGTTTTACTATTTTTTTAATAGTTTTCTTCTTTTACTCGAATATTTTTCCCACCTAAAATTTGAACTGCGGTACTTAGAAAAAAGGAATTATGTGATTGGAAAAATAATATTCTTGTTTGTTAGTATATTTTGAGCCCTCATCTATGGACACGTGAGAAAAAATTAAAAGATGTTGTCTTGCGCGAGACATTCGATTCACCGCGGCGCTGCTGAATCATTTTAAAATTCTAAAAAAGAAAACGAAGTCGGAAATTCATGAAATTTGACGAGGCATCGTTATATTGCATGTTTAAGCTATGGAAAAAAAATTTGAAAAGGTTTCATGCAAGTTTGCATCCCGCATCGCTCAAACCTAGACATCTCAACTAGAGTTTCACATTATCACATGCTAGAGATGTCTCCGTAATCGCCACCCGAGATGCAAACGTCCACGAAATCGACTCAAACTTTTTTTTACGTAGTGTACACATGTGATATAAGGACAACTCGTCAAGTTTCATGATTTTTCAACTCCGTTTGAATTTTATAGAATTTTAAAACGATCGATCCGCAAAGTGAGTCGACGTGTTTCGCGCACAAGATATTTGAATTTCGGTGCCCGGCCATGGATGAGGACTCAATATGGACTCACAATCATGTTTATCATTTTTTGAATCATGTAGACCCATTATTTGAATCACTTGCGGTTTAAATTTTAGTTTTCGAAAGAAATTCAAATATAACATGAAAACCCATAAAATATAGTAAAAAGTTTTAAAAAATCCCAAACTTGAACAATGTACTAAATATACTGTAGCTAAGCCACAGAAAAAGTTGTGATAGCAAATTCAAAAAAAAAATTTATACTTATACCAGAGCCCCGAAAAAGGTCCTCGGCGAAGGCAATCTTCGCCGACCGCCGGGGATGCGGCGTCGGCGGCGACCGCCGACCGCCACTGGGAAGTTGTCGGCGAAGATCGACCCTCGGCATTTTTTTGCTGCCACGCGTGTCCATGCGGCAGCGTTTTTATTTTTATTTTTTAAAAACGCCCCGGCCGCCGTTGTGAGGGCGGTCGGCGAAGGACCACGTCATTTTTTTTTCGCCCGCGTGGCATTGCGGTCCGCGGTTTTATAATTTTTAAAAAAAGCTTAACCGACCGCGGGGCGTAGGGCGGTCGGCGAAAAGTGTCGATCTTCGCCCGACCACCGGACGGTGGGCGGTCGGCGAAGTGTCTTGCGACAAAAATCCGTTGCGGTGTCGTCGGAAAACGGCGGCGGGTTTTTCTTCGCCGACCGCCCGGTATCGGCAAAGGACCTTTGCCAAGCGTTGCTCGCCCGACCACTTGGCGGTCGGCGAACCTCTTCGCCGACCACTTGGCGGTCGGCGAACCTCTTCGCCGACCGTGAAAACTTTGCCAAGCGCGCTGTCGGCGAAGAAATCTTCGCCGACCGCCCGGATTTTCAGTGGTCGGCGAAACGCGAAGCGGTCGGCGGCGACCCCAGTTTCCTGTAGTGTATACAAATCATTTGCACCACGATTATATATGCCAACCCGATCGATAAGTACGTCATCCATGCTGCCATAGATAAATGTAAGAACTACTTAATGTATATCAGTAAACAATAACGTTATGCTATTGGGATAATGTATTTTTAAGACATAATCCACTCATACGATATTCAACAAAGAAAAACATATATTCAAATCATTGGTTTCATGAACAGATCAGCGACTATATATTGTGTTGTGCTATATAGAAGTAAGCGCATCAGCTAACGCCCAGCTGCAGTGCCTCATGACGATATTCCCTCTGCTCGTTTGCCTCTGCTTCCTCGCCAGCCGCAGCTCGCTGGCGCACGGGGAGACTTCGCCCGGCCTCCTCCACCCAATCGTGCTGGTCCCGAGCTACACCTGCGGCACTCTCGACGCCCGGCTCACGGATGAGTACCGGCCTCCTACAGGGATGCCCTGGTGCGGCGCGATGAAAGGCAAGGGGTGGTTCCGGCTGTGGAAGAATTATACGGCGCTGCAAGATCCCAGGCTGATGCCCTTCTACGCTGACCAGCTGCGGCTCGTCTTCGACCACGCCGCCGACGACTACCGCAACGCGCCGGGCGTTGAGACCCGCGTCGTGGCCTTCGGTAGCACCCGTGGCTTCGGCTCCGATGATCCTACAACAAAGTAAGTAAAGCTGTTAATTGTTGTAACATATATATTTTTTAGATGGTAGTGGAGAAAACTAACCAATTTTTCGTCAGGAACAATTGCATGGAGAAACTGGTGACGACACTGGAAGGACTCGGGTATAGAGACGGCGAGAACCTATTCGGTGCCCCCTACGACTTTCGGTACGCGGCGGCGCCGCCCGGCCAGCCGTCAAGGTCTTCGACTCCGACCTCTCCCGGCTCCGGCATCTGGTGGAGCACGCGAGCAAGAAGAACGGGGGCAAGCCGGTGATCCTCGTCTCGCACGCCTTCGGTGCCCACTTGGTGCTCGAGTTCCTCAACCGGAGCCCACTGCCGTGGCGGCGGAAGCTAATCAAGCACTACCTCATACTCTCCAGGGGCGTAGGCGGCTACGTGGGGCTGCTGAAAATCTTCGCCAACGAAGATGCCGGCCCGTCGACCAATGTGTTGTTTTATGCCAACACAAGCCGGAGCTTCCGTCCCCACTCACGGTGATGCCGTCGCCCAGCGTATTTGGCCGCGCGCCGCTGGTGATCACGCGGGACAAGAACTACTCCGCCTTTGACATGGCGGAGTTCCTCACCGACGTCGGCTTCCCCAGTGACGTGGCCCCACGGTACCTGAGGAGGGTGCTGCCGGTGACCCTGGGTATAAGGGCGCCGCTCGTGCCGACGACGTGCGTCGCGGGCATCGGTTTTCCCACGACGGTGCGGCTCACCTACTGGGACGGTGACTTCGGGAAGAAGCCTCAGGAAGTGAACGGTGAAGGCGACGACTCAGCCCTCTTGAAGACGGTGTTGGCATGGCGCAAGGTGATTGAGAAGGAGCCGGATCAGGGATACTTCAAGTTCGTTTTCCTCCCCAATGTCACCCACGAAGGCGTCCTCTCAGATGACTTCGCGCTCAAGCGGTTGGTCAAGATTCTTGCGGCAGTAAATAAGGCAACTTTTTAATTCGATCACATTTAGTTGATCACTTTGCTTCACTCGAATTATGCCCCTCTTCTTAATTCAGTGAATTAGTTGATCACCTCGATTCCATGCTGTTGTAAGACAAATACAAATACTGTTGTAAGTCAATTCCATGCTGTTGTAAGTCAATTAGCTCTATGAGCTTGCTTGTACCGTAAACCAATAAAAAAAACATGCATTTTATAATGCTTCCTACATGATGTCAAGAGGCACGGATCCCACCCGCGCTGTGCGCGGCGCCCCAAGTCTGCATCACATCTGGCATGTGATTTCCGGGAATAAATTGGGTGGGGGGTCCTCACCGTGAGGATCTCCTCCCATTTTACTCTAAATAGAGAGATTAGGGTATAAAATTTAATATAGAGATTAGGGAATATAGAGATTTGGGTTTAGGGTTTAATATAGAGATTAGGGTATAAGACTTAAAAATAGAGATTAGGGTTTAGGGGCTTAATATAGAGATTAGAGTTCAATTTAGTGTGTAGGGTTTAGGGTTTAGGGGCTTAATATCCAGATTATTGTATAAAAATTAAAATAGAGATTAGGGTTCAACTTATAATATAGAGATTAGGGTTAAAGGATTAATATAAAGATTAGGGTTCATGGTCTAATCTCTTAATATAGAGATTAGAGCAAAATGGGAGGAGGTCCTCACGGTGAGGACCACCCCCCACCCAATTCGGTTCCGTGATTTCCGGCTCTTTCCGGGTCCCCACCAAGCCACCCCACCCAAGCTGCGTGCCGCACCTAGTCTGCATCGTGTTCCACCCATGGTCCTCCCCCTCTCTCTTGGTCCTCAAGAATTTCTAGCATTGCTGCTAGAGATGACAGCCTAGTCTTAAGGTGATGCTATTGAATGTGTGGTGAACCTTGGTGCGTATCAAGAGTGAGATTAACTCCACCCTTGGTAGTGACAGTAAGCAATATCAACAAACATTGCTGATACTATTGCTGGGAATGAGATTAACTCAATTCTCGGTACAACTAGAGGAAGGGAGGGACCGCTTACACGCGTTTACGCAAAGCTATTGGCTCGAGAGAAAGAGAAACACAAAAATAGAAGAAGGAAGAAAAAGGTCGCGTAGGATCGCCAAGGCCCCGACAGCCACGAGGATGCATGGTCGTCCGTCGTACCGGTCGATCACTTGACTGGGGGTTTCTTTCCCTTGAAGATTGGTGCAGTCGAGTCATGTGCCTCTCTTGCCCTTTAGGAGATTCTTGCCCTCCTAGATTAGTGGGTTAGGGAGCACAAGTGTTTGTACTTCGAGCACTGTGGAGCATGGTCGTCGGTCTTTTCTCTCCTAGAATTGGGATGGGCGGCACCGTCACTGTCCTCCACATGGTCTGTCGTGGGGCTGAAGTCAAGGGGAGGACGGAGTAGGCACTGTGGAGTACGATTGTTGTTGTACCTTACCCTGTTCTAGGTGTGTTCGGTGCTATGGTGGCGAGGCCAATGGATGGTCGGCTAACCATAGTATGCGGACTAAGGTCCAGACTTCCACATTCACTGTGGAGAGGACCGGAATGGGCAGTCACATGCAAGGACTGTATCTCCCATACCTTGCTCCCGAATAACTAGAGAAAGGACGAGGGAGGACAAGTTGTCTGGCATTCTCCCCTGTAGCTAGGCAGAGGAGAAAGAACCGAAGAGCCCCTGTGGCCGGCATTCTCCCCCACGCGGTGCCACTCCGGGCTCGCGTTCTCGCCACGCCCCTTGAGTGTGGTTGGGCACCACATGGGCATGTGGGGCCTAAATGGTCATGTGCACCCTATGCTGGGCGCGGGTGACCCTATTTTCCCTCTAGAGGTGGCAAGGCTGGTTCCAGACTTAGCTGGTTTGGCCATTGGTGCGAGGAGAGAGGTGACACCCTCGGGCGGATCGTAAAGGTGCCTGAGGGTCCTCTCATCTATAGATATAGTGCCCACCCGAGGCACGTCCTCCGCCCCTCCATGGTGAGAACTAATTAGCCCTTTTAGGTGTTTGAGCTTTTGCCTATGTGAATGAGAAATAATTCGTCGTGGTCCTAGCCTCATCTCGCTTGCTTGTTCTTCCTCCACACCGATGGACTGACCGCCTCCACACCGCATCGCTTACCGCAGCCTCACGCCATCCTCTTCTTCAACGCCTGACAAAGATACCTACCACGATCTCGTCCTCCTCGAATCTGCCGAAGCAACGCTCTAGCCGTGCCATCGTCTACCTTCGTCAATGCCTGCATCTCGCACTGCCAAGACAAGAAAGGAGGGCATGGACCGCACAAAAAGCTTGGTGAATGCATCGGTCATTGCCCTTGAGTTGTTATTTGAAATGCCCGTGTTGATAAGTGCAAATGTTTTTTTGGTCTATGGTGAACAAATTAGCTTAAAATATTATGGTCATTTACAACATGATTGAAGATATAATAGTTCTAGAAATGTGATTGAACCGAGATAAATGTTGAAATTCATAAGTTTGTGGTGTTCTAAATTAGTTTGGATATTTAAATATAAGTCTTCAACTTTGCTTACTGTACAACAATTCTCAATGACATAGCATTATCATCCTAATTTGGTTACGTGTAAAGGCAACCATGGCGTGGTACATAGAGCTTGTTGGTCACATGTCGGGGATCTATCGAATCTGGGAAGATTGCTATACTTAAGTCCAAGGCTACCCTAGTAATTGTTACAAAAATACAACGCCGAAGATGAAGCTTTTAGCGCCTACTATGGTGCAAACTATGGCCATCAGCCAGCCCCGGGGATTGAAGAGAAGCCACCGCTATAGATATGAAGATTACGAGAATTGTTGTTTGGTCTTACAACGATGTCATGCTTTTATTTATGTCTATGGTCATTGTATTTCTTATTTGGAAGTTGATGTAGGCTTGATGTCGTAGAACATTAGATGGAGTTTGTTGTTAAGTAACCATTAAACCCTGTAATGCTTTGTCAATATTATTGTTTGATGCGTCTCGGTTTTTTAAAAAAAACTGAATTTCACTAATAAATTTAAAATTCAATAAATTTTAAACCAAAAATTTGGTTGGCATAGGCCCGGCGGTGAATGACAAACAAACCGGTAGTATTACTACACCAAACACTATCGGATTAAATTCAAAACCGTCATCGCTAACATAAATAGCACTATCGACTATATTAACAAATGAACAGTGTTCATAGAAATAAAGCTGTCGGGTTAACAACAAACCGACAGTGTTCTCACTACTGCTACACTTTCGGCTAAATGTAACCCGACAATGTTATTTCTCTAAATATTGCCGGTTGTTTGAAGCCCGACAGTGTTCTTAATATCACATTGTCGTTTGACTTTGGAACCAACAACGCTTGGATCAGAAATGTTGTCCAGTCGAAGAAGCACCGGTAGTGTTCCATCGAGTGTGCTGCGGTTGGATAGTGAACCGGCGGTCTCTCTTCAAATCATTCTTTGGTGTTTTAATCCGCAATGATTTGAACGCCACCACTACAAGAGGCTAGTCCTTTGCCGAGCGGATGGTCCGCTCGGCAAAGGCGGTACTCCGCTCGACAACGGCAAAGGCAATGAGATGGACAGCGTCGGGTTAGCCTCCCTCTGCCGAGGGTTGTTTAGTCACCGAGGACTGGTTCTCGGTAAAGATGCGCTTTACCAAGGGTGTGCCTTTGTGGAGGGTCCTTGTTGGGCGAAAGCACTGCCGTCGGCGAAGACGCGCTTTGCCAAGAGCCTGACTCTGGGCTCTCGGAAAAAAGATGTACTCTTGGCAGTCACTGGGTTTCCCGTACTGCACATAACTGCCGGTTTGGTTCTGCCGACTAATTTTCCGGCGGTGATGTACTAATTTGGGGTAGTGGAGGAACGCGTGGGGGAAGTTGGGCCGCAAGGGCCAAATTCGGTCAACTAACCAGATCAAAAAAAATATTACAACGGCAGAAACAACGGACAATTGAGCAATTACAATGTTATCATAGGAGTTGGAAGTACTGGGAAGCAACATGGACAGCGCAACGGACGCTCGGCTAGAGCAGTTGACTGCAGACAACGTGCAATTTTTAGGTCTTCTAACACGAAAGTGTTTTAAGTAGATATTTTGGATGCTGATTTTTCAAAAAAAGTAGATATTTTGGATGCTAGAGTCGTATACAAACCATTTGCACCACGATTGTCAACCCTTCTTCTGAGACTAAAGTGTTTAACTAGACGGTGCATGTGGATATGAGCGCTAGAGTCCTATAAAAACCGTTTGCCGACTACTATTGTCAACCCTTCTTCTGACACTAGTGTTTTAACTACACGGTGTGGATGCTAGAGTTATGGTGCGGTGTATAACCTGGGCGGTGTGGATGCTAGAGTCCTATCATTTGCACCACGATTGACAGCCCATTTGGTTTTTATTATTTTCATCAGGAACTATATATTATGCTCAGGAACTATACAAGCACATCAGCTATCGCCCAGTTGCAGTACCTGATGATGCCGCGCCTAGTCTTCCCTCTGCTCGCTTGCCTCTGCTTCCTCGCCAGCCACAGCTCGCCGGCGCATGGGGAAACCTCGCCGGGCCTCCACCCAGTCGTGCTGGTACCGAGCTATACCTGCAGCAAACTCGACGCGCGGCTCACGAATGAGTACCAGCCTCCGCCGGGGATGCCCTGGTGCGGCGCGATGAAGGGCAAGGGGTGGTTCCGGCTGTGGAAGAATCAGACGGCGCTGCAGGATCCCAAGCTGATGCCCTGCTACGCTGACCAGCTGCGGCTCGTCTACGACCACGCCGCCGACGACTACCGCAACGCTCCAGGCGTTGAGACCCGCGTCGTCGACTTCGGTAGCGCCCGCTTCGTCGATGATCCCGCAACAAAGTAAGTAAAGCTGTTGATTGTTCTAGCATATATATTTTTAGATAGTAGCAAGAGGAAAGTAACCGATTTTTCGTCAGGGGCAATTGCATGTGGAATCTGGTGTCGACACTGGAAGGAGTCGGGTATAAGGACGGCGAGAACCTATTTGGTGCCGCCTTTGACTTCCGGTACGCGGCGGCGCCGCCCGGCCAGCCGTCCAAGGTCTTCGACGCCGACGTCGCCCGCCTCAGGCGTCTGGTCAAGCACGCTAGCAGGAAGAACGGTGGCAAGCCGGTGATCCTCGTCTCGTTCTCCTTCAGCGCCCACTTAGCGCTCGAGTTCCTCTACCGGAGCCCGCTGCCGTGGCGGCAGAGGATGATAAAGCACAACCTCTTGCTCTCCAGGGGCGTAGGTGGCGAGGTGGTGCTGTTGAAGATCTTCGCCGCCTCCGACGCCGGCCCGTCGACCAACGTGCTGTTTTACGCCAACACTAGCCGGAGCTTCGCGTCCCCAATCACGATGCTGCCGTCGCCCAAGGTGTATGGCCGTGCGCCGCTGGCGATCACGCGAGCCAAGAACTACTCCGCCTTTGACATGACGGGAGTTCCTCGCCGACGTCGGCTTTTCTGACACGGCCGCACGGTACGAGAGGAGGGCGCTGCCGGTGACGCTGGCAATAAGGGCGCCGCTCGTGCCGACGACGTGCGTCACGGGCGTGGGTTTGCCCACGCCGTTGCAGCTCACCTTCTGGGACGGCGACTTTGGGAAGACGCCTCAGGTAGTGAACGGCGACGGCAACGGCAATGTCGCTTTGAAGACGGTGTTGGCATGGCGCGAGGTGATTGAGAAGGAGCCGGATCAGGGATACTTCAAGTTCGTTTTCCTCCCCAATGTAACCCACGATGGCGTCCTCTCGGATGACTTCGCGCTCAAGCAGTTGGTCGAGATTCTTGCGGAGATAAATCAGGCAACTTCTTAATTTTATCCATTAGAGGTGATCACTTTGCTTCACTCGAATTATACCCTGTATCCATTCTGTTGCAAAGCCAATTACATATGCTGTTAGTGCCAGCAAATGTAACGGAAGCTCTATGAGCAAATGTAATAAGCTTAGACTCTACTCCCTCCGTCCCCATTGAGTTTGTCACTTTGGACTCCGTGGCATTTTGTTTAGTCATTCGTCTTATTCAAAAATTTATGTAAATATTATTTATTTTTTTATAACTTATTTTATAATTTGACATACTTTAATCATAATTTATTTATTTTATAATTTACCAAATAATTTGAATAAAACGGATGGTCAAACATGGTACTCAAAAGGCAAAAACGACATACTCCATAGGACGGAGGGAGTATAATAATGTCTGTATTGTGAGTGTTTTAATGTGACATATATTTGTCTCAAAATTTTGTGCAATTAGCATACCCAAATTGTAAATTCCTCGCTCCACCACTGGTCGCGCCCCAAAGTCTGCATCGTGTCCGGCCAGTGATTCCCCTTCTTTCCTTGACCCCACGTGGCTACCCCACCCATGCTGCGTGCCGCACTCAGTCTCCATCGCGTTCCACCCGTGGTCTGCGTCGCGTGAAAACACACGAAGGCTTTACCCCACATGAAATTCTTCCATTCACATGTAACTTATTAGAGTGCTTCATGTTGTGTCATTGTGTGTATGTACGCATACATGAATATTAAAATGAAAACTAATTTTGTGTGTGCATGAGCTTTGCACCCTAGACCTCCGTGTTGCATTGAGCTCCATATGTTTCATGTGTCTCAGGTGAGTGTTGCATGTCTTTTATTTGGATGTTGCATATATTGCAATGGCTATAAACATATGGTACAAGTATATGTTTTAAATGTTTCATCTATTTCAGAGCTATGTTGCAAGTGTTTTCTCTCAATGTCGCAGTTGCAAACATATGTTTCAATTATTTCAGTTATTTTAGACGTCTGTTCCATATGTTTTATCTATATATTGCATATGTTGCAGTGCCTCACAATATATGTTGCAGTGCCTAACTCACTATTTAATTTATACGTGCACGCCCTCTGATCATGGCACTCTAATCACTTCCACTATAATCCCATTCATCAGGCACCCTCAGAAACCGATCAACAACACCATGGATGCAACACCATGGATGCATCAAGCTCAGGAGTGAATAAGTGCACGAGGGAAGAGTTTGAGGCGGCTGACCCCGAGGTCCAGAGGGGCGGATGACAACATCGATGACGACCCGAGGTCGAGGCGTCCTTCGAGGACAACAACTACGATGCCAGGGCGGACCCCATGGAAAATTTGGCTGACAAGCTGGGGAGGGCGGCTGATTGTCCTGACCGTCGTATGCAAGATAAGTGTAAGGAAATGGACCTCAGCCCACTTAGTATGGATTTTGGTGTTTGAATGACCAAGATGACTAAATGAGACTAACAAGATTGTGAGTGTCTATTTTGTAGTTTCAAAGGATGCAAGACATGACTTGGACCAAGGCGCCGCAAATTTCCAGAAAGAAGACCTCAAGATTAATCATAGTCCAAGGCATGAGAGTAGGACCAAGCCCGGAAGAAGAATCGGAGAAGTTTCATCAACGACGGGCTGTAAAATGTGGTCTTACACATGCCAAACGGTGGCTACAGCGCATCCGACGAGTGCTGCATTAGGAAAATCAGCAGAGCTTGAAGTTACAAGCGCCAGACACTGGGACCAAATTGAAGCGTGTTTGACGCTAAACGTCGGACCGTCCGACGATCATGCTGAAGCAGGGAAGAAAATGAATCATGCGTCAGACGCTGGGTACAGTGGGACCAATGGTTGCTCCCAGCCGCAACCCTTACTGGAATGCGTCAGATGCTACTGTGCTGCGTCCGGCGCGCATGGCGGTAGGCACCCCGGCGTGTGCTAGGATGTGCGTGGCAACGGTCGAATTCAAACAGCTAGTGACACATGGCACGTGGAGAAGCATCGGACGCCACTGTGCAGCGTCCGACGGTGAGCGGCTGGTGCGTCCGGCGCTCACGTTTCTTTGCCCAGTGAGGGGCAACGACTATATTCTCATTTGGGCCTATATATACTTCACCCAACTGGCCAAATGAGGGTTGTGATAGTTGAGGATCATTCCAAAGGTGTTGAGACAACATTTTAGAGCTTCTCCACTTGCATAGTGCTTCAAGAAATTTTTGGTGATTAACATAGGTGCTTTGTGAAGTGCTTAGGTTAGTTAGACCACCGCTTTATGCACTTGCTCTAGGCTTAGGCTTAGTGTTTAGTGAGATTTTTCAATCTCCAAGAGTTGTACATCAGAGGGGCTCGAAGTCTTGCAAGACCACACCAACCGCGTTTGTGGTGTGGCCGCCACCGTGTCTTGTTGGCGTTTGTTAACGCAAAACATAGGTATAACCGCAAGCGCACGGATACCATTGTAGCCTTCACCCGCAGTATTCCTAGGTATCGTATTTATCCTCAAGGAAGCAATGGTTAAAGAAGTTGATAGCTAACAATCATGTATCTGATAACTAATATACCAAATAAACTAAAGTGGGGGTAAAAGAGAGAACATGAGTTTTGGATAAATGACACACATAGGAGAACATCATATAAGATAGCAGAGCAGACTTGCAAAGTTGGGAGGACAACGGGAGAGTTCAAGATTCCTATTTACTTCTCCATTACTATGGTTCTTTTCTAGAGCAAACCAATGGGATTAACTAAGCAGAGGGTTAAGCATAATAATCACACCAAGGCACTTCGGAGCACGGTACCTTTCCGATTCTCGAAAAGACTGGGAAGTGGTAATCGGGAGAAGGCCGCTAAAAGCTCTACGGAAACACCAACCTAGCACGTGGTGGAACACAAAGGCCTGGTTGGAGCTGTCACCTCCGGGGCTACCACAACTATCCGTAAGGTTGGGCGCAATCTCAGATAACCTCTAGCCTAGACACCATGTCTACGCTAGCGATTACGAAACTAGTCTCACGTAAAAACTAGAAACTTCGGTCGAACAAAGATCCCATGCCAAGGTATAACTACTACACTTAACCATACTCTAATTAACCACTAAGAAAAACTTAGATAACCATAAAGACATTTCAGTAATGAGAGAAGATAAATATACTGAAAGTACTAGAGTCTTACAAAAGAGCGATACAAGATTATACCGATCCTCAGATGACTCCTCCGGATCTTGAGCTTCTCTCCCTAACTCCCAACTAAGCTAGCACTACACTACTACATCTTGGAAAATGGTATTGTTGCTCCTTGGTGGTGTCTTCATGAGAGGGGAGAGGCCTCCTTTTATAGGCGGAGAGGAGGGGGTCATGTGGAAAATGCCTCTCCCCACTTACCTCAAACCAACGTCAAGATACATTGAACCTGGCAAAGCACCCCCAAAACCGCCCTTGCTACGTCGGTGGGAGGTTGCCTGCCAAAATTGGCGGTAGTAGGATTGAGTGGCCACCGTGAGCGGTGGCGGTGGCAAATGATGTCTTATGACGGTGAGCGGTGGCATGTGGCAATAGTTTTTTATCCTTTGTCGGCTCGGCCCGACATTTCAACCCTTTAGTGAACCTTCTTTGGAACACTGCTTGGGTGCTCTTTGTAACAGCGGCGGTGATTACCTATAGATATGGGCGTGCGGGGTGAAATTTTCCTAGGTCATTCGAACGCGCCGTTCATTCCAACATCGACGATATATATTGGCTGGCGCGGGGTCAAATTTTCCCAAGTCATTTCAACCCCTCACCATTCGTCCCCACCAGCGTCGTCGTGTGGAGCAACACCACCACCCACGCCGCAGTCGTCTTCTGCCCCCGCCATTCTCTTCTTCTTCAACGACGTCCCCAACACTGCACCGACATCCTACGCCAATCCACTGTGAGAACTAATTTAGCCCCTTAGTTGTTCAATATTTTGCCTATGAGAATGAGAATAATTCGTTGTTATCCTCGCCTCACCTCGCCCGCTTGGTCTTCCTCCACGTCAGCGGAAGGGGACTGGCCGCCACCTTTGCATCGCTGTCCGCGAGCCTTACGTTGTCCTCTTCAAAGCCCGACATTGTACTGCCGTGACCACGCCTCCTTGGTTCCGCCCGAGCAACGGCCCTTCAAGCCCTCTACTTCCTTCTTCGACACCGCATCTAGCACCGCCAAGACAAAAACAGAGCGCCTTGCAGACCGCATGGAAGCTTCGGTGAGTGCATCGGTCACTTTGCCTTTGAGGTCTTCAATGAAATGGCCGTTGTATTTACATTTTGCTTTCAAATAGTTTAGGATCGTTATATAGTAGCAAATGTTTTTTAGTTTATGGTAAACAATTTAGATTACAACATTATGGTCATTTACAGCATGAATGATGAAATAAAAGTGCTCAAAGTGTGATTGAAGTGAGATAGATGTTGAAATTAATGAGTTTATGGTGTTCAAAATCTAATTTTGATATTGAAATACATAAGCCTTGAACTTTTCTTATTGTAGAACATTTCTGAATGACATAGCATTGACATCCTAATTTGGTTACATGTATAGGAAACCATGACGTGGTATGTAGTGCGTGTTGGTCACATGCCGGGGATCTATAAAACACCGGAAGATTGCTCGCTTCAAGTCTCGGCTACCACAGTAATTGTTACAAAAATACAAGACCAAAGCTGAAGCTTTTAGGGCCTACTATGGTGAAAACTTTGACTATCAACCGCCCCTGAAGATTGATGAGAAGCCTCTCTATAGATTTGAAGATTAGAAGAATTACAACTTGGCCTATGAAAGATTTCATGCTTTGATTTATGGCTATTGTCATTGTTTTTCTTATTTGGAAGTTGATGTCCTAGGCTTAGTTTCAGTAGAACATTAGGCGGAGTTATTTGTATGTAACCGTTGAACCATGTAATGTTTTGTCGATTTTTAATGTATGATGCATTTAGGGATTTAAAAAGAACTGAATTCCACGAAAAAAATATAATTACAAAAAATTATAACAAAAATGTCGGTTAGCATGGGGCCGACGATAAATGACAAACAAACCGTAGCGTTACTTCAACAAACACTATCGGTTTGAATTACAAACCGTCATCGAATATAGAAACAACACCGCCGGTTGCATTAACCAACCGACAATGTCAATTGCAATAACACTATCGGGTTAAAGTCAACCGACATTGTTAACACAATGATCACCTGCCGGGTCCACAATAAACGACATTGTTGTCTCTTCACTACACTTTCGGGCACATTGTAACTTCGATAGTATTATTTCCCCCACTTATGTCGATTCTTTGTATCCCGACGATTGTTCTGAATATCAACGGCTGCCGTTTGACTTAGGAACCGGCTTTGTTTGGATCGAAAATGCCGCCGGTGGAAGAAGCACCGGCGGTGTTCAATCACGGTGTCTTTGCCGGTTGGATAGTGAACCGGCGGTCTCTCCTCAAATCACCAGCCGGTGTTTTGAGCCGGCAATGCATAGCTCGAACCCCACATCACTACCGCTTTTGTTCTGACGGTTCATTTTCCGTCGGTGAACGGGGTTGAGCCCGGCGGCGATGTAAAAATCTGTAGTAGTGTCTAACCAACCAGGCATGTCCAAAGAAAGTGTAAGCCTAACGATGCTAGAAACCACAAACCCGCCCCCGAGGCCTCGGGGTATAAATTTCAAGCGGGCTAGCGAAACGGGCGGCATGAGGCCCGGTCGAAAAGCACGGCCCAAAAACGGTCCGGCCCGACACGCTCCATGCCCGTGCTGGCCCGGTCGGCCCAGCCAAGCCCGTGCCCATGCACGGAAGTCGACCCGTGGGCGACCGCGGGGCACGGCCTGTTCCAATGGCTGACACAAGGGGCGCACGCGGCTGTTGGATCGCTTCCATTGATTTTGAGCCGTTGGATCGTTGGGAGATGAGATATATAATCAAAAGCAAACCCTAGGTCTCCGGTCTCCATCCCAATCACGCACCACCTCCTACTCGCATGACGCCATCGTCGCCGCCACAGCCATGTTCTCTGTGCGTTCTCCTCCCTCTCCTCCCAAGCTCACTCATCTTCTCCCGGGGACAATCCCTCCGGTCCTGAGCTCACTCCCTCTTCTCCCCAGCGTGGCGGCCACAACAACGGCCACGATGGCCTCGGCGGCAGCGGCATGGTCGCCTCGGCGGCGGCGGCCATGATGGCTGGGCCAGCGGCACCGGCGACCCACCGCGATGGCGGCCTCGGCGGCGAACCACGAGGGCGCAAGGCATAGCTGCGAGCACGCGGCGGGGCGTCGGACCACCGTGCACTGGCGGCCGCGGCCGCGACTCACGGTGACGGGCGTAGTGCGGTGCACAGGGCGAGATGCCGGCCGGCGACCGCGACGCGGCCGGGCAGCACCGCCGTGCCCGTCGTGCCGTCTTTCGCCGTGCCAGCGCCGTGTAGTGCCGTCTTAGGCACATTTGGAAAAACTATACCGGGGGTATTGGGTCAACTACTGCATGTGTCATCAAAGTCAACTAGATCAAAAAAATGAATGGCAGAAGGAACCGATAATTGAGCAATTAGAAATGTTATCATAAGAGTTGGAAGTACTGGGAAGGAACATGGACAGCTCAACGGACGCTCGGATAGAGCCGTTGACTGCTGAGAGAACGTGCAATTTTTAAGTCTTCTGACACTAAAGTGTTTTAAATAGACAGTCTGGATGCTAGAGTCGTATACAAACCATTTGCACCACGATTGTCAACCCTTCTTCTGACACTAGTGTTTTATCTAAACGGTGTGGATGCTAGAGTCGTATACAAATCATTTGCACCACGATTGCCAACCCATTTGGTTTTTACTATTTTCATGAACGGATCTCAGGACATTGTGCTATATACATGAACATATACATGAACATATCAGCTATGTCCCAGGCCAAATGTTCTGGTAGCCCAGGGCGCAGCATCTGTGCCTGATGACGATGCCGCGACTCGTCTTCCTTCTCCTAGCTTGCCTCTGCTTCCTCGCCAGCCGCAGCTCACCGGCGCACGGGGAGACCTCGCCGGACCTCTACCCGGTCGTGCTGGTGCCGGGCTACACCTGCAGCAATCTGGAAGCACGGCTCACGGATGAGTACCAGCCTCCGCCAGGGATGCCCTGGTGCGGCGCGATGAAGGGCAAGGGGTGGTTCCGGCTGTGGAAGAATCAGACGGCGCTGCAGGATCCCAGGCTGATGCCCTGCTACGCCGACCAGCTGCGGCTCGTCTACGACCGCGCCGCCGACGACTACTGCAACGCGCCGGGCGTTCAGACCCGCGTGGTGGACTTCGGCAGCACCCGCGGCTTCGGCTCTGATGATCCTGCAATGAAGTAAGTAAAACTGTTGATTATTGTGACTAGCATGTATATTTTGAGATGGTAACCAATTTTTCATCAGGGACATGTGCATGGAGAAACTGGTGACGACACTGGAGGGACTCGGGTATAGAGACGGCGAGAACATGTTCGGTGCCAACTATGACTTCCGGTACGCGGCAGCGCCGCGCAGCCAGCCGTCCGAGGTCTTCAACTCCGACCTCTCCCGCATCCGTGATTTGGTGGAGCGTGCGAGCAGGAAGAACGGGGACAAGCCGGTGATCTTCGTCTCGCACGCCTTCGGCGGCTACTTAGCGCTCGAGTTCCTCTCCCGGAGCCCGCTGTCATGGCGGCAGAGGCTGATCAAGCACTACCTCATGCTCTCCAGAGGCAATGGCGGCGACGTGGTGATACTGAGGACCATCGCCTCTGCGAACACCGGCCCGTCGACCAACGTGTTGTTTTACGCCAACACTAGCCGTAGCTTCGCGTCCCCACTGGCGGCGCTGGCGTCGCCCAGGAGAGCGCGCATGCCGTCGGCCTAGCGGCCGTGAGCCCTTATCTTAATAGTGTTGCGTGTCGCGCTTAGAAGTTTAAAATTTTTTGAAAACTTTCTGTACTTTACACAAATAGTCTTCACTAGATGTGCACTATACCAAAATTTGAGATTCAAACAACTTTTTGTAAAAATTCATATGAAAAAAAACAAATTTCATCCATCCTTCCATTTTGTCCTCTAGTGGCTGAAATTTGTTTTTTCATATGAATTTTTACAAAAAAGTTGTTTGAATCTCAAATTTTGGTATAGTGCACATCTAGTGTAAGACTATTGGTATTGTAAAGTTTCAAAAAATTTTAAAAACTTCTAAAACGACATCTTAATTAAGATAGATAAGGCCCAGCGACGGCTGTATGTATTCCACCGTCGCCCGGGGTGTTCGGCCATGCGCCGCTGGTGGTCACGCGGGGACAAGAACTACTCCGCCTTTGAGTTGTCGGATTTGCTCACTGACCTCGGTTTCTCAGACGTAGCCCCGCGGTACCCGGAGGAGGGCGGCTGCCGGTGACTCGGGTATAAGGGCGCCGCTCGTGCCGACGACGGCCGTCGTGGGCGTCGGTTTGCCCTCGCCGGTTCAGCTCACCTACGGGGACGGTGGCTTTGGGAAGATGCCTCAGGTTACATTGACCGCCGGCGGCGGCGGCTTCATGAACTTTGAGGTGGTTTCGTCATGGCGCACGGTGATTGAGAGTGACCGGATCAGGGATACTTCAAGCTCGTTCTCCTCCCCAATGTGACCCACTACGGCGTCATCTCTAATGATTTCGCTCAAGCGGCTGGTTGAGATTGTTGCGGAAATAAATCAGTCAACTTCTTAATTCGATCAATTTGGTGATCACTTTGCTTCACTCGAACTATGCCCTGTATCCTGTTCTGTTGTAAGTCAATTACATATGCTCTCGGGCAGCGCCCGCCGTCGGAAAAAAAAATTACATATGCTGTTGGATCCAGCAAATGTAACGGCAGCTCTATGAGCTTGCTTGTAACGTAAGACAATAAAAAAACCAGCTCTATGAGCTTGCTTGTACCGTAAGCCAATAAAAAAACCAGCTCTATGAGCTTACTTGTACTGTGCCAATAAAAGAAAACCATGCATTTTGTAATGCTTCCCACCCGAGCTTATATTGCTGTAGCCATTATTGTTTTGTAATATTTCTTAATTATTTATTTATGTTTCGAACTTGTACTCTGGTTATTATTATATGGATTTTTATTGCTTCAAAATTTTGTGCATTTGGCATACCCAATCGCAAATCCAGCCTTCGCCACTGGCCACACCTCAAGTCTGCATCACATCTGGCCAGCGGTCTGCCACTTTCTTGGTCCCCATGCAGCCACCCCATGTGGGACGCACCTAGTCTCCATTGGGTTCCTCCCATGGTCCACCGCCTCTCTCTTAGTTCTCACTCAGCCACACACGGGTCATCACAGGAAAACACGTGAAGGATTTAACCTAGGTGAAATCCTTCCATTTACATGTAACCCATTAAAGTGCTCCATGACGAATGTTACTAGTTGCGTGTGTATGTACACATGCATGTATGTTAAATTGAAAATTAATTATTGTCTGCATGAGCTTTGCACCCCTAAACCTACGTTCGGCAGTAAGCTCTATATGTTTCAAGTAAGTGTTGTATGTGTTCTATCTCGATGTTGCATATATTGCAATTGCTATTAACGTATGTTGCAAGTGTATGTTTTAAATGTTGAACTATTTCAGAGGTATGTTGCAAGTGCTGTGTCTAAATGTTACAATGTTACGGTGGCTATACACATATGTTGCCAGAATATGATTCAATTGTTTTAGCATTTTCAGACGTATGTTCCATATGTTTTGTCTAGATGTTGTATATGTCACAGTGGCTATCAATATATGTTGGCATGTTGCAAGCGTATCTCAAAACATTTCACTTGTTTTAGACGTATGTTACAAGAAGTGCTTTACATTGCAAGTGTTTTTATTA
Source organism: Hyparrhenia diplandra (assembly GCA_015847255.1). NCBI lineage: Eukaryota > Viridiplantae > Streptophyta > Magnoliopsida > Poales > Poaceae > Hyparrhenia > Hyparrhenia diplandra. The sequence continues at coordinate 35,129 of JADLZK010012399.1, read as the reverse complement.
GTAGGCGAAAGCAGGTGCACGCGGAGGTGGTCCCTATGAGCGTACGTGGTCCCCGCACGCGCATAGGAAGGCAAACGGTTGTGGCTGGTTCCCACTTGCATGCATGGGCAGAGCGTGCAGCATGTGGGGGGCCCAACCATGAATGGCGTGTTCCCCATCTGCTTGTACATGCACGACGCATAGCATGAAAGCAAAAGGAAGCATGTAGCACTAGGCATGTGCATGCAACTGCATGTGTACGTCGTGATGTTGTTTAATAGCATCATCACTAGAATTAATACATCCTAGCAATGCTTTATACTTTAGGAAATGTTTGTTGATATTATGTAACGTTTACATAAAAGTCCATGGCCCAATTTAAAATACCTTGACATGACCGTCGGAGGGTCATTTACACATAAAACTACGATGGAACTAAGTAAAATCCTTGATCACATCCTAAAGAAGCATGCTTCTCCCATCGTAATGAACCCCACCAAAACAAGGGCATGTCAAGCTTTGAGAAGCTCTCTTCAGTTGAATCCGTACCTTTACCATCCTTAGGATCGACTGTTGAGACCTCGCCTGAACCACGAACACCGAAGGAAAGAACAATTCATCCTTCGGAGTTCCTAATTGAATTCGAGGATTATAGCAGTGCCTTGAACCCACTCGTGGCACAAAAACCACACAACAAATGAAGTCCTCCCTAGAGCTAAACCGTCAAGGAAATGGTTAATTGTAACACCCTACCCTCCAAAGCCGCACCGCACAGCCCTTCTGAGGGGCGTGCGCGCGTCACATAACACCATGCTTACACTTTTGTCCTCGCTTCACGTAAAAGGGTTAACCCGAAAGTGATATGGCTAGAAGGCAAAGGCTTATGAGTTAGCTCCTCCTCCTTAACCGGCAAGGTGGTACTAAACATGTGCACTCTACATTTGCTATTTTACTTATTTTGTAGGGGCAAACCTAAAATGGCCAAAATACGCCTTCTAGAAGGCATAGTCAAGCGAGACAAGGGAGCGCCTGAGCTTTAGGACCAGTTTGGACCATTGCCACTCTGTTCCACAGTCTAGGCCTACCAAGCGGGCAGCCCGGCCGGGTCATGAATGGAGCCAAATGGACTCTACCCGGACCCCCACTACGGCGGGCCGGGTTTAAAGGCGGTTCGGGCCCGGCTTCTTCGATGGTAACTCACAGCGCAAAGCCTAGGGGCACTTGCATGCGGGTGAATCCTTTTGGCCCCAAAACCAACCTCCCACACTATAAAAGAAAGATAAACTCCCCTCTCCAAACAAAAACACACAAAGGATCAAGAGCACATTACACACTTGCACTTCCACTCCAAAGTGCTATGCCCTAGTAGCTAGCAAGAGTTATGAAAGTGAGATGTGAGGGAGAGAGCAGGGAAGTGTCAGACTTGTTGCTGGCTCCTCAAGCTTGTACCTCTATAGGCATGAACTTGGCTCCCTAACGGGATCTTGGCTAAGTAAGTGTTCATGGTTCCTATAGTCTTATATGTCTTTTGTTTAGTTTAGCTTTACTTTTACTTTTTTATGGGTTTGTCGTTCGTCCCATGGCGAATTCCCTAGTAGAGAGCCCCTGATAAAGACGGGATATCCTATATGACGCTAAAGTAGTAGTGTATAGCAGACATGGTGTCTAGTCTAGAGGCTATCTTCATTTGCCTTGTAACCTTCGAAAGTGACGGTGGCGGCAGGTGGTGATAGCCTTGTCTGTACTTAGCGTCCCTCCACGTTCGGCTACGGAGTAGAGCTAGAGGCCGGCATCACCTAGCAGACCAGGTGTGATCCAATGCCCGAAGTGAGCAAGTAGGAGTAGAGTACTGTTGTCCCTAAGACATAAGAGCTATAGGAATCCATCTCTACCTTCCCTTCTCTATCCTTGTGTTGTCCTTGGGCCAATTAGCTAGAAGAGAATATTTTGTTCCATGTGGAGATCACGATACCACGAATACTTCTAGGTTAAGGTTACAACGGTAATTACGTGCACTTGCGGACTTATCTCGCTTATGCTAAGAAATACCAACGGGTATGTTGATGTATAGCTTCGAATTACCACCGCAAACTTTTCAAACTACTCATCCACTTGGGCTCTTTGATTTCTTCATCAAAATGGTAAGAAGTTTGTGTCATGGAAACCTTATCTCATTTGTTGCTCTTGTGGCATAGTTTCTTCTATGTCATCATCCTTGTTTTTTTCTTCTGTCACCGTTGGTGCTACGGTACTCTTGTTGTTGTTTTTGGAAATTGGGGGGTCACGTGTAGACTTCCCACCTCTTCTTGTTATATTGAAAACCCGCTCGGGGTTAATGACAACAGAGCAATGTAGCGCACAATTTTGCTATTTGTGATTCTATCTTTTTTGGTTGTAACTATGTTCATCTTGCGAGAATAAAAGTTATCCATTTTAGTATTTATATCCTGTATCACTTTATCATTTGTAGTAAGCTTCTTGGAAATATTATGATTGATTCTATCTTGTTCTTCAATTAATTCTCTTAAAGATGGTTGTTTAGTATAATTACTTGAGTACTTACCTTGGTAGTTCGATCGTTGTTGCGAATTCCATCTTTGTCTTGATCATGTTGGGGTGAATTGCTAACGACCAGGCTTGTATTTGGTAAAGAGTTCATAGTATCTTGAATGGTCTTACGTTGATCCTTCTTGAAGTTAGCTCGTATTTCGAGCCAATTCAACAAAGACACTCATCTTGGTTGATATTGCATGTACGTATTTTTGGTGTTTCTTCACTCGATAGCTGAGTTGAATGTTGCCTTGGGATCGAGCTTTAATTCTCTAGTATCTTGTCCATGAGTATCTCAGCTTTCCTAAGAGTGAGTGACAAAATAAATCCTCTAGTAGTTGCATCTAGTTGTTCTTTAGCTTTCTATGTTAATCCAAGATAAAATCCTTGCATGAGCAACCAGTCTTCCATAACAAGAATGAGGACAATTTGATATGTATTCTTTTAAACATTCTCATGGTTCTAGAATTGATTCTCCTTTCCGCTATTGGAAATTGTTAATATTTTCTCATAAGAAATTGGTTTTGCCTACAAAGAAGAATCTTGCTAGAAAGACCTTTGAACATTTCCCATGTGTTGGTTTCTTCTTTGTTGGAGTAGAACCATTACTTCGTTCTTCCTGTTAGTGAGAATGGGAATAAGCAGTGTAGTATGATGTCCTGAGAGGCGTCCTTGATGGTGAAAGTGGTGCCAATCTCTAAAAAACATTGAAGATGAGCACTAGCTCTTCATGTGACTTTCAAGCTGAATGAGGTTGATTACACCATGTTGATGAGGCTTGGCCTGCACTCGAACTCAAGATCATTGGTTTGAAGTGTTGGTCCCAGTGCTTGGAGTAGATAACTCATGCAGTGTCTTCTCGGCCATAGCTTTAGAAATTTGTGTGGGCTTCCTCTTGACTCATTTTATTCTTATGGATGAAGTGTGGGGAATCATAATCAATCTTATAATACCCTATATAAAATGAAAAAAAAAAATAAAAACAAGGATAAGCATGCTAAAGAAGTGATGCCTGGTTATGATTGCATCAATAAGTATCTATTTATCAACTTTTCTCTTGGTAGCCATTTATTACGCCCGGCAATGACACGAAATGCTTGTTGGTAGTCCTTAATGTCACTACCAAAGGCGGAGTTAATTGAAGGAATATGGGATCGCTTCGCTAGCGAGAAAACAAAAAATTTTCTACCCATAAACCAAGGATCTACGCTAGTTATAGATCACGGGATTACCACTAGACGCGGCGAGGTGCGGCGGAAGTGTTGACCCTCGGCGAAGATGTGCGCATAGCGTAGTGCCGCGCGATTTGCTTACGTCCGTCCTCCACGTCGCGGTTCGTCCTTGTGCTCGGATCACGGCACCTCGGGTATCCCACATGTACGGGGAGGAAGCGATGCGCCTCCGGGACTGCTAGGTCCGCGAGGAGCAAGAGGCGGCGTGGGCGGTGGCGGCGCCAAAGTGGCGTGACTTGGCTTAACCTAGCCCCCGCCCCCCTCATATATATAGGCGTCCCTAACAGGCTCCCGAGCCGGAGGCCCATTAGTAACCCTAAGTCTCGTCAAATTGGATCATATCCGAATTAGGCCTCCTTCCCTTAAGCGTGCGACCCTATGGGCTCACGCACACATAGACATGGCCTTAGTACTCCTACTCGACCAATAGGCGATAGCGGCCTCTAGCAAGACGTGTCAACTCCCATGTGTACGCAATGATCATATCGCATCGAACCACCACAAATTCACATACATGTTATTCCCTTGCCACACGATATTTGGTCCACCACGTGGGTTAACACTTAACCCAAGCACGGCCATGCATTTCTTGATCCAATCAATCGAGTGGTCGGTGATATCTCTCTCTCATGGAGAGGGGCAATTCCATCTTAATTGACTATGCCTCACGGCATGCTTCCCGACAAACCGAAGACCACCTTTATAGCTACCCAATTACGGAGTAACGTTTGATAGTCCCTAAGTAGGTCGTTTCACATCTTGAGTACATACGACAATCTCGTGTCTAAGGACATAACGCACATGATGTGTAAAGAGACAATAATAGTAACATCTCATGTCGGGTCAATCCAAAATTATGTCATACATGTGCCTACACTATTAGTTTGACATCTCCATGTCTATGACTTGTGAAACATAGTCATCAACCAATATGTGTGTTGATCTAATATTCATGTGTGTCCTCACATGAACTCCGACCGAGGACAATTATAGAATAACCATACAAGTAAAGAGTCTCACAAAACAATTCACATAATTGCCAATCGATACAAGTTGTCTTTAATGGATATTCATGAACACATAATATATCATGGATACAAGGTGATACAATCATCTCTATGATTATCTCTAGGGCATATTCCCAACATTAATCTCACCTAGTGTCACTAGGAGTACCATGGTATGGACATTTCATTGCATTACCATAGTGATAGGTTGTCATCCCCACACCAATGCTAGAAATGTGTTTATGGTATCCGTGATTATGCCTCTTGAATCTTAAAGAATAATTATAATGAACAAAGGTTATCCTCAAGAGCAAAGATAAAATACCACTAGCATTTCTTTGGAGAATTCTAGGTATCGTTATTTATATTTGACTCTAAATAATGATAACTTAGGCATAAGTAACACACATAGATAGGCATAAACTACTCACTAGTTAAACAAACATGGATAATTATGAGATTGAATTCTTATGTAGCTTCTACTTCACTATGTAATTCATACACTCTAGCACCACAGAGAATCATGTATATCTATCCTTTATCTATGCATAATGAAGATTAATAAGGAAAATCAAGAATGCAACAGGACTATCCCCATAATCATGTTCAACTTAACTTATAGATAGGGAGTGGACTACAAAGGACTCAATGGGAGTATCACATCCGTGATCCGACACATGACCTAGAATGTAAGATGCATTCGGTGGTAAATAGCATATAAACACCATGCTTACATAACATCTACCACCTAACTCACTCGAGTATTGAGGTAGGCACTCTACGAATGAATGCATAAACTCATTATCAATTATGACTTATCAAATATGCTACTAGAGTAAACTAGCAACATAGCAAAATGTAAAACATAGTATTGAAACATAGCAAAGTCATGAATATAGAGGTAGATACAAGATAATACTAGCCTCCGGATGACTTGAACATCTAGAATATTGAGCTAGCAACGCTCAACTCTACTTGAATCTAACTAGCTAATTTAGACCTAGACCTATAAAGTTGCTATACTAATCTCTAGTGGAGACGATCTCTCTTCTTTTGCCTTGTCTTCTCTTACGTATAAATAATCATGATCCGAGTTATGAATTCCTTGAGCCTAGGGGTAGGGCGTTTGTTTATATAAGGGCCTAGGATGCACCGGAGCCCTCGGATAAAACCGACCTTGATCAGCAGGTGTAGATGCAATCTTGGAGCCGGTCGAGAACCATTCTCTGAAGCTAGTGGGCGACAAGTGGGCCCCGATCTCACCCGGTTAGGGTTAAACTCTACCGAGTTCCCACAGTAGTCACCTCCTCTCTCATTTGGTGTGGAGTCCTCTGGTGTCTTCTAGATCCTTCTTTCATAAAAGTCTGGTACGGTTGAATTGTGTCTTGGGAACGTGCATGCTTTGGAAACTCCTTGTCTCTTTTCATGTTTAATCCCCTAAAAATAATAGATTCACCAAAACTTGTGGAAATTATGAGTTTAAACCCCCTAATTCTATGTTTGTGATCATTTCTATGCATTTCTCTAGTATTGTTGGTGGTTTTTATGAACGTTAACTACCGTCAACAACGGGCACCAAAAAGCATTTGGTGGAAAAGTCTCGCTTCATCTCCATAGGGTTTGTACTACGCATACATAAAACCCATTCCAGGACATGTTGCAAAGAAAACCATATTTAAAAAAACGTAGACTCATTGAATATGGCATGACTAATTGGGTCATCCTGGGTTGAGTATGATGTGGAGAATCACAAATAATTCTAATGACCACGGTATCAAAAAGTTTCTCTAATCCTGAATAATTTATTTGCACCACGGTGTGCAAAGGGGAACTAATCACAAAATCATCCCTCATAAATATTAGGAATCAATCACCCTCATTCCTACAAAGGATACAAAGGGTGACACTAGTGGACCTATTCAACCTATGTCGGACCCATTCAGGTACTTCATGGTATAGATTGATGCTTCTAACAAATGGAGCCAATGGATCAATTAATTGTCCATGAGGAACCATACCTTTTCCAAGCTAGCTTATTGCCCAAATCATCATGCTAAAAGCAAATTTCTCGAGACAACCGCATTCAGTCCATTTAGATGGATAATGCTGGTGAGTTCAGGTCAAAAGATTTTGATGATTACTGCTTAGCCATGGACACTAAGGTAGATTCGGTCAACTACTAGATCTAGATGTGTCATTCAAGTCAACTGGATCAAAAAATTGAATGGCAGAAGAACCGACAAGTGGGAATTACAAATGTTATAATAGGAGTCGGAAGTACTGGTAAGAACGTGGGCAGCGCAATGGACGCTCAGTTAGAGCCATGGACTGCAGAAAATGTCCAATTTTTTGGTCTTCTGACACTAAAATGTTTTAACTAGACAGTGTGTATGCTAGCTAGAGTCTTATACAAACCTTTTGCACCACGATTGTCAGCTCTTCTGACACTAAAGTGTTTAACCTAGGCGGTGTGGATGCTAGATACAATTACAAATCATTTGCACCACGATTGCCAACCCATTTGGTTTTTGTTATTGTGCTATATAAAAAGCACATCAGCTATCTCCGAGTTGCAGTGCTCGATGACGATGCCGCAGCTCGTCTTCCCTCTGCTCACTTGCCTCTACTTCCTCGACAGCCGCAGCTCGCCTGCGCATGGAGAGAGACCTCGCCGGACCTCCACCCAGTCGTGCTGGTGCCGGGCTACACCTGCAGCAATCTCGACGCGCGGCTCACGGATGAGTACCAGCCGCCGCCAGGGATGCCCTGGTGCGGCGCGATGAAGGGCCAGGGGTGGTTCCGGCTGTGGAAGAATCAGACGGCGCTGCAGGATCCCAGGCTGATGCCCTGCTACGCCGACCAGCTGCGACTCGTCTACGACCGCGCCGCCGACGACTACTGCAATGCGCCAGGCGTTCAGACCCGCGTGGTGGACTTCGATAGCACTCGCGGCTTCGGCTCCGATGATCCTGCTATGAAGTATGTAAAGCTGTTGATTATATATAGCATATTTTTAAATGCTAGTAGAGAAAACTAACCAAGTTTTCGCAGGAACAATTGCATGGAGAAACTGGTGACGACACTGGAAGGACTCGGGTATAGAGACGGCGAGAACATGTTCGGTGCCTACTACGACTTCCGGTACGCGGCGGCGCCGCCCGGCCAACCATCCGAGGTCTTCGACTCCGACCTCTCCCGCATCCGGGATCTGGTGGAGCACGCGAGCAGCAAGAACGAGGACAAGCCGGTGATCCTCATCTCGCACGCATTCGGCGGCCACATTGCGCTCAGTTACTCTACCGGAGCTCGCCGCAGTGGCGGCAGAGTCTGGTCAAGCACTACCTCATGCTCACCACCGGCGTAGGCGGCGGCGTGGCGGTGCTGAGGACAATCGCCGCCGCCGACACAGGCCCGTCGAGCAACGTGCTGTTTTACGCCAACACAAGCCGGAGCTTCGCGTCCCCACTCGCGGTGCTGCCGTCGCCCACGGTGTTCGGCCACGCGCCGCTGGTGGTCACGCAGGGCAAGAACTACTCCGCCTTTAACATGTCGGAGTACCTCACCGACGTCGGCTTCTCTGCCGGTGACGTGGCCCCGCGGTACCAGAGTAGGGCGCTGCCGGTGACGCTGGGTATAAGGGCGCCGCTCGTGCCGACGACGAGCGTCGTGGGCGTCGGTTTGCCCACGCCTGTGCAGCTCACCTACGGGGACGGTGGCTTTGGGAAGATGCCTCAGGTAGCGAACGACGACGGCGACGGCGCCATCAACTCGGAGGTGGTGTCGGCATGGCGCACGGTGATTCAGAATGACACGGATCAGGGATACTTCAAGTTCGTTTTTCTCCCCAATGTCACCCACTACGGCATCCTCTCAGATGATTTCGCGCTCAAGCAATTGGTTGGGATTGTTGGGGCAGTAAATCAGGAAACTTCTTAATTCGATCAATTTGGTGATCACTTAGCTTCACTCGAATTATGCCCTGTTGTAAGTCAATTACAGATGCTGTTGGCTCCAGCAAATGTAACGGCAGCTCTATGGGCTTGCTTGTACCCAAAACCAATTAAAAAACCTGCATTTTGTAATGCTTCCTACAGGACGGATCCCATCCACACGACTGTGTACCGCACCTAGTCTGCATCGCGTTCCACCCATAGTCCCTGCCTCTCTCTCCTGGTCCTCATGCAGCCACCGCTTAAAGACACACGTAGGCTTTGCCCCACGTGAAATCCTTCCATTCACATGTAACTCAATAAAGTGATGCATGTGGCTCTGCAAAAATGATTTTGCAAGACGCCCCCAAAAAATTAACAATGGCGGCGCAACATTTGTCTGTCACGGTTAATGGCTCGATTAGCCGTGGCGGACGTTTTTTATTTACCATAACGAGAACTTTTGCTAGCCTTGGAAAAACGATTAACCTTGGCGGGCACCTTAAAAACGCCCGCCTCCATTAATATTTATTAACCACGGCGGGCATCCTAACGTGGCCACCACATTTAATAGATTTTCCGAGGTAACCACTTTAAAAGCCCGTCATGAAAAATGTAGAAGCCCAACAGATCTATGCCAGGCCCGATAGTCTAGACCTAGGGTTTCACTCATTCTCGACTAATCAACCCCAACACCGATTTCCCTCTCTCTCTCTCTACCCCCCCCCCCCTCCTCTTCCCACCGCACCGATCCGCGATGCCTCCTCCCCACCTCCATCAAACCGTAAGCCCACTCCCCTCACTCTCCACTCTATAGCCACCTTATCCCTCTCCACTCCCAGCGTCCCTCTCCCTCTCTCGACAGCGGGAGGCAAGGCATGAGGCACCACCATTGGGGGAGGCTCCACGCGCTGAGGCGGCACGCATGGATTTCGTGGCAGGCACTCGCACGCAAGCTTGCATGCGCCATGCGGATCGGCGGCGGTGACCTGGTTCCTTCTCCGGCCATGGATTCGATCCCGCGGTGGGGCTCATGGCGGAGTCGGGGCGGGGTGGTCATGCGCCTCTCGATATGCATTATGGTTGGTGGCGTGGAGAGCCACTACTACCCGAAATACATATGCGTGGCGGGGTTTGAGATTTTGCGTGGCGGGCAAGGGTGCCGATCACTAAGCAAAGGTCACGGAAAATGTGCCAATATCCATGACGGGCACGGTGCCCGCCACGGTTAATAAAAAAATTAAAAAAAGCCCGAGCCAGGTGCCCGGCCATATGGGCCCGACACCGACCCGGCTACGCAATACCGCGGGCACCGCGCGCGGCATCCCGCCCGGATCCGCCCGCGCCCGTCGTCGCCCACGCCCGGGATCCGCCGCGCCATCGTCGTCCGCCCGGATCCGCCGTCGTCGCGCCGGTACATACGCCCGCGCGCCCGCCGCCGGGAGATGTGGATCCGCCGCCGCGCGCCCGGGGGAGGGAGCCGCCGGCCGAGGCCGGGTGGATCCGCCGCCGCCGCCCGGGAGAGGAGGAGCCATCTTGCCGGGGGGTAGAGCGCCGCCGGGGGAGAGGAGGAGCCGCGCCCGCCCGGGAGGCTGGGTGCCGTCGCAAGTTCACGGGAGGGAGAGAAGAGAGGAGTGGTTGTCACGGGAGGGAGAGAAGAGAGTGGAGGCCGGCTCTCGGCGCCCGGAGAGGAGTTAGGGTTTGGTAGGATTGGGAGGCTTCATTTATATATGGACCCGATAACGGATGTGATAATGGGCTTTTCGCCTCGGCCTCGCAATCGGGCTTTTATTTCGCGTGGCGGGCCTTTAAAGACGACCGCCACGGAAAATCTTTCCCGTGGCGGGCAAAAATCACGCCCGCCACGTAAAAAAAGCCGGGCGTGGCGGGGTATTTTCCGTGACGGGCAAAAAGGTGCCCGCCACGAAAAAGATTTTGCAAGTGCTCGCAAAATCATTTCGTTACTAGTGAGCACGGCGCACTCGACCCCGCGACACCTCGTGCTCCGCTCCTCGTGGTGCGGCGACCCAATCTGGTGGCGCAATGCCCGATCCGGTGACGGCGCTCCTCCTAGTCGCGGATCCGGCGATGGATCGACTAGATCCATTGGTGACTAGATCCATCGGTGGCGGTGCTACACCCTAGATGGGATCGACGGGCCCATGGATGGACCCGGAACCTGTATGCGGTTTTTTTTTTTTTGTTTTCTTAAATCATTAACCGTAACGTGCACATCTAAGATGCCCGCCGTGATAAATCAATTAACTGCGGCAAGCATCAAAGCCCTCATTGTTAGGCCACGGTTAACCGTGACCTTATCACCACCGATGGACTCCAATGCCCGCCATGGAAAACCAAAATCAAACGCCATGGAAATGAATTTTGTGGTTATATATTAAAATGAAAACTGATTTTTGTGTGTGCATGAGCCCTACCTCTGTGCCAGTCTTGAGCTCCATTAGTTTCATGTGTTTCCAGTGAGTGTTGCATGTGTTTTATGTGGATGTTGCATATATTGCAATGGGTATAAACATATGTTGCAAGTGTATGTTTAAAATATTTTAACTATATCAGACGTTACCCCCATGGAACTCATTTTGATGGCTTTCGGGCCCAAGGGCATGATATATGCATTTTGTTTTACTTCATGAATGTGACAATATGATTAATCAACTTGCAAATAAGGCCAAGGTGTTGGCATAATCATTACTTCTCGTAATAATGGTGTTTGTCCCTTGATCCGGCGACCAAGCATACATCCTAGGCATGCCGACCTAGAGCAACTGAATGACGGCATTGCCCTTACAGAGCCCTCCCAGGCGAGAGCGAGCTTCGACGATTTCTTTGCTTGTTTGCGTGAAAACTAGCTAGTTTTTCGTCACGTAAGCACATTGGTTATTATTTAGTAGTTTGCTTGTAAACCTCTCCATTCTTCGCAGCGAAAGAGTGACATCTTCACTGTATTCTTTGGTCCATGGCAGCCCTTGCGTCCAAGGCCCTGCTACTATGTGATCCGGATCCTGTTCGGCGTCAACAATACTCATACTTGAAAAAAGAGTATCTGGGCATTTGAGGCATCAGCAAATAAGATGGAGCAGCTAGAGACAAACCAGGCCCAAGCATGTACCTGATTCTAGAGTCCATTCTAGAGCACAACAGCAGTGTAACCGGGGCCATGTTGCTGGTACGTGCTGTCCCTACCGGCCCATCTACGGAAGTTCTTGGGTCACATTGGGGCTCCAGGGTTCGTGGCCCGAGATGAGTTGGCCTAAATGTGCTTGCACACAGTGAGTCGGGTTGAGCCCATGTACGCTTTCATTGAGTGAGCGTTGGAGAAGATAGGTGGGTAACAAGGGCGAGTGGTATGAGTGGTATGGGTTGACTAGAGTAGCACGCAGCCACGTCGATTCGAGCATCCCCACCTAAATAGTATCATTTATCCTCAACAGACTCTTTTTACTCCCTCCGTCTCAAAAAAAAAATATAAATCTCGTTTCCGAGAAGTCAAACAATTTCAAATTTGATCAAATTTATACGAAATAGTAGTAATATTTGTATCATAATATAAGTATCTTTAGATTAATCATGTAATATATTTTTATACTTCATCTACTCGAGATATAAATGTTAGTAAATTTTTTATAAATTTGATTAAAATTAAAATCATTTGACTTCTCGAAAAATGAGATTTACATTCTTTTGAGACGGAGAGAGTAAAAAATAAGGCGAGAACCATGTCTTCCGATTAATTTTAGAAACCAGACTAAATTAAATTAGTACAACACCTAGCACTTGTGCTAGATTACTTTATCCAACTAATAAGAGACAACAACGAGAGCCCAACACAATGGTGAACTGTGAATACACCAAAAGAGAAAAGGAACTACAACACCAAGGAACACTCTATGGCGGTGAATGATGCCACAACGTAATCATCGTCACCGCAACACCTTGCCAAGGCTTTCGCCCGAGCTTTATGGCAAGGGGTTGAACGGGTTGACCCGATAGAAGAAGCGAAAAGAGGTTCTTCAGTGATGCCTCTAAGAAAGAGAGAACTTGTCACTGGACTAGAATGGTCTGAGCTAAGATTTCACCTAGAACCTTTGCCAGTGCTCTCGTTTCGATAAGCATCCACGACTCGACGGAGGTGGGATCGCCGGTCTCTTCCACACCATGCATAGTTGGTTCCGAGACTCGCCCGGGGAGATGCGCACCAACAAGTTTCCACACCTTGATGGCGGGGGTGTCAGCTGCTGCCACACTACGCAAAGCCACTCATGGACACACCCACAATGGTGGGACGCAAGTCGCAAACACCGACTATCGTCGCCCCTGCCTAGATAAAGGGGCCTTCTACAGCCCACAACCCGTGGAGCCATTTCCGTTCACGCCCGCGGTGGTAGGGGTGCACAACAACAAGCGTTGGTGTCGGTCACCCCACACTATGTGAAGCCATTCCTAGACTCACCCGCGATGGTGGGAAGCTTTGACGCCTAGACAACTAGAGGGTTGTGTTGTCCATCGCCACACCGTGTGAAGCCGTTTCTAGACTCGCCCGCGATGATGGGAAGCTTTGACACCTAGACAACTAGGGAGTTTGTTAGTACTAATAAGATGGTAGATGGAGCCGCTGACACGAACTGACGGACCAGGTCAGGCATAAACAGTCCAGTACACCAGGCATGAACAGTCCAGTACACGTATTAGTGTTTTTACATCAAATCGAACTAAGCTGAAAGTTGAAAGTGGTAAATCGAATTAAAAGTATTTTCAAAAATATCCAAAACACATAAAAATAAATTTCTCAAAATTTATCCAAATATACATGGAAAGAGTCGACGTTTTTGCACCTTGGAGTGTTGGAGATTCATCAGTCAGTCCGTCGTGTATCTATTCCTAGATCAGCCTCGCTTGCTGTTCTACTACATCCGATCCCTCTTTTCTTTCTACCAACCCTTGTGCTCGATGCTAACACAGCACCTCCACTCGCTGGCCACTACCTCAGCAAGGATCAAAATCTTCTAGAAGATTAATCTAGAAGGCCTTAACCCCTCAGGTTAGTATAACCATCAGGGATTACAGATACCAAGGAGGTAGTCTAGTCGAACAGGACTCTAATCATAACCTATGTTACTAGAGGTATCAAATTCTAGCACACGACAGCACAGGAGCGGCAGCAGCCCACTCGATAGAACATGTAGCTACATTTCACTGTGCTATCAACCAGATTCCCACGGTGAATGAGTGTACAGTTTGCGGACGTACAATTGAGGCCATACGGACTAGGTTAGCATTAACAAACGCAAGCACAGCAGAAAAACACAATACCAATGGCACAAGCATGAATCATCTGCAACTGCAATCAATTTTCCATGACAGACAACCAGCACCGGATCATAATTAATTTACATAAACTACGAAAACTCCTCCCTTGTCTCTTGCAGTCACTACCACCATTCCCGTGTAAAACTCTGAGAGGTGAAGTCGCACATCAACAGTCCCTGTTATAGCTGAGCACCTGCAGTGCTTGGGCGCATTCTTCCATTCATCACTCCCCTTGCGGTGGTCTGTTACCGAAAACAAAATCCAACAAATTAAGGACAAAGAAACATGTCTACTGGTATAAAGTAAAAGTGTGCTAGTTGGTGGAGTGGAGGTTACCTCAAAGAAAGAGTTGAAGTTTAGCCTCATCAGAAATTGCCTCAGGAAAGGTGCTCTTTGACTACCCGCGAGGCGGCTACTCCTCAAGATAGTGTACAGAGAATTTGACTTCTTGTTGAACTCCTGGTTACCATCGAACCATGGCAAGAATGAAGTATGGTTTACTAGGACTCGAGACTTTTGAGCATGCTAAATGCTATGCTAAGCTTTTTGAGTAAAAGGGAACATAAATACCTCAGTTATGTGGTCGATCTCAGGAATATTTGGGCGAGTTTCATATTGCTCAATGCTCCAGCAGAACTGCAAGCAAAGCTTCATTATGCTGTCTAGTATCCTTGAGACTGATCAATATCCAGGAAGGATTGTGAAATCAGCGCTGACAAATATCTGCAGTGCAAGAGCCTTATTATTTATCAACAGAAACTGGTTTTGTGATGCCAAAATAATCAAGCAAAACAAGGTAACACGCCGTAATACACCAAGTTAAAAAGAATTCTCTAACAGTAGAAATTAAATGCCAGGGTTTATTAAACAAGATTGCACAGAAGTACGGAAGATCATATTGAAATATTAGATGGACTGATCAGTAATAAACACAAGTATTCATCCAAAAGAAAACTCGTGTACATTTGACTCATGATTTATCTAATCTAAGCATTTTGAAATTAAGGTTATTCCTGCCAGAAAAAAAAAAAAAGTTCTAAGATTGTCCAGGATAAATTGAAAATTAGTTTCTTACTCTTGATGAAAGCTCACTAGCTCTGTAAAATCATGTGAATCTTGCACATGAGATTGTAAAACATTCCACTGCGACTCAATTACATCAACCTGAAAAGTAAGTTCAATTTTAAAGGATAAGGTTATTTTGATTGGAGTGGAAAAAACAAAATAAACAAATAACATAAGGCATGTTCAGCATTGATGTCATCAAAAGCAGAATCCAATTTCAGTGTGATTCATTCACATCCTACAACCACTGAACCAAAAACATATGGAAAAAGGAAAGAAAATAATTGTGATAAACACATGGTAGCATATCTTATTTTTACCTGGATGTAAAATTGTAGGTTTCTGATCAAGAATGCCATATGCTCCCTTACTCGCCATAAAGGCTTCGGCGTTGTCGACGCAGTTGTGTTGCAGAGTTATTTTTCCGATCCTTGCAGTAATCAGAAAAATCAGCATGGTCTCTATGCATTACAGCTGCCCAGGATTTCTCAAGTTCCATTTGTGTCCTCTTCAATCGGATGAGATACTGGAAAACCTTGGCGATACCTGGATAACATTCATACATCTTAGGAGATAAAAAAAAGGGAAGCAAATAGTAAAAGAACTGTGAACTCTGAGGGTCCAACAGAGCATGTTTCGTAATGTTTTTAAAGTATGAGTACACTCAAAACAAAACCATGTAACCCAAAAGGAGTGTAGCTTTATTGAGATTCAGAATTGCTTAGGTCATACAATACTTACTTGGACAGAACATCAGGAGTGAAGAAGAGCTGCAGAGGCCAGTCGACAGAATATTCCAGAGCAATACTATCCCACCCATCAAGTGCTAATTCTGATGTAGCTTTTCCTTGTGAAGAAAGCTCTGAAGCATTGGGTTTTTGGAGATCTTTCTGAGATGTGCTACTTTTCATACCATATGATAGCATCCTACAAAATAGAAATAGAATCAGTTGACAACCGCAGAGCTATCCACTAGGCAGGCCCTGAAATAAATTACTATGAAGCTATTCAAAATGCTGACCTTAATGAGACTCTGGTAAAGTACTTGTCTTCCTCGCCGATAGTCTTCAGTGCAGCCTGTAGGAATTAACAGCAGATTACCACTGCAACAATCAAATCTATTTGCTGAGATAAGTCATCACGACACATAAGAGAACTACAGCAGGTACCAGGTGGGTGGATGAAACTAACATCAACAGCAAGAGAATATGAGATTGTGTATCATCAAAACTTTGGAACACAAAGGGAAGTAGGGAACATGCTCACCAGCTGAAATGGGATCATGAGATCTGCTTCGGCAGTAGATTGACGAGGTGGTAAACGCAATAATTGGCGGCTTTCCTCAAGAAAACACTAGGTGAGAAGCATGATCACTTGTGTCAGAAAACAAGCCAAACAACAATTTTGCACAAATCTATATAATGATCTTACGAAACAATTGAGAAACACACATGTAAAAGGAAAGGATCAAAGGAAAAGCCATATGTCCTGGATAAAGAAGTGCATGCATACCTGGAAAAAGTCACCTTTTGCTAAAAGAAAATAATCTTTCAATGCCTTCAAATGACCGTTGAGATCAGCACGTACCACCACTAGCTTTTACCAAAATTAACAGTGTGTGATGTTCCTTTCCGATCAAATATAAAGAGTATATATGCTTTGAAACATCAGTACCTGCCATAGATGATTAGCTGCAATTGTAATGTATTGAACCGACAGCAGACTCAAAAGGTCGTTTGTGAAATTCAGAAGAATGCTGCAGAAACACAAGTAACCATATGCCCAAATCAGTTATCCATTTTATATAGATAGCATCAAAAGGAGTTGTAATACAGAAGGGAAACGTACATGCAAAAAAAGATGGTGGTAACATAAACAGTACAGTACCAGCAGAAGTTTCCTAGTTGACAACTAACCTTTAGCTCCTTGAGCATGACATCAATTTTATCAGCTTCAGCTTGTGGCAGTAATTCTTCTGCGCTGATGTTAGAGAAACTTGGCAATTCTTTTTGGAGCACCAGAACCTCCTACAAAGTTCTGCATTCCATGAGATCCTTTAGAGTTCTGGCTTTGGTTAACAGGTTCCTGCAATGTAGCACCAGGACATGGATTTCGAAGCACCCTTATTGCTTTGCCAGCAAAGAGAATGGACTCTGCAACTCGCATGTGGATATACTCAGGCAACATGTCCTGTGAAGTGTATATTCAAAAACAAAGGATATGACTATCCATGCTAAAAGTTACTACATAAAACACAAGCACTTAATTTTAAGAATATAAACATACCAATGATACATGAAATCCTGTATGCCAACTAGCCAGGGGTGTGTCTTTAGCTAATTTCTGCTTAAACTTATCAAAAACATCATGCTGAGATGATTCAATCTTCCCGTCCCCTGTCGTCTTGCCTGAAAATTAAGATGCAAAGCCCAAGTTTTATATATTAGGAAACAAACCATGGGTTAACATTCAACATTTAGGACTACTAGTCATCTGAAGGCAACAGGTTCTACTCAATGTATATTTGTCACACAATTTGTTGTATCCCTCAGGTCAACAACATTAAACTGCAAATGATCTGTATTAAAAACACTACAGAAAAAAAAATACTTGCAATGTGCGTGACAAAAGAAAATTTATGTCATCTATAAGGGAATGTATCATATTGCAAACCAATGTGAACTTGACATGAACGAAGTAGTATGGATGCTGACCTTCTAATAAAAAAATTGAACATACCTTCTAATGAAAAAATTCACTGTACTGATCTTGAAGAATCCCATAAACCATCCAAGATGTCAGCTGGTTGAACATGACCTGGTGCCCATGCCAAAGTAACCTATCCTTTTTTTAAAACAATATAAAAAGAAAATGAACAAATAAAATTCAACAGTTAGGACATATGCAAGAAAACTGAGAGCATGCTGCAAAGTAACTGCAATGAAGATGGAAGCACAGAAGTTTCCATGCAAAGCTTGAAAGAAATCAAAATTGCAGTTCTATTGTCTTTAATTGTTTTTTTTAGAGAGAGAGAGAGAGGGATGTCTTTTAATAAATAATGGTAAAGTTATACCTCTGAATGCAGCTTTGCAGTTCTGGAACCCCACAATGGCATCGTTTGTGCAAAAGATTAAGAAGTTGTCCACCCTTGATGTCTTTCTGCTCAATTTCCATAACAAGCTCATACAGTGGAGGCAGAAGGACATCAAACTGCATTTAGCGCAGCAAAAAGACGTAAGCACAGTAAAGATCATAAGATAATATATACTACAAAAATACAACATAGATTTGTCAGTTAGAAGATGGTAATTGCAAACAGAAAACGCTGTTGAGAGATGTTCATGGACATACCTTATTTAACCCATGAGTTACTGTCGCAAGGATAGGCAATGGATCTGACAACAGGTTTTGCTCAACCTGTAGAACAGCTGATCTGTATACTGACAGAATCTCAGTAATACCATTGGCAATTGCCCTCCTGTACACACTCCCTTTTCTCACTTTTCCCTTCTGAGATTTATCAGAATGAGGAGATGAAACATCTACACCAGACTGAATCCAGCTCAGGTCACGAGACTCGGTTGCAAAGCGGTTCAGTTCTCTGTAGTAAAATCCCAGAGATATGAGCCTCTCAATAGCAGTCCTGCAGAAGAAAAGCCATTCAGCATAGCAACCTCTATTTGCGTTGGATTCCGATTAGGTAAATCATGTTATATATTCATTATCATTACAATGCTAAAGACACTAGAATATTGATTTAAGACATCTGGACAGATTGCACTTCAGAGTTTGTGAAGGTGAATTCTAGTGAAGATAAGTATCAGTTTTGTCAGTGTATCCAGTGGTTTTTTTTGCACTTGTCAGGATAAAAAATGGGAGCCTTATTCCTGAGCAGAAGACAGGATATAAGTATCGATTTTATCATTACCATGAAATTTGTGACCTTCTAATGAGATAATGGCAAAATCCACAGATTGTATAACGAGACTGATCGACTCAACCAGTGTATTGGTTTCATTGCAAATTTCAGAAAGCATGCTTAGTACTTACTGGTATGATCATAATTTTAAATAGGATGGCTATGGTCTATGTCAATAATTTCATGAGCAATTAAACATCAAATGGTGAAATTGTGCCCAGGCATTCTCAACAACAACCAATACAGGTAAAACTCTGCATAAATTTCGCCAGAACTCGGTGGCACCCGACCACACCTAACTCCGAGTACCCCCACACCAGCACAAAGATCCCCCATCCCCACGCAGATCACGTACGCCACACAGCACTACAGCACGGCCACAGATTCGCGTCCGCGGGCGAGTGCAGGCGTGTTCGCCCTTACCTCTCGGATGGCTGGAGGAAGGTGATGTCCGGCGCGAGGACGAAGGCGGGGCCCACCTCTCCGTCTCCGTCTCCGTCCCCGCCGGCGTCCTGGGACGCGGCGCGGCGGCGCGAAGGGGAGACGTCGAGGACGAAGTCGCCGGTGAAGCCGAGCAGCGCGAGGAGGAGCTCGTGCAGCATCGCGCGCGAGGGTGGGGGTTTCACTAGGGTTTCCGCTCCGCGAGATCGCGAGGAGAGAGTGATGGGGGATGGAGAGTAGTGGGAGATCGCGAGGAAAGGGCGGGGGCGGCGGAATTTAGTTTCGTTTCCATGGATTTTTGAAAAATTATAACCGTGCTGCTATGGTGCTGTTTACTTCTGGTCCAAAAAAAAAAGGCAATTCTAAATGTAGAATAGGCCATTTTCATCAAATTTATAAAAAGCTTTTTTGAAACTACAATTTTAAAAGAAAGTTAATACGAGCACTTGAAACTACTATTTATAAAAAAAAAAAAAGGTTAATACGAGCACTGTGTAGCGATTCCAGTCAGGTTACCTAGGTGGACACTACTAATGTCTGCAAATCAACATTTTATTTACAATGCTAAAACCAGCTGCAAATCGATGGTAAGAGTGTTTAAATATTTTATTTATTTATTTTGTTGGAAACTGCATGAAATGTAGGTTTTGACATGTTCTGATTTATTTATAATACGAAAATGATTCACGAACTACGGCTCAACAGGTACCATGCAACGGAATGTAGTCATTTGATATCAGTCGATCAACAGAAATTCAGCATGAGAAATCATGTCACATTTCAAGCTCGAACATCCCAACTTGATTTCAAATATGTACGAGATGGAATTCACATAAACCAAATCAAAATATCCTCTCAGCCGGATCATTTCCTATTTTCTGGCCCCTCGAACATTGTCCCAAAGTTTAAAGTTTTACGGCGCAGCCCGGCTTAACTTAAATACAATGGGTTTCCCATCGTTTCTTACAAGCAACTCGGATTCCAAATTAACTTGATTCTCGGCAGCGGGGTCTACATCCGCGGCGAGTGCATCTGCCGATACGAAGACCCCTCAGGCGATCTATTTTCAGGGGACGACCTGCCGACGCCGAGCCATTGCCCAAACAGCCTCCTTGGAGCGGATGTAGGCTCTGATGTGCTATGAGACTGCTGCTGTGAGGTCCACCAGCTTGTCTCGCAGTCCACGGGCATTAAAGGGTATGGGGCGAACCGGTCGCTCCCAGGCGTAGAACCGGCTCCCTCCCACGTCGTCAGTCTCCATCGAACTATGGCCAGATGAACCCGGCGGGAACAAGGAAAAGGTCGGGTTCTCTGGTAGAGGTGCTGGGGCAGGTCGCATGCCTCCTGACCTATGGGCCCCAGCAAATAGGCTAGATGATGAATTCTGTTGGTACTGTTCGCTGATGCTGCCATGAGCCCTCATGAATTGAGGCATCAGAGGAGGAACACTGGGAGGTCTAGATCTGGAACCAGACCTGCAAACAAGAAAAATCATTATAACAGCAGTAGTCACAGCCATGGATAAGATACTAGACTGTATGGCAATAGTTGATGTTATAACAATATAGCTTTTGTTCTAGATTTATTCTCCCAACCTTATTATGTCAGGTAAAGATTAAACAAAGGGAAATTGAGTAGTGCAGTCAAGGCAAATGCACTAATGTAACAACAATAAATATGCACAAGAAATTTTTTAATGATATTCACAAGTGATATATGCTAAGAGACCCAGGTTTTCACTGTTTGCTTAGATTCATTTTACTAAAAAATAATGATGCATCTTCTCAGAGTACAATGCATGATTCAGAAATTCATATTTTCATAGCAAAGTCATAGCATAGCTCATCAAGAGGTAAGTATAATTTACCCATTACTGAAGTAAGATGGAGAAACAACGGATGCTCGGCGTTGGCTATCACCATCAACCCGTGCAGCCCTTGTTCCAAAAGGGATTCCTGGCTGCTCGTTATTGCTGTTGGGTTGAGCATAAGAATGGGGCACGTGTGCCCAATGGCTATGATGGAAATCAGCAGGTTGCATTGTTTGCAAGGGCCTAACATCTGATGGCCCAGCCATAGGATTCCAATGATCATGGTATGCAGGACGATCCATAGTTCTCTCAGGGACATGGGAGCTTGACGATGACGTCAGTGGTGGAAGAGGATGCAAGTATGCCACATAGGGGCAAGGATGAGTTGTCCCTGGTGCGGCAGATACAGCTACTTGCTCCGTAAACACATGTTGTCCCATGAAGTCATGAACTGCAAGATCAATATCCAAACATATTCAATATAATTTCAATTTTACTACACAGTGCTCAATGCAAATCAGAACTTACATGTAATTGGAGGTGATGATTCTCCTTCCCTGATAGAAAAAGGGAAGGTATAAGTGAATAGCACTAATTTTTCCATAACAGGTAACAGGAAAGAGTGGGATTCACAGGCAGCAAGAGAACAGATAGACAGGTTTGTTGATAAATCTTAGGAGATAACTAGAACAAACACGATTTTAAACTAAGCACTGGTCAAACTAGCAGGTGTGGAATCTGACAATATATTACTGCAGATTGTTCAGAATTGCATATCAACACAAAAAGATCAAGTTTCCATAAAAATCACTGACTATCCATGATAATTTCCTTGCATTACACATGAAGCACTATGGCAATATGGATTGTCAATCATTACTCTATCCTACTGAGAAAAAAAAAAGGGCCATGTATACTCTATCTTGGCAAGAATGCCACTATGGACATTCCCAAACAAAAAAAAATCATTATTGCAGATGTTCAGGATTGCATTGCAATGCAAATAATCAAGTTTTCCGCTTAAAAAAACAAATAGCTGGATTGCCCTGCATCAGTTTTTCTCGCATGATTACAACTAGAAAATAAATTATCGACACTACTGGATCTTAGGATTGGCTCAATTGTTTTCTTCAATACAGTGTACATAAGTAAAGCACCTATCACAAATCCCAAATGGGTGATTTAAGTTGAACAAATGATATCAGTGTTCTTGGTAAATAATGCAGCTTGTATGTTAAACCTACTAGCCCATAATTAATTAGATGAAACTGAGTGCATGGAATCCTCGAACAGAATGTTAAACAAGAGTAAAAATAATCATGTGAAGCAGAACATACTCAAATAAAGATGGAAGTTGTGCTAATCGACCAAATGGACACCAATGGAATCGAAATGGCTGCACAAAACAGAAATATAAAATTATTAGGATAATCACACACAAGAACTGCCTCTGCAAGTAAAACAATGCCAGCAAATGAGGAATCAACTAAACAAACTAAACTAGGGTGGATTATTAGAGTAAAGCAAACTAGGATTTATATGAGCCACATAAATGTTTTTTTTTAAAAAAAAGCAACAAGGAACCCTGAACATTCATTATAAAAATAATTATCTAAAGAAGGGACAGTGTTTGGTCCCAGGATTATTCATGTAGCAAGAACATTGCTCAATTAGCTCAGGCATTGTTTTAAAACACTGAATATGCTACATAAAGCTCTTGATCTTAGTAGAAGTCTCTGAATAAAAGGTCCATGTAGCATAACATGTACACCAAAACAAAAGTATGGTCAGTTGGCATGAGGAATTATAATTTATATCAAGCAACAGGAGTACACATTGAAATATAGGAAAATTCAGTAGAAAAAGGCATCTAGCCAATACAAAAACTAACAAGAAGTCAAGTCTCTTTAACAAGCGCAAATAATTTAAGAATATGGCTGACACAGTCACATACCATTTCTGAGTAGCTAACATCATAAAGGTCTTCATCATGTGCCCACTCATCCATGCTAACATCATGTGCTGATCGGGAACCATTTGCATAAAGCCAATTCCCTTTCTCAATTTTGCGGCAGTTCGGGCATTGCATAACCCCTTTGGCATTAAATGCTGATCCAATGCAATCTGGGGAGAAAAACTTGTTCTTAGCATACCAAAGATATCAAGCAAAGAAAATTCAGAGCACTGCTTTGATAGTGTGAAAATTCAGAGCACTGCTTTGATCCTGATTAGTTCACACAATAGAGGTTATTAAGACAGCATAATAGAATAAGAAATGGCGATAAAGTAAACTAGCACAACTTCACACCACATAATAAGCACATTCCTTGAGAAGAACTATTCTCCATCAGCAATTCAGTATCTAATCTCACTACAGTGACATTACAAACCAGAAATTACTTGCTAAAGAACACCAAATTGTATATTCAAAGACCAGGAAGAGGCCACATCGAATGCTTTGGAAAAGTAAAACTTATTTTATCTCCCATAACTATCAAGTCGAGACATTTCAAATCAAGATTAGATACCCAATATGCTTGGTCATTTTGTAAGTGGCGTACCAGCTAAAGAATAATGATATACACAGTATTTTACTAAAGGATTTATTGATTTTATCAGGGTCATCAGGATCAGCTTCATTACATGATATTTTGCTAAATGATTTATACATTCCGTCAGTGTTGACAAACCCCAATAAACATCCCTCCCCCTAAATTTGCCCCTGGATATGCATGAAAGCATGTTGTAGTATCATGGGTTCTCGAAATTCCAATCTCTATTTGAAGACCATATTTAGAAAAATAGGCACAAACATTCAGAAGCAACTAAAACCACCCTCAACCTAGTACAAATGCTGTAGAGAAAACTGAGAAAGCATTATTTCATCAGAAAACTACGGAAGTGGCAAACCCCTAGGAACTCAATTACAACCATATGGATACGTCCTCCTATAATAAACATAAGCCATTTTAAGATTCTTGTCAGTCAAACCTTTTCAACTTTGCTTTGACCACTAATCTATAAAGAACTAGATAGATTGACAAGGTGAGATTGATGTTAGTAGGTTCATCACGAAACATTCTTCCATCAAATATAATCCTTTTTTTAGTTAGATATATCATCAGAGATCTACCATTTATACCTTGTCAATGTCCAAAATTGACTTATATTTGTGTGACATGTGGGACTGTTGAGCCAAAAGCAAATCTGAGGAAGACAGATACCACTAAAATTAACTTTAGTGAGTATACAGCATATACAAGAAGCACATGGTTACATTTATCAATATAACAACTAAATATTTGTTGAGTAATATATATACTACACACAAATTGTTTTGAGTGCGCTAGATATTAGTCCAATGTCCCTACATATCAGGAAAGATTTTACCTGAATCTCTATAGTCTATATATTCAAGCAATCCCTAAGGGTAAGTTAACAACAAACCTGCAAAGTTCCTCTAATCCTCTTACTGGCCATCTTAAAACAGCTGACAGCCTAGTATTTACTAAAGATTCAAATTGCAAATAATTAAAAATCTAACATAGAAGGGAATATAATAGGTGAGGACATGAGGTTAAATTCATTACAGCAGACAACAATGATTATCCAATGAGATCATCAAATTGACAATTGAAATTTGTCACTTTTAGTTTTTCCTGTGTTTCAATATTTGCATTTGAAACATGCTTAAATCAATTTGAAGGACCAGCAAACTCCAAAATCTGAGTTTATACCGTAGTTCAATAAAAAATCTCAAGACCCCCAAAATTTCTAGGAAAACTCAGAGTTGCTAACCTCAAAGTCACGCCAAACAGGCTCAACTTATACCACACACAAAAGGCAGAGCAGGCACACTTCTGATATTTGAAAGAGGTAAACAAAAACCACAGAAAAGTTACATAAATCTAGGAATAACCACCTGGTGTAATTGCCCAAACCCTCCTCCTGACGTTAAAGTGTACCAAAAAATTGGAACTATATTATCAAGTAATAGAGTAACAGAGTACAAAATTCGCTCATCAACTTTAAAGTCACCCTCAATGATTCAAGGTTACACAAAAATCAGACATTAGCAACCTTGACCTCAATTCTGAACTGTGTACAGTCCCACCCCAATCATCCTCAGCCATCAAATCTAGCTCACAGACAGTACCTACATACGAAGCCAACTAAAACAGCAAACATCTCATCGACAAAACCTGTCCATGCAACAAAAAGCTCTGCCTATATAGCTGAAAAGATCTGGCCTTTAGAGCTTTTAGCCCCCAATTCAGTCCAGAGGCAGCTATTTAAGTTGTGAACCGGTCCTAATTCCGCAAAATCAAGCCATTTACTCACGAAATTCGGCCACATTTAAGGGTCCCCGCATCCAATTTGCCCGTCCAACCCAAAAATAGCACCGAACCTTAATTGAACCACGAGCAGGGCAAGAATCCAGCGACAGATCCGGGGGCAATTTACCTAGGTGGAACTCGTGGCCGCAGTGCAGCCTGGCGGTGGACCTCTCCCCTGCCCCGGCGAGCACGGCGTCGAGGCAGATCGAGCAGGACACCGCCGCAGCCTTGTCCTCCTTCCCGCCCGCCGCCTCCTCCTCCTCCCCCCGCCGTCGCCGTCGCCGGCTCCTTGTACTCCGCACCGACGCCCATCCCCTATTTCCCTCCCCTTCCTTCCCTCCCTCTCCCTTCCCTCCTTTCCTCCTCACCAACCGCGGGATTTCTTGGCCGGATCCCAGCAAATCCGAGCTCGAAACGGCCGCCCCGGAGACGGAGACGGGCGACGGCGACGGCGAGGCTGTCACCCCCACCCCCGTGCCTCGGGGATCGCGCCCGCCCGCCCTCGGGGTGCTCGCGCCGTGTCCAATCGAGAGGAGAGCGCCCGCCTCCTGTGTCCCTCTTTCTCTCTCTCTTTTCTTGCGCTGCGTCTCTTCTCTCTCCTGTCTATCTGCTCGCCTCCACGAGAAAATTAGATAGAGAGATAGAGAGAGAAAAAGAAACAGGGAAAAAAAAAGGGGGCGGCGGCGTAGGGGAATGGAATAGTACAGTAAGACGGATATTTTGCGACGAGGACCTCGTGTAATTGGGTATTTAGTATGCAACTCTAACGGTCGGTTGTAGAGTAGTATACAAATGTACAGTAGTACTGTCTATTTTTGGACTTGTTATTACAGTTTCTTACTTCAGTAAAAAAAAACGTAAACCAAGTCAATTCCTTACTTGAATTTGGTGTAATGAGGTAGCAACCGGCCTCTGGTTTCCACACTCTAAACTTTATTTTTAAAAAAATAAAACATCCCAAGGTGAGATATTGCAAATGTCATTTAGAAAAAAAAAACATTTTAAGTTTGACATGGTCTGTTTTCGTTATATCTATTTCACGTCTAGCAAAAGACATGATCAGTTATTGTTAGCTTAGTAGTACAGTGTTAGCCTGAACAACGAGTGTATTTAGCCGGTATTTCAACATTTTTGAAGCAGTAAACGGTGGTTACTCTTTGGTTTAGACCACATATGAAACCACCCGATAAACAGCAACAAGTTATTTTTTGCAATTCAGGGCATCCTTGTTGATTTGTGTCCACAGAATTTGTTTAGATGGTGCATGTAATTATTTATGTGTGTAGATGTCAACGTACCATTTCTGTAATAAACTCGATTAAAGTTAGAGAAGATAAATGTACGACAATTTACCGGTTTTAAGACATAGAATATATGATCCTTTTACATGTAACAATAATAACGATATGTATAGTATTTGCTTAGGCTGGCATATACTACACTTTGCCTTGTAGATAGGTGAGGAATATATAATGGCAAGGCACATGGAAGAAGCTCCGATCCGATGTCAGCATTCTCGTGGATTTTGACTTGCGTTCCAAGGAAAAGACGCGGAGGAGCTGAAACTGAAACCAGAGAGCGCAGTTGCATGCAGGGCGAGTGTGAGGGTCAGCTGCTAGAGTAGCATCCAAGTAAGGGACACCGTGGAACTTCCAGAAAACATAGGGTGCCATCAGCAAAAAAACACAATCACCGTTGTACTACTGTACTAGTACGTGGTAAAAGTAAATCTGGTAATGTACGTTAAATTTTAAAAAAAATAGGAAAAAAAAAAAAGGAAACGGCAGTCCACCTGCCCGCTGTCCCACCACGAAGGCAGAAGAGCGGCGCCCGGCAGTCGTCTGATCTGTGGGGCCGAAGCCGTTGGGTCCCCTCGTCAGTGACTCGTGAGGCGTCGGGTCAGGTTGGTTGTGCTCTGGCTACCGGCACCGGCACCGCCGCACCGCACACAGGTTTGACTAGCGGCGGCGAGCGAGCATGGGAGAAACGGTCAACGATTGTAAAAGGGAATGACGTCCCTCGGTGGCCGTGGCCGTCACTCGCCGTGGTTGCGTACGTCATGGACCATGGCCCCAGTGTGCCCGATCGAGGAAGCTAAGGGTGTGTTTTGGCTGTGATGCCCAGTGTAGCCATTCTCTGGCCTGCATCAATCAAACCATTTTTGCTTTTTGTTTGGTTCTTTTTGGTTTTGGTGGCCTATTAGCCGGGCAGAGGTTGGGAGTGTTTGGTTGTCTGGTTTCTTTGGATAGGGTCACCCGTATGGTTTGGTGAACATACCCCATGGTGGAGCCCACATGTAATACACTGTTTCCCATTCTATCTCCTAGTCAGAATCCACCCACGGTGAGCCAGGCCTCGGCGTCGCCGTCGAGCACCACGACGCCCATCTCGTGCTCGGCGCTCGTCGCCGGACTCCAAGATGGGTCCATCTGGCGGCGCGCGGTCGGCATCGACTGCTCCTCTCCTTCTCTACCACCACATGCCGTGCGGCGTGGCGGCGGTCGCGCGGCTCCACGAGTCCACCCGCCCGCCCGCGTGCACCATGGATCCCGCTCGCCGTAGCTCTTGCGGTTTTGGGCGGCGGTCTTGGGCTCGTAGATGTGGGCGTGCGTGCCTCAAGCTCGGCGGAGATGGAGCCGTCGGGGATACGGCGGGGGGCGGCGGTGTGGGAGAGCGGCGTGTCGAGGAGCGGAGCGGCCGCTCCGTGACGGCAAATCCTTCTTCCACGGCGGCGGCGGTGGTGGTGTCGTGGTCCGGCCCGGCCTCGGTCTCGGCGTGCTCCCGGCGGATCTCGGCGCGGCTCTCGGCGGATCCGTGCGGCCCCGTCTGGCGAGCGGGGGATCCGGCTCACGGGTGGAAGTCTTGGGAACGCGGGACGGTCGGGCGAAGTCTTGGTATAGCGTCGGCGATGTCGTCGAGGTGCCGGTCCGGCCCGGTCGCGAGCTCCGGCGGGGATCTGCGGCGCGAGCGCGGAGGAAGCGGCGGCAGCGGCGCCCGATCACCGCGCGAACACACGGCTGCACGCGGCGGGCCGGGCCAGAGCCGGGTTCCGGCGAGAATGGAATTGCCAACCCAAAGAATTCCAACCGGGCCATTACATCTTCGTCTGCGGCAGCCAGCCACCGGGCTAGGCCGGGCCAAAAGTGAACCAAACACGATATATGCATGCCCAATGTAGCGCCTTCAGGGCGAATTTCAAAGAACCAAACACACCCCAATGTGCCCAACTCTAGCTCCACCGTACCTCACCCCGTCTTGGCTCTGTGTCACAAGAGCTTGGCTGCCAAAAGAACAGGGCCATGTCACGCGCTCGCGTTGTGAGCAACCGGATCTCCAGCGACGATAGTTGACTCCGTACCTTTGGTGGTGCCCCAAGGTCACCCTCCCAACCTAGCAACAGTAGCTACTTCGTAGCTAGCTAGTTATGTCTTCCACGACTTTCACACAGTGTCCAAATCACAATTTGTTTGTGATTTTGTGGTAATAGGTTCTACTAACAACAGTAGTATTTCACATTGGTCAGCAACCTGCCATGGACATAGGTTTGGACATAATAACATATTAAGGTAACAAACCACCACTCAATGTATAGGCCCACCGTTGTTACCATTATACTTTTTACTAGTTAAGGGCCGTGCGTTCTTCTGGGATAACTAAATTTTATATAAAAGCACAAGAATCGCATGATAAGATAACAATACTATGAAATCAAACAAATGATATTAAAGTGACATTTAATCGAAACAAGTAAGTTTTGTGAAAGTAACACAGTCACAGATATCACGGTGTCGCGAGGCTCATAAATCTATTATATCACGGTGTCATGGCCTGCGCACCTATCCAAGCGTCTCAACCATCTCGCGGCGTCACAGCTTCGGCCCTCCGCGCCTCCAACCCTCCGCCCACACGGCCTCAGCCGTATGCAGCCTCAACACATCGGCGTCGTTCAATTATAAAGAATTTAGGTTTTAAACTTTAAATACAATAGGTAGCACACCCGTGCGTTGCTACGGGACAACTATATTTTTATACTATAAACATGGTTCGCATGATAGAATAACAATATTATGAAATTAAAGTTTAATATTAAAGTGACATTTAATTAAAAAAACATGAATTGTTATATTAAAGTGACATTTATGAAACAAGGTGGTTCAGAAGCCCGATGAAAAAAATATGATTAGTAACAATTAGGTTCCACATTGACCATGTAATCATCAAATGAATTGTTATAAATATATAGAGCTGTACAAAGAGATTGGAGACAGAAGAACCATGCAATTTGAATACAACGGAGACAACACAACCATGCATGCCCCATGACATTTCTTCTATAAAATACAAACAAGCATAGCGATTTGCAAAGTGATGGTATTTACACATGTTCACCATCATAGTGGGAACTGGGAAGGAGCCAGTTATCAGGCATTCAGGTGATCGGTAACCAAGTGGACGAGGCCTGCAGTGTAGAGATTGGATTACCATTGATCGGTTCACCATTTGCAATGGAGGGCATTATATATATATTTTTTTGATAAGCATACCATACCTTTCTAGAATTTAGACAATGATCTTAAGTTTTGAAAAAAGAAGCTGCGGCTACATCTTCATACCTTTATAATCAAAATGCTGCCTAACGACTGCAATAGAAAACACATTTTCCCTCGAACCTGATAGAAGCCTTGAATCTAGTTCGAAAATTGGTAGCGTCTGATCTACTGAATAACATTTAGAGAGCACTAAACAAGCTATCTGACTGAAAATTGGTAGCGTCTAATCTACTGAATAACATTTAGAGAGCACTAAACAAGCTATCTGACTGAAACTACAACACAACCATATGCAGCTTATTAATTACAATAATCTGAGCTTTAATCAAAAAATTAGGAAAATATTAGAAAACCAGATGTGAAAATGTTTCATGGATTAGGAAACAAACCTGCAATGTCAACCCTAGATTAGTAGGGCCATGCTCCTTAAGCAGCACTTGTGCAACTGAGCTAACTTGATTCTGCATTGCCAAGGTTCTGTTTCAGCAAGCTTAATTATAAGATCTCAGTATAATTTAGTTAACTTATTAGTGGGAACTGGCAATAATTTTAAGCAATTGAGTACAGGGACCTGAATTAATTTAGCTGGATAACCGATCAGGTGTGAATGGCAGGTAGAAAATCTGAGCTCTGAACTAATGATAATAGTTTGAATATATATCTTGATGGGAAAAATAAAAGGTTTCAAAAACAGCTATTGACAAGATCCATTATTCAAAGATAGGAAGTTTCAATACTGATAATTCAGAGCTTGAGGTCACAAGCAGTTCGCACTGACTTTTGTATTGACCTGCTGGTTAATTAAAAAATTTGCAAACTTGGGGATAGTTTCAATGAAGCTCATAGTGACATTTTTTGCAATTCATGGTGTCAAGAAAAAATTCAGAATCAATAAGCCCTCAAATATTGATGCAAGTGCAATCGGACTGCCATGAGACAAGACTTACATTGACAATCCCTTGTGAACAAAAAAGGTATCAACCTGACACAAGCAAACTGGTTGCTCAATTCACACACATCCAAAGTCGTCCTACAAGGGCAAATTTCACTTTAGTAATCAAGGTAGGAATTTGACGCATCGATTAGCAAAACAGGGATGATAAGCATACGTCACACCAAGACTATTTTGGGCGCATTAGATGGTATATTCTACGGCTTCTCAGAAATCCCTCGCATATGCACAGCCTCCGCCGAGTAAAAAATCACCTGGAACCATAGCAATCAACAAACGAAATGACACCGGTCACAACAGGACCTAGTAGCAGAAGATTCAGTACAAGGGCAATTCATCGAACAGTTGACCAGCAAACCAGGCTCACTTGCACGCAACGATCTCCAGGCATATTATGGCCTTGCAAACCTCGCCCTGCAAAAGCACGCAGGTCATAGGCACGTCCATTCACCAAACGTGGCTAAATCTGGGCACGTGAGAAATCCAAATTCGAACAGACGCAGAATCCTGCAACCAGCACCAAATCCTCGAGAGCAAACTCACCGGTAAGGCATACGTGCGTGACGGTGCATGCGGCATGCCTACCGTCTGCCGTGGCCTCCTCGTCCCTGCTGCTCGGGTGCCGGGACGGCGTCTCGCGGCGGCGCCGGTTGCGGTGGGCGGCGGGCGTTCACAGTGGCACAGCCTATCCAGTTGGCTGCCACAGCTTCTCCCGCCAGTCGGACTCGCCGGCCAGATGCCGTTCTATCGATGGTCGCCGGATGCTCCATGTTGGTCCTGCAAATGGGGAATTAAAATGCAGATTCCCTTGAAATCAAATCTACTATGACACAGATGTACAGAAGAATGAATTTGGCTGGGCGAGCGTGGATTCAAGGTGGCAAAGGAGGGACGAATTTGGCCAAGCGAAAGTGAGGTGGAGGCAGCCATGCAGCGCCGGAACCGGATGACGCCCGCCGGGGGACGCCGGGAGCGAGCGAGGAGGCGGCGTCGCGGCGGCGGCCAGGTGCGTCGGGGGAGTCTGGGAGCGGCGGCCAGGTGACGTCGCGGAGGCGGCGGCGTGGGCAGGAGTCGTGCTGTGGGATCCTTCGGGGCAGTCTCATTGAGGCCGGGTGAATGCCAAGGAGCGTGCAGTTTTGCACACCTGTCAACGATTGCCAGAGTGAATTGCGCTGATGGCGTCCTACCAGGCGGGGATCGCATGGTAACAACAGTTTCCTTTTTACTCTGCGAGATCGCACGATAGGAGATCTCATGATTGATTGGACGCTGCCTTTGCATGTGATTGGATCGGAGCAGATTCCTAATTGGAGGTCACTACCATATTTGTCGAACGGGAGGCGGGGATCACGCGGAGATGAATTGGGATCGCACGGGCAGAGTCACGGTGACCTGAAAAATTTTACCGCACCAAAAAAACAATCTTACTTTTATTCTTTTTATGTTGTAGAGATTTTTTCATCTAAATAACATTTCTTCACACGCACCCCGCGTCTTTCTCAATCTCTATGTCCATAGACCACTCGTCACGATCCTCTACCGGCCACCAATTCTTTTGCAGGTACCTCTATATCTATAACACTTTAGTGAGCCACCGTCTTCTCCTTTCTCTTTTTCACGTCTTTTCCTTTCTCTTTTCCACGTCTATAAGTACCTCTATATATCTATAACACTTTAGGAGAGTGTTTGTTTATTTTGGGAATGAGAGAGTACTAAAAATGGCCAAAAATTCACTGCAACATCAGATTGCATAGAGGTTGTCTAGACTACTAAGGATGGGGGATTTCCAACAACAACATGACCTCCAATCTTGGATGGATGCTATGATTTTTTTTTTTTTGAAGGAACCATGAATGCTACGAATTATGGAGAGATTTTGCGGAAGTCTCGATTGATCATTATAATAGAGAAACCAAACAACTTTTGCTCATTAGTTAGCTCTCGGCAAGTGTTTGTGTTTAAAGAGTCTTGTATTTGGGTCGATGACACCATTATAGCAAACTAGCTATGATTAACAAGTTTTTCAGACGAATAAAAAGCTTTGCCGGTGAAGGCTTTTGCAAAAAAAAAAAAAAAAAAAAAAAGACCGAAATTCCGTGTCACGTTGCATAGCCAAAAATCCGTGTCACGAGCTGTTAATTAGAATCGGATCACGACCAGATACGTTGTGGCTCTCGGATGGAGAACGAGCCTCTCGCGGTTCATCGCATTGCGCCGCATTCCTGATTCCTTGACTTGGACGGTCTTGTCGTAGGTACGTGTACGCAATACGGATGCATCTTGTTAAACGGCTTTATCGGTAGGTCGGTAAGATATCACTTTCTCACGTCGATCGCCCACCACCAACGAGTCAACGGTAATTTCTCCATAAAGATCGGGCCGGCCACAACCAGCCAAATTAAACGAACAGGGCAAGCTCTGCACTGCAGGCTGCGGCCGTTACGCTGACAGTCGTTCAGGCCATGGCAGATGTTCAGTTCTGCTGACTCGCCGATGGACATGATGCATGGATGGATCAAAGGCGCCGGCGTCGGCCGCGGAAGTGGAGTCCCAGTTCCCGCTCCCACGTGGCTGACGGACGTTGTGGAGGTACCGGCCGTCCGTTCACTCCCAAGAGTCCAAGTCCGGAGCGGTAGTGTCGCCGACTCGCCGTGTCCTCTATTTGCATCTACATTATATATTTCACTCATTTGTTTACAAAAAAGGGAAATATTTCTGTTATTAAAATCTGTAATTTCATCATATATATGTTTCTACTACCTTAATTAGTGGTAGAATATTATGATTCTACGTCGAGCTTTGTTTGGTGGTGTCATGGCCGACCCGATCTTTGTGAAGAGAATTTCTACCTGGTGATCTTGTGAGAGAAAATCGGCTGACCTACGCGGGTGATAAATAGCGATAGGGTTTTCATTTTTTTTCTTTCTCAAATACACATAAGGTTTGCATATCTTTGTGATTAAGCAAAATAGTTCTTTTACACAACGCGAAAGCGTGCATTAGGAGGAGATGATTTACGTAGAGCGTTGTCTTCCCAAATAGGTCTAAGTCGATTACTCACGAATTAGACAACTAAGCTTGCAGACTCCGGTTTCAATCCATAGATCGGCGGTGTGCTTCATGGAGGCTAAGAGTTAGCTGGCGGTGGAGACATCACTACAGAAGCACTTTGTGTTCCGCTCCTTCCAAATCTGCCAGGCCACCAGGGTGAATAAAGTGTCGGCACCCTTCCTCTTGTCCCAAGCCATCTCAGTCCCCCATCGATCCCACCAGTCTAGCAGGGAGGTGTGACCCACCCGCGAGGTATCCACGCCGAGGACCGCGAGTATGGTCCGCCGCAGCTGCTTGGGCAATGAGCATGAAGCGATGATGTGGTCGATGGTTTCCTGCTACTGGTCACAAAGGAAGTAGTTATCGTTTACCTCGAGGCCATGGGCGCCCCTCCCTGTTCGTGGTCGATTAGGCCGCCACCACACGACTAACCAGAGGAAGATCTTTACTCACAGTGGCGCCCAAGTCTTCCAGATCCTCTTGCATCCCAAAATTGGGTGGAAGGTCATTTGTAGAGCCCTATATGCTGAAGTGGAGGATAGGCATCCATCTCCAAACGAGGAGATCATCGGCGAAAAAACAAGCGCACATGGCCGACGAGGTCCTAGAGCCCGGTACTCATATGTGATCGTCACGGTGATCACGGGCGATCCCGCCCGTGATCAGGCGAGCCCATGCATGTCCCTAAGCCCCTCGGCCATAGTGGTGGTGGAGATGCATCTATGGTTGAGGAAGTCCAGCAACGAAGGTGTGATGTCTCCGCCGCCCCCCTCCCTTGTATCTATCTCCCTATCCAAAACATGGTAGACCGGTCCATTTCCCAACTCCATGTAGGTGGACATGCGTAAGAAGGCCTATATATATATACAAGTTCTATGTTTTTCATGTTATTATTGTGATATTACCGTTCTATCAAGATCCTCTATATTGATCAAGACTATGAAAAAAAAATCTGTAAAAACATAAGTATTATATACAAGCT
>JADLZK010012398.1:0-207896 GCA_015847255.1 Hyparrhenia diplandra | reverse complement strand
TTGACCACAACCCGGCCCACCACAGCTCACCCACGCTCGGCCACTCCCGCCCACACGCAAACTGTTGGACTACCCACGTTGACGTGGTGCGGCGACACAGTTCATAGCGACGGAGGAGCAAGTGGAAGCGGGGCGCGAGCGCGCGAGGCTCCACCGCTGCGTGTCACGCCCTCTTCGGCAAAGGTTCGGCGGGCGGCGGCCGGCGGCACGCTCGGTCGACAAGCGCTCGGCGGCGCGACGCATGAGGCGGCCGGTGTGGAGCGGCGCCGCCGTCCCCCGTGGAGGCATCGGGCGTGGATCTCGCCACCTCGGAATCGGAGGCGAAGTCGACATCGCGAGGAGGCGTAGCTGTGGGCAACGGAGCCGGAACTGGCCATCGGCGAAAGACATTAGTTTTTTTTGGTTAACCTAAACTCGAAATCGCCGGTTTTGGTTTTCCTGAACCGTCGGTTCTCTAGTTCTAGGAACTAGATTTTTTTTAACTGAACCGAATTGTCGGTTTTTACCGAACGCCAGGCCCGACTTTCTCCTTTTCTACTTTGTAGCGACTGGCGTTTGATCAAGGCTGTGGTCGAAGCACCGGCGGCGCACCTTTGCGATGGGCGCGGCTCACGGAGGTGGACCCGTGCTTCCGGTGGCGGGCGGCCGGCCATCCACGTCTTGGGGTGGACCCGAGCACAAGAGGAGCAGCTCCCATGTGTTCTCTCTCCTGCCAAGTTGGTGCTCCCGCCGCCGGGAACCGCTCCCGCACGAGGAAGGCCGGAAGAGGAAGGCCCGAAGATCCCAACGCCGCCGACCCTCGCTGGCGCTCCCGCCGGAAGAGTCGGAAGAGGAAGAGCCGGAAGAGGAAGGCCGAGAAGACGCTGTTGTCGCTGACGCCGCCATCGCTCCCGCACGCCGCGTTGGAGAGGGAGATGTTGCTTCACCGGCCGGCCTCTCCTCGCGCCGGGCCGACTGCCGCGGTGGTCGCTCGATGGGGGCCCCCTCGCTCCTGGGCCGAAAGTGTGGAGGGCGCGGGACGGGGCGGGGGGCCGGCGGCGCTGGCCTTCCCCTGCGTTGCTTCGAGCGCCGGGATGCCGGGCGAGCGGGCGGGGCGACCTCCCGGCCGCCGAAAGTGTGGACGAGGCGGGATCGGCGGCGCTGCCTCCCTATGCGCGCGCTCTGGCCGCGTTGGGCCGAGGCTAGTGGGGGGGGTGAGATCCGTCCGAGACGAGTAGGAGGGGAAGAGAGAAGGGAATCTGAGAGGTCGGAGGAGGCAACGACGGAGCGGAGGCGGTGGGACGAACGGGGAGGCAACGCGGTCCGTATGACCGTGCGAGGCGTAAGGAGGCGGAGTCCGCGGTGAGAGAGATCAAGATTGAGTGCGTGGGTCCCGCTATCTAACCAACCCCGCCCATGCATTGTGAACCGAGTCCCGTAACCCGCTCAAATCGTTGGTGGGTCCCTCCATCGAACCGAACTTCGGTTCTACCCACTACGGGTGCTCTTATACCGCCGCCGCCATTCGTGCGTATGCGTATGAGGATGGTTGCCCACCCGCCTTCTTCTTCCTTCCCACGCATTCTCTCCTTCCCCACCTACCCACTTCTCTCCCCCGTCTTCATCCTTTTCCTACACATATTGTTGAGTTTGAAAATGTAAAAATTATGTCTATAGATTTATTTAAAAATTACTTTCATAAAATATACGTATATAACTTTTCAATAAATATTTTTATAGAAAAGAGAGGTTAAAAGTTGTGTTTTAGAGACCGCCTTAAACGCCTTCTAATTGAGATACAAAAAGCATGTATAAATTACAAAAGATGCAAAGATTCATTATTACCAGGAAAACTGTACAGCAAAACTAGTGGATCCAATTTTTTTTTTTTAAAAAAGCAAAACTAGTGGATCCGACGGCTGCGATCGATCTATCCTCAAAACCATGACCCACACGGCGGCCTCCTGCATCGTCTTTCTCGGTCGCGGAGCCATTTCCACCCTCCAAATCCAAAACAGATCGCAATCCTAGGGGCTAGGGTTACCCTCCACCCCAATCCCCATCGTCCGATCCGATCCCCTTCCCTTCCCTCACCGCCCCATCCATGTCCCACCACGACGGAAGCAAGCCGTACCAGCCGCGCCGGGGCCCGAGCGGCACCCGCAGCCGGCGGGCGGGATGGTCGCCCCGCCTCCCGCCGCCGTTGCCCCATCGGTGGATCACCTAGTGGCGGCCGCCGCCGAGGCGGAGGCGTTGAACCGCTTCGCCGCGGAACCACATGTGCACGAGCAGGAGGTTGGGGAGGAAGAGGAAGAGGACGAGGAGGAAGACGAGATGGAGGAGGAGGAGGACGAGCAGGAAGGGCAGCACGGCGGCATCGGTGGGGAACACGTTCCCATGGACGCGGATGCTGCTGCCGCGGCGGCGGCGGCCGCCGGCGCGCAGATGGACCCGCACTCGGCGATGGTGCCTGGGACCGTGCCACCCATGGCGACCAACCAGCTCACCCTCTCGTTCCAGGGCGAGGTCTATGTGTTCGATTCCGTCTCCCCTGATAAGGTCCCTCTCTCCTGCCCTCTCTCTCCTGCTTGGTTTCTGTAGATGTGAACTTGTTTTCTGCCTGTAGTCAATGTAATTCACTGGACTGATGAGAGTTTTGGTTTCGTCTGCAGGTCCAGGCGGTCCTTTTGCTGCTTGGAGGGAGAGAGCTGAGCAGCCTGGGCGGAGCGTCGTCCTCTGCTCCTTATAGTAAGGTTAGCATAAGTGATGTTGAATCGTATGTATAATAATGCCTGTGACTTATGTCCGCAGTAACTGCAAACTGGAATGGATGGTTCACATGTGTGTATTTGCTCTTCTCCTTTCAGAGGTTGAATTTTCCACATCGGGTGGCATCACTGATGAGATTTAGGGAAAAAACGGAAGGAGCGGAACTTTGATAAGAAGATCCGTACACGGTCCGGAAGGAAGTAGCGCTTAGGTTGGTTTTTTTCTGTTTAACTTTGGCTGGGTACTCTATGCATACTATCTGAAGTGCCATTAAGTTTGTTTTGTGATACTCAATAAACTTAGATTTTGGAAACATAGGATTTGTCCTTTTGTATGACATCCTATTCCCCTTGGAACGTGCACATTTGTTTAAATGTAAGTAGTTCCTAGTGGGAAGATGTATGCCCTAACTCCACAGCGTTTTCCAAGTTATTCTGATTAGAATAGATCGATTTTTTGTCAGCCTGTTTTTATTTCTTCTTTTTTTTTTTGTAGTGCATATTGTTTGGTAGTCATTAGGAATGCTTGGAATCATGACTGGCTGTATGTTCTAGTTTCACCAGTTGTCATGTATGTCTCACAGCTTATTAACTAGTTTTCATTATTTCTTATTCAGTCTGTTCAGTAGTTTTTGGTTATGTAGCAGCTTTGTCCATTTATGCTGTTTCAATGGTTGTGGATATTGCTGTGGTGTTTCTTGAATAAGATTATGTGGTATGTTGGATGTTGCAATTGGAGCCTGCTATATAGTCCTCTTCATAGAATGTTATGCATACGCACTCTTGGTATTTACACAATTTGCTTGTGTATGTAGGATGCAACGTAATCGAGGTCAATTTACATCTTCAAAACCAAAGCCTGATGAAATAGCAGCATCAGAAATGGCAGCTGCAGATGGTTCCCAAATTGGGCATTAGTTGAAGGCCGACCTCCATCTGCTGCCGAGTAAGTTACAGAAGTGTTTTCAGTTTGCTTGTTGTTTACAGGTGTTTGACTTATGCAGCAATTATTTGAGATAATTAAAAGATTTTATTGCAGATTTTCTTGTTATTTCATTAATTCATTGTAGATGCCATGAACTTTAGATCCTTATTTGTTCTCTGGAACAATTACTAGAAAAAGAACACAGGATATATTATAATACAAAAGATCCATAAACTATGTTGAGGTTACATAGATCTTGCTGGTTGACACCATAGTATGATAGTACTTCAATACTTATCATCTAGCCCTAGCCGCATAGAATGTTCATTTGTTACTCACGTGATATGCCCTACAATCTTAGCAATCAAATGTTTTAGTGTTAGTAGCTATTGAAATTTGAAATCTTTTTTATTCTTCTTCCTAGGTTACCTTGCACATCAGTCATGATTCTCCAGCTTTGCTGGTTCTCGTGGTTAGATAGGCCTTTACTGCACATACTATGTGGTTTAAGATTAGCTTCCTGCTGGTTTAGGCATGATTTTGTTAGTAAAACTTAAAACTGTTGTGTAACATTACAAGTTTGCTAAAAGAAAAAGAAACATTTGTTAGCACCTAGCATGCATTGACACATATTTCTTCCAAGAGGTTCTCGTTTTTGTGGATATTATGTTTTCATGTTGCGTGTCATTGGAGTTTAAATGTAATATAATAAAAACATTATTTCGAATTGTTCTGACTTCTGACATCCAATTCTCTCAGATGTCATCATTGTGGTACTAATGCAACAGCTACACCAATGATGCGTCGTGGACCTGATGGACCAAGAACATTATGTAACGCCTGTGGCCTCATGTGGGCAAATAAGGTATATGCAATTGCTTAGCAGTACAATTACGATTCTAGATTTTACTGATCATTGAAACTTCAAACTTATTTATTTATAGCTTAAGACTATGTAATGGACCAAGAAGCGTGTGTGAAAAAGAACCATGACCCAGGCTATTGGTCCCCTGTTAGCCCTGCAAAATGTGCTTGGGAAGGCAGTTGCTGTTTTAGTAAACAATAAAATGGACCCAACATAACATGTAACTACTGCCTTAGTATTAGATTTCTTAAAAAAGGTGAAAAAAAATCTTGCTGGGTCCTTCCCCTTGGGTGCTTACATGACAATCAATATGGTACACTGAAGTTTTGCTGACCCTGTAATTTACAGAACACTACGTATATATTTTTTGTTTATATTCGCCACTGTAGTCTGTAATTTGTACTCTGTCTGTTTCTATTTTAGCTTTTCTGTTTTTCTATTATGATTGCATTATATAAAATACCTTGCAACGTGGAACCTTGTTTTTCTTATCCAATCTACTCCTTCCTTTAAAACTCAGAAACTTATGTTTGTTTTTTTTTAGTCCGTTCACGTAAATTTAGACGAGTATCATGTAACCGAAAGTAAATCTTTATAGGGTCTCCTGAGGGACCTATCAAAATCTCCTCTGCCTCTTCAAGCTATGCAATCAGCTCCACTTCTAGATGGTGGTGTAAGTTTTTCTTTCTCTGTTCTTTGCATATTTTT
This sequence comes from Hyparrhenia diplandra, assembly GCA_015847255.1. Classification (NCBI taxonomy): domain Eukaryota; kingdom Viridiplantae; phylum Streptophyta; class Magnoliopsida; order Poales; family Poaceae; genus Hyparrhenia; species Hyparrhenia diplandra. Next base: position 202,651 of record JADLZK010012398.1, on the reverse strand, counting down.
TCTACCTTCATGGGGATCTTGTTTGCTTTAGACTTATCCTATAAGGATTTTTTTTGGGACCACTTCTCCTATAAGTTGCAAGTGAAAAATCCTTGGCTCAGATTAGTTGATTCCTTATCTAATTATTTGACTAGCAACGCATCTTACATGATCTTTGTGCTAGCGATGGTATCCAATTCTAACAAATGGATCATAGATCTTTTAGCATTGTCAAGTACAGTAGGTTCATGTCTTTTCCATCTATCCTTTTCTCCCTTAGACTTAAAAAACTTAAAACTGAAAAAAAATATTGCTCCATTAAACAAGAGTTATTGTTAATCTTCGGTTTCCATTACTTCTGGTGGTGCACTCGAGACTAGCGCAAATTGATTGGATTCTTCGTAGTTCATAGTATTTTGGGGTCTTAATAAGACGGATTATCTTGTCATCCTCTTCCAATTTCTGTTTCACAACTTCCATTACTTTCTCCTGTTTGCCTTTATTTTGATAAACTGTGTGCCTTTGTATTCTGAATAACTAATTGGTTGAAATTTTATTGCTGTCTATTTTTTCCATCAGAATGGAAGTGTCATGTCTGCGCCTGGCTCTGAGCTAGAGAATGCTGCAGCAGCCATGGTCAATGGCCACGAGTCATCGAGTAGTGGTGTTTAAAACCAGCGTTGGGGGGTAAAGCGACGAGCATCATCCCGCAATGATCTCTGCGGTAGGCGGTCAGCTGTTGTACTATAACTTGATGAGTTGGAGCCTGCTTAGATATGGAATCCTTTTATTTCTCTTGCGTCCTGTAGGTTTTAAGAGCTGCGACAGTGTTTTATCCCGTGTAATCATGTTTGCAGCCGTTGCGGCTATAGGGAATTTGTTTCTTGAGTCGTGACCGTTAATAACCGATGAAGTTCATTACTTACGTGCATGTAGTTATTACTTACTCCAGATCTCAGTTGTTTTAACCGTGCAGCAAATATCAATATCTCAGTACTAAAGCTTTCTGCACACGGAAGCGTTCTGGGTTTTGGCATTGTGAAACCAATAATCCGTATCAAACAGCTAAACAACCGAAAGTCTGAAATCTTTCAACTAGAATCGTCCTGGGGTGATTCTCATTTTGTCAACTAGTTCAAAAAAAAAAACGGTCTGGGAGGATTCTCATTTTTGCACCCGTGTCATCGAATTCACAAACGGTTGGTTTCGCATACAAATCATCTCCATTTCTTTGCCAAACTTATGAAATTCAAACTGCATTTTTTAGTTGTATACTAGATATTATTCTATTATTGTCATAAATCAAAATGAGCTGTATTTAATAAGTTTTAAGGTGCTCTAGGTTTAAAAATATTTATTTATTTATATATATATATATTTTAAAAAAATTCTATCTCTTGCTATAAAATCAATATCTACCCTGTTAGCCAAACAATCGCATGAAAATGCCTCCAATTCATCATATGAAATGTTTTGTCGAGAGAATCTATATCTTAAATGTTTTGAAGATAGTCTAGACCTTTACCAAACACACTCTTACTTTCAAGCAGTTAAAAGAAGTAAGGTTATGGCTATGTTTGAGGGTGATTTTGTTAGCATGGTTGTGTTTCCTAGGTATTTTAATGTTAATGTTCAGAGAATAGTTCTTATAGATTCAGAGGAATTGGGTTCAACTCATTGTGGTTTCTTTGAAAATTCTTAAATCCATGTGAAGTTATGCTTATCTTTTAGTTGAACCATAATGTCTATATAATAATCGGATAGTTCGGTTGATGTTTTTTACGTGGTCGATAAGCCGGCTTATATTGTTTTGTTATGAAAGAAAAATATTGTATCATATATGATAAGTTGGGCTAATAACTTCATTAATTTGTTCGGTTCATGTCATGCTCACTTCTACTAATTTTCTTCTCTTTGGCTAAAAAAAAAAAACTAATCTTCTCTTCGTCTTTCTCTTACCTCGTTGTCCCTCACTTGACTTTTTTTTTAAACTTTTATGAATGGCAAGTTTAGACCCTCGCTTCTGTCCCATCTCATATGTCTTCCCTAAAAAAATCTCTTATGTCTCTTGCTCCAACTTTAATTTGAGACCCTTTTATTACATCACCTAGTTCAAGTAGAAGTAGATTTCATCGTTTTTCAATATTGACACCAATTACAACATGGAGAGACAAACCACCATCTACATAATGCTACTGTCATGGCTTAGTCATATGAGATAGTTTGTTGCGTCATGACTTGGCATGGGATGGCTCAACGTCTCCTCAGTCCGGTGGCTAACCTTCCATTTTTCTCGATCTTACGACAAGTGCAACACTTAGAGATGAGTCAATTTCCCATGCAAGACTAATAAAAGTTACAAAACTTAACATTTAACTTTTTATTATGAACTATACATAACGCGAGTCAAACCTAAATAAGTCCAACAAAAAATAGCATAGCCGTGAAGAATCATATCAAAAAAATATTGTGGTTGTTTGGTTACTATGGTGGTGTAGGGTAAGTCTGTATTTAGAACAAAGAAGTACAATGACACTCTTCGATTCTAAATTATATATAATATGTTTTGGCTTTTCAATATACTGCTTTTTACCATCTATTTAGTCTAGGAAAAATGATAAATGCCTTTGAAATAAATGAAGTGGTATTTTGGATCTATGACGATGAGTCATATATGAACACATGGTAACAGCTGGCTTTACAAGAAATTGCTTTGCGAAACAAGAGGCATTTTTATATCGTCGAAATTTTCCATGTGACATTTTTCAAAACAAAATTTTCCATGTGACCTCGTTTTCTCGGACAAAGGATTGGGAAAGCTGTCCTAAAACAGCAATTGATCTAGAACCGTACACGTGTCCACCCGTCAATCTCCATCGTTTCTAACACCAGATTTCTAGACGCTTCCGTCACCTGCGGCTGCGCCTCTACTCTCGTATCGGCACCCCGGGCTTGCCGTCCCCAACTGCTCGACTGGAGTCGGCTCCAAACCCTAGCCCCACCGTACGCGATGGCCGATGTGCTTGACCCCGCCTCCGACGCGCCGCGCGCGCACGCCGACCGCCGCCACCTCCTCCGGACAGCCCGGAGGACCGCTCGCCGCAGCTCCCGCCGCCTCCACCGGGCGGGCCCCCGGCGGCGAGCCGGAAGCGGAGCCGCTCCCCGCCGCCGCCGCCTCCGCCTCCGCTCGGCTCGTCCGCGGCCCCAGAGGTACCGGGACCACCGCGGCGGCGGCGGGCGGGGTGGGAGCAGCCCCAGCCCGCCGCCGTACCGCGGCAGCCGCCGTCACTCGCCATCCAGGAGGTCCCCGTCGCCGCCGTTCAAGCGGTCGCGGAGGGACGACGGGTACGACCGCCGCGGGGGGGCCGCGGGAGCCCGCCGCGTTACGGGTACGACGATAGGAGGTGAGGTGCTCTGGGCTCAATCGTCCGTCGGGGTTTCATTGCACGGCAAGTGTTTGAAGGTGGATGTGTGCGCTTACCGTGTGGATTGTTCAGGCGAGGTTATGACCATGAGCGAGGTGGCGGCAGAGGTGGGTATGAAGATGACAGGAACCATGGCAGATATCTGAACCGTGCTCCAGGTGAGGATTCTTCTCCTCATGCAAAGTTCAGTTGTAGGAATATGTTAATAATCTTGGTAATAGAAGATTTAGAGCAACAGATGTGAATGTAAATTTAAAATTGAAAAAGATGGAGATCTTCGTGTACTAGCTATTACTTCCTTCAGTCCGTTCCTTCAGTCCGTTTTCTAAGGCGTTATCGGGTCTGTCCTAAAGTCTGGTATGCAAGGCTATCAGTTATTCCAGAGTCCAAGCAACTAGCACAGTTGATTTAACACACGTAACAGTTTTGAAGCAAGCGTTACATGCAGCCTTGAGTCATTGGACGTATAGGAAGACGGCAGCTAGCTGCATATTACTTTTCACGAAACATCACTGGAACTGCATGCGTAGTATGGAATCAAATCCAATTAATACGGACACCTGGGCATTGCATCAAAGGGTTGGATTAATTTCCTCCTTGGTATCTGGAATCCATCTCTTCGTGCCTTACAGTGCAATGTTGATCACATGGACCTTCTCAACTTAAGTAGTTATATGTTCTCTGCTTCCATGTAAAAATGGCTGCTCTTTAGTTTTCATGGCTTGTGACAAAGACTTGTTTTGCTTTATGACTTATGATGACTATCACTTGACATGCAACTTCTGTACCCAGATTGGCCTGATTCGAGTGTACGGGGCAGCCAATGATGGTCCAGGGTCACCCAAAGGTACTGATGATGTAACTAACTACTCAGACTTTTTTTTGTTTGCTTTTGACTCATTATGAGCCACTTCAAAATTTTGTCTTTGTGGGGGTATTAGTAGCTATCACTGTATAAGAATCAGAACTCATCACTGCTCTCGGAGAATCCAAATCAAGCCTCATACTGTCAAATGCTCTATGCATTGTTAACGGATAGAGAATCTTCTCAGAAAATTCCCCATATTTGATGTTTGGAAGCAGAAGATGTGGATAGTTTATCAGGCGAAGTTTCTGTCTACTCTATAACCTAACTACTCTTATTACCCACCACCAGCAAGCCTTATGCTACCTTTGCAGTATGTGCTACTACAACAAATAGCTTCCTCCATTGTACCACTACTGGTATATGTATATATTGAGATGCAGCTATATACTCGAAAATAGAGGCCGTATATGGTTTGGATGCAGTCAAATGGAGAATCTGATGAGAACATTCTCTATCCGTTAACAACCAAATGGCAGAGGCTTTGTTTGGATCTCATGGGTGTTTTTTCCTTCACGATGTAATACGAGACTTCAGATTTTTTTCCCCTGCGTATCACATTATGCATACATTTATATTGGTAACGCCATGGATTATATAACAACCTAAAACACTTTAGAAACTTATACTTCTGAACAATATTGGTTCCTGCACTACTGCAACGAAGCTCCTAATAATTGATGACACCTCTTCAGTAGAGGGACATGAATGATTCTTATTCCCTATACCATGGAACATTACAGGTCCTAGTTCTCTTAGAAATGGGCTGCCTGACAATTTTGCACGCTGTGTTCTTTCTTATTTAATTCTCACTTTAAAGTTTTCATAAAAACACTCTGGTTTGAAGACCTCACATGAAACTCCATGTGCAAGTGGTAGCATGCAAACTTGACAAGTGAATAAACACTGAAACAAATAAAAGCTTTCTCATTCTGATACTACTGGGTTTGGACAGGCTTAAAGCATATTCATCAGGGAGTCCAGGAGGTATTCATTTGGCGAGATGTCTGAGCTAATCCTAATGAAACAAATCTATGATTCTTATTGAAGATCACAGTTGCATACCAAATTATTATCCATACATTTTATGAATATTTATGACAAGCCATTTTTCTAATCTTCCTTTTTGTTTAAGCTCTTTAGCTGTCCATTCTCACAGAAGTATTAGAACATAGTTTGAATTTGAAGGCAATGTGCTTTTGTGATCTTATTAGTTATGACTCTTTCCAGGGAAGGTTTGATGACATACAAACAGTTCATGCAAGTTCTTGAGGATGATATTTCACCAACTGAAGCTGAACGAGGTGAACCAATAACAAAATAATACTTTTGAGACAATACATGTGCCTCATCGTGTTTCTTAACAGCTTTTGTGCCATGTTATCTAGGTACCAAGAATATAGAACTGAGTATATCACTACTCAGAAACGCGCTTATTTTGATCTCCACAAGACTGAAGATTGGTACGTTCCAAGAGATTTTATTTCAGACACTAATTGTGCTCTTTAGGTATGTAGGAGTTACATATGACCCATTCACTTATTTGTCTTTTCTTTTTGGCATATACCTGCAGGTTGAAGGACAAGTACCACCCAACTAACTTATTATCTGTTATCGAAAGGTGGAGTTGCATTCTGTGTGAATATTCCTGTGTGAACTTTGGCCTTGTAATATCTAGGACTTGATATGTTCGAAAGTATAAAGGTGTCCAATTGTCCATTGAATGGTATTCTTCCAGCTCATCTTAACGATTTGTTGCTGGTTTATGCAGGAGGAATGAACGTTGTAAGGTTATAGCAAAGGATTTCTTTCTTGATTTGCAGAATGGAACTCTGGACCTGTGAGTTTATTTTCGCATTGCTTCTGTCATGATGCTTCTTCATGGATGAGCTGTTTATATCTTGATATCTTGTTGAACAGAGGCCCTGGAATAACTGCGGGTGCAGCAAGTAAACCAGGTGGTAGCGATGGAAATTCTGAGGATGATATGGACAGTGACAAGAGAAGAAAACATGGCAAAGATTCCTCTAAAGGAACTGATTCTCTTTCCGGTGCCCCCAAGGCTCATCCAGTTAGTTCTGAATCACGTCGAGTCCAAGCTGACATAGAGCAAACTCTAGCTCTCGCGTAAGCTTCGGCGCTGAGAAGGGCATCGAGGGCAATGTACTCTCAAGTGGTGATCATGACAAGTCAGATGTAGACAAATCACACATTGGATCTATGGGGCCTATAATTATAATCAGAGGTTTAACGACTGTCAAAGGCCTGGAAGGCGTTGAGCTCCTAGACACCATTCTTACCTATTTGTGGCGTATTCATGGTGTTGACTACTATGGCACGTCAGAGTCGAATGAGGCCAAGGGCCTTCGTCATGTGAGAGTAGACAGTAAGACTTCTAGCACATCTGATGTCAGTGCTGCTGATTGGGAGAAGAAGCTGGATACTTTCTGGCAGGAAAGACTGAATGGCCAGGACCCGCTGGTCATACTTACCGCCAAGGACAAAATTGATGCAGCAGCTGCTGAGTTTTAGAACCTCTTGTCAGGAAAATCAGGGATGAAAAGTATGGATGGAAATATGGCTGTGGAGCCAAGGGCTGTACAAAACTTTTTCATGCTCCTGAGTTTGTCCACAAACATTTGAGGCTCAAACATCCAGACCTTGTATTAGAGTCAACATCAAAAGTTCGAGAGGATCTTTATTTCCAAAACTACATGAAGTATGTATATGTGGTGCTCTATTTACAGCTAGATAACAGTATCATTGAAGTTTTGGAGGTGATACTTATCTAGTCCTTTCATTTTTTAAACAGCGATCCTAATGCACCAGGTGGAACCCCAGTGATGCAACAGTCTGCACCAGTAAGAACAACACACTTCATGCTCTCGCTTTAATAAAATTTCTATTCTACAAAGTATAGTGTTATTCTGACATATCACATGTGTCTGGTCATAATGATTAAGACTTTAATTAGAGTAGGTTTATGAAAGTGTTAACACACTTCTTCTCTGTGGGACATTCTGTAAGTATATATAGGGGCTGTTTGGTTTAGGGGCTTTTTAGTCCTTGAGACTAAAAATAGTCCCTACCAAACCAAACAGGGAGGGACTTTTTGAGACTTTTTTCTCTATTAGTCCCTAAAAGTACCTACTAGAGAGTCTTTTTTTAGAAGTCCTTGGGACTAAAAAAAAGTTTAGTCCCTAGGAACCAAACAGCACCATAGTTTCTGCTTCACCTATAATCATTTTATGGGCCATTTTGCTTTGAACTTAATCTATGTTAGAAGTTTTTTTTCTTTTCTTTATGCGATGAACATTGTATTGTTTGTGCCTTTTTGTTATACTGACCCATTGAACCAGAGCCCATTGCCATAACATTGGCAATTTTTTAGGGCGAAACATTATGTCATTATGGATGTAGATGATGTGTCTGCATGTTGGGGATATTGAATGAATTGCTGACTGCTTACTTAATTGGGTGAGGGAGTAAAGGATGGCCAAGCAGCCTGGGTGAAATTAATATAACTTCGCAAAATAACATTAGCGGATTAGTCAATTAATGGGTTCTGTCGACAGTCTCTGGGTTTTGGGATCTTCTGTTAAAAAAACGCAGGGGAATTCAAATTTGATTGTGATAATTTTGTATGTAAGTAGGTGTTCTGCTAACAAAATGTATCAAATACAGGAGACTGCTGCCACATTTGATGCTTATTGAAGTGTGAATTGGGCCTGACATCTTGAATGCACGATCCAACTTCTTATTTGCAGGATAGAGGAAGACGGAGACCTAGCATGGACAATCGCCTGAAATTTGACCGTGGCAGTAACAGAGAACATGATAAAGTTGAGAGAGATGGAGGCAGATATGGTAGAGGTGATCACTCTCCAAGCCGCTGATGGGCCTGATGATCAGATGTTTGATGGTTTCCGTGGACGCCCCTCTAATGCTCCTTTTGTTGCTGAATTCCCCGCTCCACCGATTTTGATGCCAGTACCTGGTGCTGGGTAAGTGAAAAGGCATGCATTTCAGTATATATTTCATTTGATTGCAATTATGGGCTTCTAAATGCTAACTACTGTGGTTGCTGTTATTTCAGTCCATTGGGACCATTTGTTCCTGCACCTCCAGAGGTAGCGATGCATATGCTGAGAGAGCAAGGGCCACCTCCTCCGTTTGAACAAAATGGTCCACCACATGGCAACACAGGAATGCTCGGACCAATGATGGGTGGCCCAGCACCAATTATAGCTATGCCTCCAAATTTCCGCCATGACCCTCGCCGTCTGAGAAGGTTTACCCCTAATTGCAAAATCTCTTTTTCCTCATGTTTGCTTGCTCTGATGTTCATCTCGATATTTTGTTGCTTTTTTTTGACCCTCTCATCTAGGTACAGTTGTAGCATCTGTTCATGAACGTACACACCAACACCACACATGCATCTGTTCATGAACGCATTACACCAACACCACACACACGCACACCTCACTCACACCCATGTACACAAACAGATCCTACAACTACATGTAGATTCAAGATCGCGTCCTTGAAGAGATCACCGAAACCAACTAGGCTTCGTAGACGACGGGCACGTCACTAACCCGTTGTGGCTCCACGCGAGAGAGGGTTTACCAAAAAAATGGGGGAAAAACCCCCGGTGGGAATCGATGGTCGAGCAGCGCTTGAACCCATGACCGGCCGCTCCTTCATTTGGAGCGTTACCGCTCTAGCTATGCTAACTATTCTTTTTTGGATGAATTTAAAAATGGTGCTGTACTTTTTATTGAGATTTTTAGTAACGGCATGCTGACTCATACCTGACTTTGGTTGCAGTTATAATGACCTCGATGCTCCTGATGAGGAAGTTACTGTCCTTGACTACAGAAGCTTGTAGGGTCCAGCGCCTCCAGATACCAGTAAAGTTTCTGGTTCCCACATTGGAGAATCGGATCGTGCCTTCCCTTTACGAAGGCAGAGATGGAAGGTTATGGACAAGGAAACCAATTTTTGGGTCACATGTAGTCAGTTAGATTCTGTTGTAACTTGAATGGCAAAAACTTCAATATTTTCTCTTGTGATACTCCGTGAATACTCTGCGGTTGCTACAGATGTTGGCCAACCTTTTGTTTTACACAACATTGTAATATTTATTTACAAACATTTTTTCTTCGATTCCTGCTTCGAGCTGAATAAGTATTGGCCGCTGTTACGGACCTGGGTGGAGTTTGTAGTGAGCGATACGTATTTCACCATCTTGTTGCGTGCAATTTGCTTTGACATTTGCTGCAACCCGACTTTTCAGAACCAATATTTGTCGCTGGGTGCTGAACAGTTTACAAGCAGTAAGGTCATGCCAACTCGCAATTTGGTTATGAATTTCTGGGACCCCATTAAAAGTTTTCTAACTGCTGGCCCTCGGCAGAGTGCCGGTCTCATCTCGATTACCCGATTGGTACAACCAAAGTGTCTCCCATGGACGTGCATGATTTGTTTTTGTCAAAAAAACATGGGGAAAAATGTGATTTGTGCCAGCAAAGTGTGTAGCACCCTGGATTTGCCTATTGCCTTTTCTCATTTTTGCCAGCTTCTCCTCCCTTGCTTGGTCCTCTGCTGACTGCTGAGGAGGTAAAAGCGCGCACGCTTTCTTTCCTCGTTCCTCCAAACAATCCCCCCTCGTTCCCCCAAGTCCCCAACCACCCCCCGAGCTATTCTCCCCCGATGCTAATGCTAGCGACCATGGAGGTAGATACATAGATTACCCCTTTCCTCTCTAGCGCTTGAGCAGCAGGAGCTTATGCCTTCTTGCACGCTCCCGTCTGTCTTGTGAGCAATTCGTCGAACACATTATGGGCATCGGGCAACGCCAAATCCGGGGCAGTTGATCCATGACCATCACTGTCTCTTGTTTTCCTGATGAATTGGGTTGTTGGTCTCAGCGATTGAACCTCGTTCTTTTCCCTTACACACTGAAACCGAATTCTGTTCTTGCTAGTCGGACAGCGCGGCGGCTGTTTTTCTGGTTCGTTACCATCTCACAACCACTTCAATGTTATTTTATCTCATCTTACTTCCCTTTCGAGCAAAAATCCACGTGATGTTTCGATTGGTCTTCTCCTTATGAATTTCAAACTGTTGCAGGGCTGTCTCTTGAATCTTGATCTTGCTCAGAAATATAGCATACAACAGTAAGGAGAAGAAGTCAAATATGGCGGATGCGCTGTTTGTTGTTCTCAAAAAAGTTGCCCTTTCCCTGGGAGAAGGCGCTCTGGTGAAAATTGGCACGGATGTGGTCGAGGCAGCACCGATCTTGACAGATTTTGAGCACGGCATGAGACAAATCGAGGGTGAGCTCTTGATCCTGCAGGCCTTTATTGGGCAGGTCCGAGCTCAGAAAGCCGGTGACAAGGCATTTCACGCATGGTTGGACCAGGTTAGAGATGTCGCCCATGAGGTGGAAGATATCGTTGACGAGTATGCTTACCTTACCACGCAAGCCATTGATACAAGCAGCTTCTTCAAGAGAAAGTTCAATCAGGTCAAGAACTTTGCGGCATGGCAGAAATTACCAGTCCGGATCAGTCAAGTGGAAGCTCGGATTCAGAGGCTATCTGAAATGAGGAATCGGTATGGCATTTCAGTGGGTGAGCAAGACAGGAGTAGCAAGTTGCAGCAATCCGATCAACTCTCCTTGTCAGATTCTGCTTACTTAACTGATGACTCTGAGATAGTAGGGCATGTCGAGGAAATTGAGAGACTGACACAATGGCTACTTGAGGACAAACAAGACCGAACTCTAATAGCCATCTTTGGTATGGGTGGTCTAGGTAAAACTACTGTTGCAAGCAGTGTCTACAAGAACCAAAAAAGATCAGGAGAACCTTTGATTGTCATGCATGGGTTACTGTATCTCAGACTTACCAAGTTGAAGAGCTTCTGAGAGAAATCATGAATCAGTTAACAGAGCAGAGAGCAAGTTTGGCAAGTGGCTTCATGACCATGAGTCGCATGAGATTAGTTGAGATAATACAGAGCTATTTGCGGGACAAAAAATATTTCATTGTCTTGGATGATGTATGGGAGAAAGATGCTTGGTTATTTCTGAACTATGCATTTGTCAAAAACGACTGTGGAAGTAAAGTGCTGATAACAACCCGGAGAAAAGATGTGTCTTCTTTGGCAGTTCACAATCGTGTAACTGAACTTAAAACTCTTAACTATGCTGAATCATGGGAACTCTTCTGCAAAAAGGCGTTTTTGCAATGGAGGGCAACATATGTCCTAAGAATCTCACTTCTTTGGCGGAGAAAATTGTTGATAAGTGTCAAGGATTGCCATTGGCTATCGTAGTCATTGGAAGTATTCTATCATATCATGGATTAGATGAACGGGAGTGGGCATTTTTCTACAACCAACTCAATTGGCAGTTAGCTAACAATTCAGAGCTAAGCTGGATATCTACTGTACTGAATCTGAGCTTGGATGATCTCCCAAGTCATCTGAGGAGCTGCTTTCTATACTGCAGCCTATTTCCTGAAGACCACTGGATTAAAAAGAAAACAGATAGCCAAGTTATGGATTGCAGAAGGTCTTGTGGAAGAGAGAGGGGACGGGACAACAATGGAGGAAGTAGCTGAGCATTACCTTGCAGAGCTAACTTCGCCGTTCTCTTCTTCAGGTCATAGAAAGGAATGCAAGTGGAAGGCCAAAAACATTTCTTATGCATGATCTTGTGCGGGAAATAACCTCAATAACTGCTCAAAAGGAAAAATTTGCGGTTATACACGGTCTTGTTGGTACAACCCAAGTTCCCCATGATGCCCGCCGCTTGTGCATCCAAAAAAAGTGCACATTCCCAAAACTATTTAGCGAATTCACGTCTCCGATCATTCATCTTGTTTGATACTCTAGTACCATCTTCCTGGATATATGATGTCTCGTCACGTTTCAGACTGCTGAGGGTCTTAGGCCTAAGATTTACCAATATTGAACAAGTGCCATGCATGGTCACAGAACTGTATAACTTGCGTTATCTGGATATTTCATACACAAAAGTCAAGCAGATACCGCATCATTCAGAAAACTCGTGCACCTTCAAGTTTTAGATCTCAGGTTCACCAATGTGCAGGAGTTGCCATTGGAAATAACTATGTTAACTAATTTACGCCATTTACATGTTGTTACAGTTCATGATTTTCAAGAAAGATCACTGAATTGCTTCAGTGCTACAAAAATTCCTGGCAATATTTGCGGCCTAAAGAATCTTCAATCTTTACATACCATTTCAGCTAATAAAGATTTGGTTTCACAGCTGGGAAATTTGACTCTTATGAGAAGCTTGACTGTAATGAATGTGCGGCAAAGCTACATAGCAGAACTATGGAACTCCCTGACAAAAATGCCTAACCTGAGCATCCTGTTTATTTTTGCATCTGATATGGATGAGGTTCTTAACTTGAGAATGTTGAGGCCTTTACCTAACCTTAAGTTCTTCTGGCTGGCAGGAAAGATGGAGGGAGGCATGCTCCCATCGATATTCAATAAGTTTGAGAAGCTAACACGGTTAAAATTGGACTGGTCTGGTCTGAACAAGGACCCTATAAGCTCCATCTCTTACATGCCAACTCTAGTTGATCTGTGGCTCTTTGGGGCATATTGTGGGGAATACTTATCTTTTTGTGCAGGATGGTTCCCCAATCTCAAATCTCTGAAAATTGCTGATATGGAACATCTGACTCGGATTGAGATAGAAGATGGAACAATGATGAGTCTAAATCATCTGCATCTTCTTGGTTTAAGGAATATGAGGGTAGTACCTAAGGGTATCAAGTATATTAGAACACTCCGTCAGATGTTTCTGACTGATATGCCCAAGGAGTTGGTTGAAAGCCTGCGAGGAAGTGACAGTCACATTGTTCAGCATGTTCCTAACATCCATATCTTTGACTCCACTGATTCTGAAGCAGGTAACCTAAACAAATACAGACTAGGAATGATCAATTTAAAACCTAAGCAAGAACTAGTATCTGAAAAAGCAACTATTTGCATAGCTTATCAACGAACTAGATCCAAACATTTTATCCCATCTCTTTTTCTTATCTACCAATACGTATTGATGATGTTCATCCTTACTTTTCCTATTCAACAACTCTTTGCTGTGTAGAGTTCCAATTGTCTAAAGGAGTCCATACATGAATTGTACTCTTTTATTGTTTTTTAATTAATCTCTTTTATTGTTATGGGATGAAGTTAATATAGTTAGTACTTATTTGTCCAGTTTTTAGTTCCAATTATGTTTGCGTACATTGAATGAATTATCAGAAGGAATATAGCTCCTGGGTTATTTTAACTTATGGACCTGTTCTCATCTTTAGTTTTTTAGTGTTTTTTTTCAGAATTTTAAATCCAAGTATGTTGACATTACAATCTGCACCCATATTTAGATTTCTGATTTGTAAAGATCCATAATTACTCCTTTGTTGACATTTCAGTAAATAACTTCATATTTTGGCCTCATCTTGCGAAGAAGTATGGCTCTGGTGCAACTAAGTATGACCCTAGAAATTGATGATCATCTGGAACCTGGAAGATTACCGGGAGGTTTCAGCAGTAAATATGCCTTTATAGAACAACCATTTGAGCAGTGAGAAAATCATCAAAATGTACTTGTTCATCTTGGTTCCAAACTCTAGATGAGTGTGTCTTTTTGTGTAATATGTTATTTATGGGTTTTGGCCCTCGCAACTGAATGGTTTCCTACTGCCAATAATGAATTATTCGAGCAGAATCCACCATCCAGACATGGAGAACGAAACATGTGGAAACTAAAAGAACGTGCATATTCTTATAAATTATAAATGGGCATCAGGACGACAGGACTTCAGGAGTGAGAAGCCTTGGACAAGAAGACCATTAATTTGGAATCTCACATACTTAATGGGGAGGCAGTGCTTGAGAGTTGCAGGCAAACTAATGACTGCACCCAGTACACGGAGGCCATCCGTGCCGTCATAGATCTTGTTGTATAGTACTATCTTAAAACAGAAATAATTACTTATTGTGTTTGTTGAAACCTATGAATGGAGCCATTGAGCTGGCATTTGTCTGCTCTAGTTTTCAAGTTACTATTTCTCGCCAGTACCAGTAGCTTATCAGTTAGGATTACCGCAAAGAAAATATGCTGCTAGGTGCTGAACAATTGACAAACACCAAGGTCAGTTCAAATCAGCTCCCAAATTATTTGATTGGTGCAATTTCTAGACCCGGTTCAAGTCTTGTTATTTTTTTTTTTCAAATCTGGTCCATCCGGATGCCGTGTGCTGGGATGTAAGTGGGCATCTAGATGCAAAAACAGGATATATACTTTTTGTCCTTTTCTTTAGTTCTGTTCTTTTCCTTTGCTTCGGTCAAATCCAGATTACTTAATTGTTTTGATGCGTTGAGTCGACACAACAAATCAACAATCCACATTGACCAATGAGGACGTGCCTTGTCTCGGGCAGTATTCCCGAGAGAGATGGGCATTTTGGTCATCTTGCTCCGGGGAAGGGAAGACGTTGTGAAGACTTGAAATGAAAAATTTCAATAACTTGGTTTGTGTCGTGGTCAGGACGCCCAGCCAGGGACGACTGATCATCGAGTCATCGATTCCTCGGTCTTGCTCGCGGCTGAGGTGGGCCTTCTTCACTTCTTGCCTCAGGGGCTTCGATTTAATCACAAGTTCACAACATTGAGGCAGTGTTAGGCAGTTATGAGTATTTCTTGCGCTTGCTGTTATCCTATTCCTATCCCTACTGTTGGGCGGAGCTTTTTAATTTCTTGCACGCTGCTGTCACTTGCGATTCATCAAACACCTGAAGTCAAAATCCAAATCGTGAGTAGCATAGCTGATCCATGTCTGTCTCCCCACGGATACCGGGTTCTGGGAACCGAATCCCTTTCCATTACTATGTGGGGATTTTTTTTTAGTTTCAATCCCGGGTGTAGCTACACTGCACCACCTCTGGAATTTTCAGTTATGCGCAAATATAAAGAAATATGTGCTCACATATTCATTCTTGATTCCTTGCTTGGCATCGGCAGCTCAATTTCTTTCTTTCTTCCGCTTATTGTTTTTATTTACAGCCTTTTCTTATTAATCAGACAGCGCAACTCTTTCCCTGTTATCTCACAACCGTTTGATCCTATCTGTAAATAAATTGGGTACTCCATGCCATGTATGTCCAATGCTCCAATCCAATCTATGTATTTACTTCAAAATACTACAGGCCTGCCTGCCAATCTTGTTCAGAAACATTGCAGATAGTATCTTGTTGTCCTCAGGAAAGATGCTCATTCACTGGGCATGAACCATGTACTCTTAATGAGGTCCCTGGTTGGTCTTAAGTCGTAACACATAGCCCTGTTCATGGCCTTATTCTTGAAATCTCTGCTTGTTGACCTGATCATAGCACAGCTGTTTTCTTAAGTCTCGGCTGTTTGATGTTCCTTTCATTTGGAAAAAATCCATATGATTCTTTGGATAATCTGCCATTTATTAATTTCATATTATGACAGCTGTACTTGAATCTTGTTCAGGTATATATCACAAGGAATTCAGACATGGCAGATGACCTATTTGTAGTTCTTAGGAAACTTGCTGAATCCCTGGGAGAACGGGCACTGGAGAGGATTAGCACAGAGCTGGTTGAAGCAGCACCAGTTTTGACAGATTATGAGCATAGCATGAAGCAAATCGAGGCTGAGCTATTGATTCTGCAGGCTTTTATTGCTCAGGCTGGGGCAAAAGTCGGTGATAAGGCATTCGATGCCTGGCTGGACCAAGTGAGAGATGTTGCCCATGAGGTAGAAGACACCATTGATGAGTATGCTTACCTTGCGGTTCAAGCCGTGGATACGGGCAGCTTCTTTAAGAGGAAGTTCCGTCAGATAAAAAAGTTCGCAGCATGGCAGAAGTTTCATAGCCAGATCAGTCAAGTAGAAGCTCGAATTCAGAGGCTAGGTGAAATTAGGAATCGATATGGCATCTTGGCAGGTGAAATAGACAGGAGTAACAAATTGAAGAAACCCAATCAGCTCTTTATGTCAGATTCTTCTTACTTAACTGATACATCTGAAATAGTGGGGTATGTTGATGAAATTGGAAGATTGACACAATGGTTACTTGAGGACAAACAAGAGAGAACTCTCATTGCCATCTTTGGTATGGGAGGTTTAGGAAAAACTACTATTGCAAGCAGTGTGTATAAGAATCAGAATATCAGTAGAACTTTCAACTGTCACGCATGGGTTACTGTATCTCAGACTTATCAAGTTGAAGAACTACTAAGAGAAATCATAAATCAGCTAATAGATCAGAGAGCAAGCATGGAAAGTGGTTTCATGACCATGAACCGCATGAGACTAGTTGAGATAATAAAAAGCTATTTGCTCGACAAAAAGTATTTCATTGTCTTGGATGATGTATGGGATAAAGATGCATGGTTATTTCTAAACTATGCTTTTGTCACAAACAAATGTGGAAGCAAAGTGCTGATAACTACTCGAAGAAAGGATGTATCTTGTTTGGCCGTAGATCACTATAGGATTGAACTTAAAACTCTTCAGTTTGCTGAATCCTGGGAGCTTTTCTGTAAAAAGGCATTTCGTGCATCAAAAGATAGCCAATGTCCTGAAAACCTTAGGATTTTTGCAGAGAAAATTGTTGCTAGGTGTCAGGGATTGCCACTGGCTATTGTAACCATTGGAAGTACTCTATCATACCGTGAATTCGAGGAGCAGGGGTGGGAATCTTTCTACAGCCAACTTAGCTGGCAATTAGCTAACAATCCAGAACTGAATTGGATTTCTAATGTTCTGAATATGAGCTTCAATGATCTCCCAAGTTACCTGAGGAGCTGCTTTCTGTACTGCAGCCTCTATCCTGAAGATTACATAGCAGAAGGTTTAGTGGAAGATAGAGAAGATGGAACAACAATGGAGGAGGTTGCCAATTATTACCTTGTGGAGCTCACTCAGCGTTGTCTTCTTCGAGTCACAGAAAGTAATACATATGGAAGGCCTAGAACATTTGTTATGCATGATCTTGTGCGAGAAGCAACCTCCATCATAGCTAAAAAGGAGAAGTTTGGTATTGCATATGGCGGTGCTAGTACAACCCAAGTTCCCCATGAAGTCCGCCGCTTATGCATACAAAGAGATGCCCGGACCTTGAATTCTATAGCTAGTTCACAGATCCGCTCATTTATTTTGTTCGACACTGAAGTACCATGCTCTTGGATAGATGATATTATATCACGTTTCAGACTACTGAGGGTCCTATGCCTAAGATTTGCAAATATTGGACAAGTGCCTGGCATAGTTACCGAATTGTATAACTTGCGCTATATTGATTTTTCATACACAAAAGTGAAGATAATACCAGCATCATTTGGTAAACTTGTTAACCTACAAGTTTTGGATCTCAGATTCACCTACGTAGAGGAGTTGCCACTGGAAATAACTATGTTAACTAATTTACGGCATTTACAGGTGTATGTAGTGCATGATCTTCTACAAAGACCATTGAATTGCTTTAGTGCTACAAAAATTCCTGGTAACATTTGCCTTCTAAAGAATCTACAAACTTTACATACTGTTTCAGCCAATAAAGATTTAGTTTCACAACTGGGTAACTTGAAGCTGTTGAGAAGTTTGGCTGTAATGAAAGTGCGTCAAAACTACATTGCAGAGCTATGGAGCTCCCTGACGAAGATGCCTAACTTGAGCAGGTTGCTTATTTCTGCATTTGATATGGATGAGATTCTTGATTTCAAAACGCTCAAGCCCTTACCCAATCTGAAGCTTCTCTGGCTTGCTGGAAAGTTGGAGGCTGGTGTTCTTCCATCAATGTTTTCCAAGTTTGAGAAATTAACATGGTTAAAGATGGACTGGTCTGGTCTGAAGAAGGATCCTATTATCTCCTTCTCTCACATGTTAAACCTAGTTGATTTGAGGCTCTATGGGACATATGGTGGGGGACAGCTGACCTTTTGTGCAGGGTGGTTCCCTAAGCTTATTTCTCTGCAATTAGGTGACATGGAACATCTGGATTGGATTGAGATAGAGGATGGGACAATGATAGGTCTACATCATCTGGAATTTGTTGAGCTAGGGAATGTAAAGGCAGTACCTGCGGGCATCCAGTACCTTAGGTCACTTCACCAAATGTTTCTGACAGATATGTCGAAGGGATTCATACAAAGACTAGAAGGAAGTGACAACTACATTGTCCAACATATACCTAACATCCATATTTTTTACTCCTCTGATGCTCAAGCTGGTAACTTCATGTTCTCTGCCAGTTACTTGATGAAACAACTAGTTTAGTGGCCATTGGATATTTTCATAAACTTAGGCTAGGAAAGATCAAATTTAAATAGGTAACCAAGAAACAGTATCTACAAAAGCAACTGTTTGGAAAACTTATCGATAAACCAGAACAAAACATTGTGTGTGCTGTTTGATAGAAGACAGTTGCTTCCATCATTTATACAGCAAAGTAAAACTGTGTCGTTTGATATTGCAGTAAATAACCTTCATCTTGTGCCGTGGCTTGCGAAGAAATACGGTCCTGGTGCAGCTAAGCATGCCCCCACTTATTGGGACTCATCTGGTACATGACACTTGATTGTCAGCTTCCTGTGGGAAATATGTAATTTCTTTGGGGTACAATTATTTTTTTTAGAAGGGGCGGCAAAAAGCTTTGCCGCGATTTCTATTAGACGAAAAAAAAAAAAGGCAAGTGCCAGCCCCAGTTTTTTGAAACCGGGCCGAAAAACCAAACAATTGTGGAGGGTACCCTACTCCAACAAAGACACCTAGGTACCAAATCAACTCAACTTGCGCCATCACTAGCCCCACTCGACTCAACTTAGGGAGATTCCCCCACCACTTGATACAGCTATACAACTCGGATGGGAGAAAATAAACATGAAGTTCCGCTCGGTTGGATTGGGTCGTCAACACGAGCCACCATCCACAAATACTGGTCGGATTGGGACATCGACCCACAAAGCACACAACACAAACTACACCACCACCACCTGGGAGAGGAGTCGAAAGCAGGCCGTCGGAGCCTGCGCCGTCGTTACCAACGCTGTGCCTCAGCCCGCTGCAAGCCCGAGCGGCTACCAACACTCCTCCACCACGGGGACCATCGCCCCCAAAAAACACACGCATGGTCGCCGTTCCCCGGCTCCAGCATCATCAGTGAACAACCGTCCCCGCACCGATGAAACCACCGATCCTGGCTACTCAAGCGGGGGCCTCGCCTCACCCAACGCCTCACACTCCACTAAACCACCGCCCAGGACCAAATAAGCTGAAACCGCTCGGGGAGCACCACTTCCGCCCGGCCATCACCGAGATCACCAGCGCACCATGCGCACCAGCCCAAGACCTCCAGCACCCATGGGCCCTCTGCTCCTTGCCGCCAACACCAAGACCAAGGCGCACCTCCAAAGCCGCTGCGCACGGGCCAACCAGTCCACCTTCCACACTGTCACAAGTTGTGAAGAGTCTCGAGAAGCGGCGCCTCCAAGGAGGACGCTGACGCCGGCGCGCCGCCGCCGCTGGTCGACCGGACCGGTTTTCACCCCGAGACTCCATGCATCGACACCACGATGTCCCATAATGGTGTCCCGGCGGGAAGAACGGCGCTCAAGGGCGCCGCCACCATTACCACCGGCAAGGCGTCGGTGAAGGCTTTCGCCGGATCGACACCGCACCTTGCGCGACTCACGCATTATGCAACAAATGACTCCCCACCGCCACCGCAACTCCCCAGCTGAGGAAATGATTCGGTACGTCACCGCAATGCCGCCACGGCACCGAGAGAACATACCTGGCCACCCAACCCCGCCACCGAGGCGACGTCGAAACCGCAGCCGACGAGGAAGAAGAGGGGGGGCACCACCAACACACCGCCCCCCGCCCGGGCCCGCCGGATGTCCGCCAACACCGCCCCCCAGGACCACCATGGCCGAGAATGGTCAGCCCCTCGGACGCCCCACTGGGGCCTCCCGCGCCGAAGAGTCACCGCGCCCTGCACTGGGCAAAGCCATTTGCCACCGCCGCCGCCGCCGTCAGCGGGCGCACCAAAGACGCCCCGGCCCCTCGCCCGGCCAACTTCGCCCCGCGATCAAGAAGACCACAGCCACCAAGTACTCCACCACCACCGCTACCCCACCGCCACACCACCATAGCCACCACTCCACCACCATCCACCGGCGCCCATCACCACCACCTCCCTTTGTTTGCACTCCACCACCACCACGGTCTTGTCGCCACCAAGAAGTGACGAACCCACTCGGCGCCCGGCCGCCCAGCCTCCGTATGCAGCGCGCCGCCTCTGCTCGTCGGTACCCCGGCCGGGACGAGCGCACGGGAAAGCGGACCTCCGCCTCCCCCCCAACGCGCCGCCGCAAATAACCAGGCATCACGTCGCGGCCGCCCCGCCGCGCACATCGGTCCCCCCACCGCCCCACGGCGGTCCGCCGAGGCGGTGCGGATCCGGCCCTAGAATTCGCCGGATCCGACCACAGCCCCCGCCGTCACCATGGCCGGCGGCCGCGCGGAAACCTCTCCTCCGCCCGGAGCGCCCGTCGGTCCGGGAACGCCCGCCGCCGCCGTGAGGCCCACGCGGCATCCGGCCGGCCCCCGGCGGCCCGGAAGGGGAGGGAGGGGAGAGTGGAGCGCGGACCGGCGGGGGGAGCGTCGCCGCCCGTGTCGCCCGAACGGAGCGACGCTGGGGCCGGTCCCCAATACTTTTTGGTGGTCACTGTTGGGGTACAATTATTTCGGAGAACGAAATATGCACTTCGTCATCATTGTGTGCGCGCGCGCATGTGGTGCTCCTCATGAAACTTTCAGTATATCCTGCCTACTGTAATGATTTGCTCTTGTCGAGAAATAAATGTTTAAATTAGCTGCTTAAATAAGCATCCAATACTCGTGGGCTGAATGTAGAATTTTTTTTTATTTCATGGTTTCTGAGCCTGTCTAGTTGATAGCGTAGGGAACTTGCCCTACTTGCAGGGCAAAATGTGGGCTGAATGTAGATTTTTTTGTATTTCATGGTTTCTGGGCCTGTCTAGTTGAAAGCGTAGGGAACTTGCCCTACTTGCAGGGCAAAAAGTGGTGCCTAGGAGTCGCCGGAAAGTAGATGATTTCTGCTTTGGCCAATCATTTACTCCCTCCGTTTCAAATTATAAGTCGTTTTGACTTTTTTTGGTTCATCCATTTTACTACGTATCTAGACATATTATTATGTCTACTACATAGCAAAATAGATGTATCAAAAAAAAAGTCAAAGTGACTTACAATTTGAAACTATTGAGAGTACTAGAGAAGGTCTATTTGGTTGAGGTTGTAATGCTAATGAGTGGATATGGTGTATGATTAACATTTCTTTTTATAAGTTGGTTCACAAAAATAGTTGATTTGAACTGGTATTATTTTAGTTAATGAAAGTAGAAATAAAATATTTCTACATATTAAATAAAGTAACTATATTTTGCACACTAATATTACTAGACAAAAACATGGTATAGTTACCTTATACTCTGACAGTCTGACTCACTATACTCTGACACTCTGACTCACTAATATATTACCTTTTTTTTTAGTTTGAGAACGTTATCATGTGCACACCCGACTTATATGCAACCATGCACACTTCTAATCTGGGCCACGGGATGTAGATCCAAGGGCACGAGGTGATAACCACTGGGGAGGTGGGAGGAGGGATTTGCAAAATTATGATTAGAGTAGGAGTTAAGTGTAAAATTACCTAACCCTTGGATCAGATCCTATGGCCTAGATTAGAAGTGTGCATGGTTGCATATAAGTCTAGTGTGCACATGATAATGTTCTCTTTTAGTTTATAAGATAGAACAAAAAATATTATAATTAAAAGATTCATAGATATGTTTAAGTAAAACTGAAAATATATGAAAAAAAGATATGTCGACTCAAAATGCATTTCGCTGCATTGTTTTTAAGTAAGCTATTATTGTACATGCAACAAGTGTTATGTAGGGGTTTAACACAAACGGAATTTGCAGTCAAAAAAAAAAAAAACACAAACGGAATTTGCAACGGATATAAGGGAAGATTGAAGAGAGAGAGAGAGATTTCATTTTAGAAATTTTGAAAGTCGAGATACTTCCTCCATCCCAGAACACATGCAATTCTTGCTCTCCAAGAAGGGAGTATTAGACAAACTGTAGCCCCATAGCGCAGAATGGGTAAACGGTGTGGGTGGTGTGGCATTTAGAGGGTATGGTATGGTATGTGTGTATACATTCATAGGGTGATCTATTACACCTATGTAGAGAACCCCCACTTTTTGCCGGTCTCAATGGGAGTTTCACGGAGATTTCATGCACATTAAATAGTATGATACATCAGCACAAACTCACTTTTTGTATGAAACTCTGAAGAGAGAGAAGGAAAAAGTTTCACCATGGTAAAACCTTTGAGCGTTGTTTCCAACGACTTGGAAACCGTGTGAAATCCCCATTAAGAAAGAGATTGGGTTTCATCCTACTGGCTCCGTGACTTGGAAACCGTGTGAAATTCGCATTGATAAAGAGATTGAGTTTCATCCCGCTAGCGTTGTGATCTATGAAATCTGTGATGAAACTTTGCATTGTAGGAGAGGTCCATTTCATATCAAAATTTCAGTATCTTTGAAAATGGGAGGTGAAACTCCCCATTGAGATCGGCCTAAAAGAGCTCGACATGCAAGCATGCCACCCCAAGAAGCCCCACTAAGACCATGACATCCAATAGCATGCCCCCACTATTTGAACTAACTAAAAAATATTATAACTCACAAACCAAAAAACCAAATTAAATTCTGATTACATCATTGAATTCCTTTTAATAAATCCTTCAAGCAAAGATCTTATATAGATATATTTTTCGATAAAATTACAGGTGGCCCCCACTGATGGTAGTTGGTATAGAGTAAAGTACAAAATAAAAAAAAAAGAATGAAAAAAAAAAAAAAGGTGGAAAAAAAAAAAAAAAAAAGAATAGAAGGGTGATAGTAATATTCTAACTCATAGATTTCTCTTTCATACCCGCTAATCCATCTAGTTATTTTATTGATTATGAAAGAGAGACTGGTGGATCTAACGTGTCTTACTAAATATGGCAGCGCTTAAAATAAACCGGTGCATGAAAAGTTTCCAAAATATTGATAGATATATGCACACAAAATTTGAGTTTGAGATTCACAAAAAAAAAAAAAAAAAAAAATTGAGTTTGAGTTGAAGTTTGCGTGAAACAAAGCATGAAAAAAAAAAATTGAGTTTGAGTTGAAGAATGCAATAATTTGTTAGCATGTAGAATTTGGCTTAAACAAAGCTTGTTGTATCTATAGATGGGATCATGGGAGTATGGAACATGTCACAAAAGTTGCACTCACTACGATCATTTTTTGAAGAACCCACACGGAAATGGTAAATCCGGGACGCGTGTGCATCAGAAAAGAACTTTCTTAATTCTTTTTGTCCCCTAGAGCAGATGCGGCTGACATTCGTCACTTTTGTATGGATTTCCAAGAGTAATTTACATCTGAATTTCGAATTTTTGAAATTCTATTACTTCTTGAGTCTGCACAATTACTCCCTTATTATAAGTCACTCTAACTTTTTTTTGAGAGCCAAACATCTCATCTTTGACAAAATTTATGACTTCAAATAGAAATACTTTAAAAATATAATTAATGCAAAATGTAATGATATTTATCTGGTATTACAAATACTATTATTTTATCATATAAATTTGATCTACTTAATACTCTTAAAAAAGTTAAAATATTTTATAATTAGTTGGCTCCACGTGATACTTTTTTTTCTTGTCAATGGCATCACTTTGTCTCAAAAGTCAAAACTGAAAATGACTTTGACTTTTAAGAAAAGAAGGTCATTTTCAGAGATTCTTCCAGGAATAGACGTATGTTTTGACTGGGAAGAGAGTGCCGTGCCGTGAATACAAGGAGCCGGGTTGCATCAAATCAGAGTGACCGCGAAGGCTTTGCTTGCGATTTGCGAAGTGACGCGCGGAGTAGGGGAGGCGTGGTCGCGGATCCGCAGCACTCCTTCGCCGTGCTCCCGTCGTCGGGTCGCCGAGAGGTAGGCAATCCTCCTGATTTTTTTTTTTTCAACGGAAGCAATCCTCCTGATTCGTGTCCTCTCTCTCTGCCTCCGCCCTCCGGCTACCTCTTGCTCCGATGGTACCAGCCATGGACGTAGGTGGAGTGGAGCTCCATCTTTCTCGCGCTCTCCGTTCTCGCTGCTGTTATTACATTAGTCCGTAGCAGGTCCGATTATTTATTTATTTCATTTCTCCGCAAGCGGCGATGCTATTTCGACTGATTCGTCGAACACCTTAGGGGCATCGGGCCAAGACAAATCCTGGGTAGTTGTTAGAAACTTAGAATCACGATTCATGAGTTCGAAGGGTAACAGTAGCCATGACTCATGCTTCAATTGTTTCTTGGTGAATTTGGTCTCAACAGCCATACCTAGTTCTTGGCTTTATATTTTCAAAAAAACTAAAATTGCTCATCACTCTGAGGTTACTCCGTACTTTCATTCTGCACGACAATATCATGTTTTGACTGACTTGCTATTTATTTACTTTCCCGATTATCACAGATCTGTGTGTGAAATGTGAATACTGCTCAGGAAGATAGCGATCGTTTTTTTGCAAGTGGAGAAAATATGGCAGATTCCCTGTTTGTGGTTCTCAAAAAAATTGCTCTTTCCCTGGGAGAAGAGGCACTGGCCAAGATTAGCACAGAGATGGTCCAAGTAGCGCCGATCATGACAGATTTTGAGCAGAGCATGAAGCAAATCGAGGGCGAACTTTCGGTTCTGCAGGCCTTTATTGGCCAAGTTAGTGCACAGAGAGTGGGTGACAAGGCTTTTGATGCATGGTTGGATCAAGTTAGAGATGTTGCCCATGAGGTGGAAGATATCATTGATGAGTATGCTTACCTTACTTCGCAAGCAGCATTGGATACAAGCAGCTTCTTCAAAAGGAAGTTCCATCAGATCAAAAACTTTGTGGCATGGCAGAAGTTCCCTAGCCAGATCAGTCAAGTAGAGGCTCGAATTCAGAGGCTAACAGAGATGAGGAATCGATATGACCTCTTGGTAGGTAAACAAGGCAATAGCAGCAATTTACAGCTCACCAATCAGCTCAGCATGTCAGATTCTGCTTACCTAACTGATCAGTCTGAGATAGTTGGAAATGTTGATGAAATTGGAAGGTTGACAGAATGGTTACTTGAAGAGAGACAAGACCGAGTTCTGATAGCCATCTTTGGTATGGGCGGCTTAGGTAAAACTACTATTGCAAGCGCTGTCTACAAGGATCAAAAGATCATAACATCTTTTGATTGCCACGCCTGGGTTGTTGTATCTCAGACTTATCAGGTTGAAAACCTACTAAGAGAAATTATAAATCAGCTAATGGGTGAAAGAGCAAGCATGGCAAGTGGTGTCATGACCATGAGTCGCATGAGATTAGTTGAGGTAATACAACGCCATTTGCAGGACAGGAAATATTTCATTGTCTTAGATGATGTATGGGACAAAGATGTTTGGTCATTTTTGAACTATGCATTTGTCAGAAACAGTTGTGGAAGCAAAGTGCTCATAACAACCCGGAGGAAAGATGTGTCTTCTTTGTCAGTTGACAGCTATGTCATTGAACTCAAAACCCTTAAACATGCTGAATCTTGGGAACTATTTTGTAGAAAGGCATTTCGTGCTTCAAAAGACAACATATGTCCTGAAACTATAAGATCTTGGGCAAACAAAATTGTTGCAAAGTGTCAAGGATTGCCTCTTGCCATTGTAACCATTGGAAGTATTCTGTCATACCGTGTCTTAGAGGAACAAGAGTGGGCTTTTTTCTACAACCAACTGAGCTGGCAACTAGCTAATAATCCAGAGTTCAGTTGGGTTTTTAATGTGTTAAATCTGAGCTTGAATGATCTTCCATGCTATCTGAGGAGCTGCTTTCTGTACTGCAGCCTCTACCCTGAAGATTACAAGCTTAAAAGAAAACTTATTTCCAAGCTATGGATATCAGAAGGCCTTGTAGAGGAGAGAGATGGAACAACAATGGAGGAAGTTGCTCAGTGTTACCTTACAGAGCTGACTCAACGTTCTCTTCTTCAAATCACAGAAAGGAATGCATGCGGAAGGGCTAGAACATTTGTTATGCATGATCTTGTGCGAGAGGTAACATTGATTATTGCTAAAATGAGAAGTTCGGTATTGTGTATGGAGATGTTAGTATATCCAAAGGTTCACACGAAGCCCGCCGCTTATGCATCCAAAGCAGTACCCAGACCATGAATAATTTAGCTAGTTCACGGCTCCGCTCATTCATTTTGTTTGACACTGAAGTAACCTGTTCCTGGGTACATGATATTTTATCATGTTTCAGATTACTGAGGGTCCTAAGCCTAAGATTTGTCAATATTGAACAAGTGCCGGGCATGGTCACAGAATTGTATAACTTGCGTTATCTTGATTTCTCATACACAAAAGTGAAGATTATACCAGCATCATTCAGAAAACTTGTTAACCTACAAGTTTTGGATCTCAGATTCACCTATGTAGAGGAATTGCCACTCGAAATAACTATGTTAACTAAGTTACGTCATTTACATGTGTTTGCAATCCAGGATTTTCATCAAAGATCATTGAATTGGTTTGGTGCTACAAAATTTCCTGGTAACATTTGTCATCTAAAGAATCTGCAAGCTTTACAGATTGTCTCGGCCAACAAAGATCTGGTTTCACAACTCGAACTTGAAATTAATGAGAAGTTTGGCTATAGTGGAAGTGCGGCAAAGTTACATTGCAGAATTATGGAATTCCCTGGCAAAGATTCCTAACCTTAATAGGTTGGTTATTTCTGCTTGTGACATGGAGGAGATTCTTGATTTAAAAATGCTAAAGCCCTTATCAAATCTGGTTTTCTTCAATCTAGCAGGAAAGTTGCAGGCAGGTGTGCTTCCATCAATGTTTTATAATTTTGAGAAGTTAACATGGTTAAAATTAGACTGGTCTGGTCTAAAGAAGGACCCTATTAGCTCCTTATCTCACATGTCAAACCTCGTTCATCTGCTGATGTGTGGGTCATATGATGGGGAACAACTAACTTTTTGTTCAGGATGGTTCCCCAAGCTCAATTATCTGCAAATATCTAAAATGGAGAATCTGAATTGGATTGAGATAGAGGATGGAACAATGATGTGTCTAAATAATTTGGAGTTAAATGATTTAGGGAATCTAAAGGCTGTACCCTATGGCATCAAGTACATCAGGACACTCGACCAGATGTATCTGACAGATATGTCAAAGGATTTTATAGGAAGCCTGCAAGGAAGCGATCGTCCCATTGTTCAACATATACGCAACATCCATATTTTTGAATCCTCTGATTCTGAAGCAGGTAAATTTCGTTTTGCTATGCCAATTACTTGACAAAAAAAACTAATACGGGTGTCGTGAGACATTCTCAAGATAAATTTTATGTTATGAAAGGTTAAACTAACCCAATAGGCAAGATATATAGTATTTAAGAATTGATGTTTTACTCTGGAAACATTTTATTCTGTGTTTTCTTTATTCACCATAAGGTCTTGTATATTGTACAGCAGAATAAAAATGTTTTGTTGGTATTGCAGTAAATAAATTCTGCTTTGAGCCATACCTTGCCACGAAGTTCGGCCCTGGTGCAACTAAGTATGCCCCTACTCATCTGGCATGTGACATATTTTATGAACCAACCGAGCAATATGCTGTTCATCTTGGTGCCAGAACTTGAGCTTATTGTTTGTACTGTGCCTCGTATATGGCTTTTGAACCGGTACTGAAACAATCTGCAGCCATCAATAATGATGAATTCAGGAAATATTCGGCATCTGTTTCCATGGAGGCTCAAGCATGAGTTTTGGTTGAAAAATTCTGTACTTGCTGAAAATGACCAGCAGAAAAACGGTAGACATTTGCTTGAACAGGCTGCCAGAGATTGAGATATGAGAGTGGCAGTGGCTTGCTGAGCTCCATAGAACCTGCAACATTTTATGATAACAAGGCCTGTGGGAGAATTATCATTGTGCCACAGGTACCGCTAGATGACTTGGACAGTTTGTACTGTGTACTAGTTGTATGTTAATTGTGAGTTTACCAAAGTATTGGTTCAAAAAACTACCATTAATTACCAGACCCTCACAAGACTGTTAATATGCCTTTGCTGTAATAGATTCGTTTTTAGCCATTGGTGTGTATATGTGTTACTCATGGATTTTGGCCCCTGTAGTGAAATGTCTTTTTGTGTAATATCTTAGCGATTGAAAACAAAATGTGTGCGAGTTAACAGACTGAGCGTTTGTGTAGAAACTTATGAGTGGAACCAATGACCCGTAACCTGTTATGTTCATTGACTCAACACTTATGAGTGGAATCATTGACTCAACAGTCCGCAGGGCGAATTTAAAATTTGGACCAGAGGCAAGTATCGGTGTGTGACCAAGTGAATGGAGCTAAGGCTATCTCCAACCGGTGACGCAAACCGCATATATGCCTGCCGACCGCCGTCTGGCGTCGCAAAAACCGCCTCCAACGGATGATGCACAGGGGAAGACGTGTTTTGCGCCGAGGAGAGAGGAGCGGCAAACTTGCGTCGCCTGCGCGCGCTGCGAGGCAAACGACAGTGGTGGGCCCGAGACGACTCTTGCGGTGGGGCGAGGCGTGCCGGGCGGGCGGGCGCCCCAGATCCGGCGCGGGGCGAAGCTCCCGGTGGTCGGCCGGTATCCCGGCCGCCGCCGCATCCGGAAGCGGCGGCCGCTGCACGGAAGCGGCCGCGCTACGCTGGAAGCGGCGCGGGCCGCCGCGCCCCCGCATGGCGACGCTGGTAGACTCGAAGGCTTGGCCTCCGAGGTCGCAGCGGGCGCGACGCGACGGCAGGAGGCGAGCCCGTGGCGGCGCTGGGAAGCGAGCCCGCGGGCGGTGCTCCGCCGTGGTCGAGAGAAAGATCGAGAGGAAGACGAAGGACTGAAAATTAATTTTGTTTCACTCTCGGGGTTCCTGATAGAAAATAACCAGAGAGAAGGGTTTATTAGATCTGGGCTTACATGATTTCTGAAAAGGTCAGGGACCTAGATGCAAAGTTATTTAGAAATAGCTGGCCTCCGTCTTGGGTTCGCTATTGGAGGAAGGGAGATTTTGTACGTGATCTATTTCACTGTGGGTTACTCAAACCACCTAATAGGTCTTAAAATTATGCATGAGCTGTTGGAGACAGCCTAAACTGCATAAATTTTTTCATATTGATTACTCCCTGTATCCCAAATTAGCTGTCGTTTAGGTCCAAGCCATATCCCAAAATTAATGAGCCTGTTCGGGCCGGGCCGACCGGGCCGGCCGACCGGGTCGGGCTTTGTGAGAGAAAGAAAGCTGTTGGCGGTCAGCCGGGTGGGCCGATCTTTGTGAGAGAAAATATCGCCGACCGGCCGGGCCGATAAGCCGTTTAACAGGGCCAATGTCGTTTAGGCTTCTGTCACCTATAGCAACTAGCCCCTGCAGCCTTGTACCATCACCCATCCCACCTTCCACGTCGTTGTCTCCTCGTTCTCTCTCATCTCTCTAGAGCAATGTGATATGTGTCGTTTGTCAAAAGGGGCTTTTAAGGATGCCGAGAATATAAGACGTTCGGCTTCGATTTGTGTCCTCAAAACTTACCCTACCCTACCCACAGCACAATGCGCTCATGCGCCGGCCCAAACTCGGAGTGTCTTCGGAATTTTAGGGCAAAAGGGGCCTGGTGGGTGGTGCAGTCTTCGCGCCAAGGTCAGGCTGCCAATCAGGCCAGGTTCAGGAGCTCAGCAAACAAAATTTAGGCCCTCTTTGGCAAGAGGAGCACCGGCTCCGCCCGGTCCTGTTCATCCGACACCGCTCCTGCTCACCGACACCTGTTCTGTTCACCCAGCACCGCACCAGAGCATCGCGTTCACGTAGCCGCTTTTTCTCCCTCCCGCTTCTCTCACCGACACCGCTCGTGTTCATCGGAGCCGGAGAAGCCACGATTTCAGTAGCTTCTCCAGCTCCTCCTCCTCCCCGCCGCTACAAATGGCCGCTACAGAGCGACCGCTCACAGGATGCGGCCGAGCCTCAGGCTCCCGGTTGCCAAACGGGCCTTACTTTTTGTGTTGGTTGGGGTGTGCCGCCCGGCCAGCCAGGCAAAAGCCGGGCCACACTTGAGGGCCCAGTGGCAAGCCACTTTACGGGCCCTCCCCCACAAAAAATTTAGTTAACTCTAAAGTAAGCTTAGCCTGTGAGATTAAACCGATAAGAACGAGATACTACACTTGATCTTAGCCAAAAGGTCGAGAAAAGGTATAATCACCATGGTGCTGTGCCCCCATGATTTGTTGATCCCTCACTTGGGCCGCTGGTTTGGGTGACCGAGGTGGTGCTAATTTCTTGCGGAAAAAGTCTACTTTTCCCCCCAACTTTTTGCGAAAAAAAGTCCGATTTTGGTCCCTCAACTCTAAAACCCAGGACAAAACGGGTCCCTCAACTTTTCAAACCGTCTGCGATTTCGTCCCTCGGCGGGTTTGGGCGGTGGTTTCGCTACAAGAACTCCGGTTTCTACTACAGTGAAGGTGGTTTCGGTTTTTCCCTTTTCTTATTTATTTCGGCTAAATCTTTCAAAAATCATAGTAAATCATAGAAAATTCATAAAATAGAAAATCTAATTTTGTTGGACTCCACATAAGTAGAGCTACACAATAAATATATAATATGGTATACTTTAATATAAAATTTTTTGCTATGAAGGTTTTGCCTTTTTTTCTTTTTATTTATTTCATCTCAATATTTAAAAAAATCATAATAAATTATAAAAATCATAAAATTGAAAAACCAATTTTGCTAGACTCCACATGAACATATTTATACAATAAAGATATATAGGTGTACTATTTAATTTATTGGCCAGATCCATCGATCAAATTACGGCTTCGCGTCGTGCGTGCGACGCCAGACAAAGACAAAGAAAAACTAGCTAACCTAACCTAGCTAAAGGGCCACAAGAACTACGTCTCTGTGTTATTGCGCGCCTCATGTGGAGTCCAACAAAATTAAATTTTTATTTTATAATTTTTCTGTAATTTACTATGATTTTTTAAAGATTGAGCTGAAATAAATAAAAAGAAAAAGGCAAAACCTTCTAGCAAAAACTTTGTACTAAAAGTATACCATATTATATATTCATTGCGTAGCTCTACTCATGTGGAGTCCAACAAAATTGAATTTTCTATTTTATGAATTTTTGTGATTTACTATGATTTTTGAAAGATTCAAATTAAAATAAATAAGAAAAGGAAAAAAAAAAACGAAACCACGGCTACTGTAGCAAAACCGGAGTTATTGTAGCGAAACCACCGTCCCAAACCCACCGAGGGATGAAATCTGCACGGTTTTAAAAGTTGAGGGACCCGCTTTTATCCGGTTTTAGAGTTGAGGGACCAAAATCGGACTTTCGCAAAAGTTGAGGGACCAAAAGTAGACTTTTTCCATTTCTTGCAACTTCTTCCAACAACAAACGCACGCAACGGCTGCGGGCGGGATCGGGGATGGCCTGAGCTAAACTGGACCGTGTTGTATGATTGGGCTTCGCATCGAGTCCGGCCCATCTCTTGAATTGGGGAGCCTGTTGACTCATAACGGTCCAGTTTGACAGACGCGATTCGCCGACGCTGTTTCGTACCGGACTCGGCACAGCTGATGCCCGACGAAAGGATCCGACGATCAACAGACGCCATCGACTCCGGCCAGCAGCAACAGCTCCACCAGCACCGCCTCTCATGGCGGGTCTACTCGATCGTGCCACTGCCAAGCCTGGTACCAGGGAAACCCCTACCCTACGTTGCCGATGGGTGCCAGCTGGCTGTGGCCAAGCAGTACATATATATATACATCCTGATCAAGGCACGTGAAAGGCCAACAAACTGAAAGCTCTATTCTTGGGAAATATATATACGCAACCAGCAAGGCGAAAGATCGAATCTTCCAGCAGCCTATTCCTACGTGTGCGAGCAGCTATGTTCTGTTGCTGCCGTGTTGCGTCGACTTTCCAACGTCGTCAACAGAATGGGAAACTTTTTTTTTTTAAATTATACAGTACAACGCAGACATTCACAACACACACTCATCCCTATAAATACACGTACGCAAACCCTACCCTTATGAGCACCTCCGAAGGACTGAGCACCCGGCAGATCTAGAGATTCCTGAAGTCACCATTGGCGCCTCATCGTCGACGGGAACGTCGCTTACCACTGAATGCATAACGCCGGTAAATCCTGGGAAAATCTCAGAAAAAGGTGCGAGCACCAGAATTTGAACCCTGATGGGTAGCGTCCCACTGGACCGTCCTACTATTGGACTACAAGCCAATTCGCAACAGAATGGGAAACTTGCAGAGACACGTACAGAACCAGTTTATGTTTCTCGTACGTCGTGCTCGTGATCGGTCTCTGTTGCCT
This sequence comes from Hyparrhenia diplandra, assembly GCA_015847255.1. Taxonomy (NCBI): domain Eukaryota; kingdom Viridiplantae; phylum Streptophyta; class Magnoliopsida; order Poales; family Poaceae; genus Hyparrhenia; species Hyparrhenia diplandra. The sequence goes on along the minus strand of JADLZK010012398.1, from coordinate 169,764 downwards.
ACCTTGCCTTGCGTGGTTCTCCGTCGCCTCTCTGTCGCTGGATCCTGCTGATCGAGTGCTGACGCCGTGCCCGCACCCGGCCCGGCCTTGGCTCGCATTGCGTCGCATCTGATCCACACCAACACGGAAGTGCGCCATGCATTCACCAGAGCCTCTCTCCTCGTCCACGGCCGAGCGATCGTTTGGTTCTTGGCACAATTGCATTCCCCAAGGTTCACTCATCAGTGCAGCGTGTATGTCTCTCCTCGTGCATCCAGTCATCCTCCTGTTTTGTCATCTTCTCTTGGCAATCCAATGCCCACTGTGAATTTTGGTACGTACGTGCACCCGGAACATGCGATCCGTGATTATATGCACCTTCTCTCGTGCTTCACGGCCATACACGTTCCTCGACGAAACGTCCCAGCTTCCTCGTACCGACACGTGTCAGCCTCACCTAGCACTAGTAGCTACGCCACTCCTCCCCATCCTATCTGCACTGCTCGCCGGTGACTGACACGTGCCTTTTCGCCCCCAGCCAGCCAACAAGTTACAATACAAGAGAGTTTGTCCCAAAATAATCTCTTTCTTTGAAAAAGAAAGTTCAAACAAAGCTCTTCTTCATTACTATTCTCTCCGTCCCTTTGAAAGTGTCGCTCGGGAAGCGTGTTTTTGAGGGGGACACGCTTTTCAAACGACACTTTCAAAGGAATGGAGGGACACTACTACAAAACTGGATTTTACAAGGCGTTCCATTTTTCGTGGTGGTTATTAAAAAAAGCACCACGGTTAATGCCTCGATTAACTGTGACAATCTTTTTTCATTAGCCGTGGCGGTTTTAGAAACGCCACGATAAATAGATTAACCGTGGCGGTTTTTATAATAAAAACCACCATGGTTAATGAGGCCCAACCGGCGGCACCAGGAAGGCCCATCGTAGCCCCAAGTGAGTCCGATACTGTGCCATCATATATAAAGAAAACCTAACCCTAACTCACTTTCCTCACCACACTCCCTCACTTCGCACTTCTCTTCCCAACAGCCGCACATCTCTTCCCCTCTCCTCCGGCCGGCCGGACTTCTCACCGCACTCCCTCCCTTCCTCGCCCTCCTCCACGGGACGCCCTCCTTTCCCCACTCCTCACGGCACACGGCGGCGGCATCGTTGCCGCGGGCGTTGTCCTCCCGGCGGCGCGCGGCCCCCCTCGATGGTGGCGCTCGGTGTGCCTCGCGTGGCGCCGGCGGCGGCGGGTGGGCGCGGCGCGAGGCCTGGCGAGCGGGTCGCGCGGCATGAGGCCCAGGCGCAAGCGCAAGGGCGGTGGCGCTCGTGCAAGGGCGGCGGCGTGAGGCCCGCCGGAGCAGCATGGCCGCGGCGCGGGCGGGATTCGGCCGGCGACGTCGCGGATTCGCTGGCGCGCGCGTGGTCGCTCGAGGCAGCGGCGCCGACGAGCAAGGCGGCGCGAAGCGTGGTGGAGCAGAGGCACCGGGCTAGCCAGCGGCGGCGGCACCCAAAACCCTAACGGGCCCGGCGGCCCGATCTGGGCCCGTTAGGGTTTCGGATTGATTTTCTTTTTTTTATTATGTTTTATTTATTAACGGTTTGGGTTCCCAAAAACCGTCACGGTTAATCCTTCCATTTACCGTGACCTTCCCTTCATGGCAGTTTTTAAAACTGCCACGAAAAATAAAAATTGTAGTAGTGGTAGTCTAGAATTGACAAAAGCACCTAGTTTCTCCGGCAATTGACAAAAGCGCCTAGTTTCTCCGACAAAGCGGTGTGGGATTGCAGGTTTGGTTTCTAGCTTTAGCAGCCTTATATAATCTCTTTGGACACGCTACAATGCCTTGCATGCATTTCTGTTTATAGCTTTTGCATATTTGTTGGCATCTGTATGATGAGCCTTTGGAGGTTTTTTATAGAGATGTGTGTGTGAGAGTGAGAGGCCTGATGTGGTGACTGTGGCTAGTATTCTCAGTCATGGCTCCAAGTACGATGGGTCATGATGAGCTGGCTACTGACGCGCATGATGGAGAGTTGTGCACGCCTTTACGTAATGCGGGGAATTGCATGCCGCCGCTCGCAAACTTGGCTTCAGCCCAGCGTCGCTTCAAGATCTTCAAGGACAAGGTCATGAAGCCACGACGACTCACCTCCCCAACGCCGGTGAGCCCACTACGACAACGACAGCATGCCTCCCTGACGCCGGCGAGCCCGCCATGACCCGACAGCACCATGGCCGCTCCATTGCCACGCCGGACCTCCGCCGTTGACCGCGACATGGCCAGGCGACCTCGTCTGACCTCTCTCGATGCACAATACATGGGTGCTCGAAGCTCGCCGCAGCCGCCATCACTAGACCTCGAAGCTCGTTGCGGCTGGAGCTTGCTAGACCTCCATGGCGGTGGCTGCGGCGGCAGATCCGACCCCGCGTTTGTGATTGTGCTGCATGGTGGAAAAGCGTAATTTGTCCTTCTATACATTCATGTGCTACATATGAATTTGCTAGCTGTTTCTTATGATATGTGATCTGTTTCTTATGATTTTGCTTTCTGTGCCTATATTCTTGTCTTTGCTAGTTGGCCAAAATTCATGTGCTACACACGAATTTGCTAATTCCTGGATTCATGTGTTTTGTAGGGACCAAACACACTAGTTCCAAGTAGACATGTCTTTTTTTTAGATCCCCACGGTGTCCCTTTCCTCCCCCCTACTCCCTATACACCGGCGGCACCATACACCCACTACATCCGCCCTCAATATCCAGCATCTTCGCTTCCGACTGCGTCCTCCTCCACGCTGATGGCCTCCCTGGCTGTATCTTTCACCGGAACAGCACCACCGCCGAGGCGTTCACCAGCAACGGAGTCCCCATCGAGGTATCCTTGAGCTGTCCTGTCCCCAATCGCACGGTGCTCCCAACCATGCATCCTCTTCGTGAACTGCCTCTGCGCCGACTTAGACACCCACCCACCGCACGTCGTCTGCGCGGTGGAAGACCTCCTCCTCATCTGCGTTGTCATGGGGACTCCACCCGAATACATCTCACCGACCGATTATGACGACTTCATTTATCGGGCCCTGGGGAGCAGCAGGGGTCCGTCGCTTGAGCTGCTACGGCGCCCGCATCCCAATTTCCATGACAAACGTCGGCCTCCTCCTTCGTGAGGATGGGCACTTGATCGTTGCCACCCTAATCGCCATGGGTTCGGCTGACGTATACGATCTCCACTGCTTCGACTTCGAGGCTGGGACATGGAGCCACGTAAAGGTGAAGTTGACGACTCCTCACGATCTGTTTCCGTGCAAGATCCCTAGGACCATGTTCCGGCTCTTTTCTCATATCATGTCCACCGTGGTCACCATCGGAGGTGAAGTGGCAACCATGGGTTGGGTGGATCTTTGGCACGACATCCTGCTCTGTGACGTGCTCGACCCAAATCCCACACTCCGTGGCGCGCCCGTGCCGTTGCCGATGGAATTGTTGGCACAAAACGATGGTCTAGGTATCGACATAGGCTGCCCCAAGTCATTGCGTGGCATATCCTTCGTTCTTGATCAGTCTAGCATGCAGCCAGGGCGGCGGATGCCTTATGTTAGTTCACTTCGAAGCCACCACCACCATGGTTCCTCCTCCTTCGTTGGAAGGTAGCAATAGTGATGATGAAATGCTATACTGACTGGGTTTTGACTTTCGTTTGCAGGTAGCAATAGTGATGATGAAATGCTATACTGACTGGGTTTTGACTGGGAGATGTGTGACCGAGCAATCACCACATGGAGCAACTACAAAATGACAACCTCTATGAGAGACTGGAACATGGACTGCAGGAGGACCAACCAGCATAGTCAGCAGCAAGCTCAAGACAAAGATGCTCAAATCTGGTTTATTGTCAACTGGTGGAACAGAATCCGAAGAGCCCAAGAGAGGCTTGCAAAACCTCTACTCCCTCCATATTGAAAAGGAAGTCGTTTAGGGACATCGACACGGTCTCCAAAGTGCAACTTTGACTTCTCTTTTCTATCAAAATATTTATTAAAAAATTATATATGTATACTTTTATGAAAGTATTTTTCAAGACAAATCTATTGATATGATTTTCACATTTCAAAACTCAACGACTTAAAAGTTATTAATCATTTATGTTCCCAATGTTTGACCGAAGCCTTTTCCAAAACGAATTCCTTTTTCAATATGGAGGGAGTATGTACTTATAAGTTATAAATGGGCATCAGGACGACAGGACTTCAGGAGTGAGAAGCCTTGGACAAGATCAAAGACCATTAATCTGGACACAACGCAGAAATCTCACATAATGGGGAGGCAGTGCTTGAGAGTTGCAGGCAAACTAATGACTGCACCCAGTGCAAGGAGGCCATCCGTGCCGTCATAGATCTTGTTGTATAGTACTATCTTAAAACAGAATTAATTACTTATTGTGTTTGTCGAAACCTATGAATGAATGGAACCGTTGAGTTGGCATTTGTGTGAATTACTATTTTTCGCTAGTACCAGTGGCTTATCAGTTATGATTATCGCAAAGAAAATACGCTGCTAGGCGCTACAGGTGCCGAACAATTGACAAACACCAAGACCAGTTCAAATCGGCTCTTTCTTCAAAAAAAAGTTCAAATCAGCTCCCAAATTATTTGATTGGTGCAATTTGTAGACCCGGTTCAAGTCGTGTTATTTTTTTCTTTCAAATCTGGGCCTTGTTTAGATGGCTAGAAATTCTAACTTTTTTCTCACTTTCTCTCCATCACATCACATTAAATACACCAAAAGATATATGTTTGGAGTATTAAATGTAGGTAAAAAAAATAACTAATTACACAGTTTAGATGTACATTGCGAGACGATTCTTTTGAACCTAGTTACTCCATGGTAGGATGATATTTACCACTAACAAACGAAACGTCTTCTGAATGTCACGATGTGACATTCGGTTCCAAATATTTGCCATCTAAACAAGGCCCTGGTCCATCTGGATGCCGTGGGCATCAAGATGCAAAACAGGCTATATACTTTTTTTGTCCTTTTTTTGGGTGTGTTTAGAGCCCAAAATTCCTTCCCAAATTCCACTATGCAAAAAGAAGATTCCCCATCACATTAAAATGCCGGCACATGTATCGAAGTACTAAAATGTAGGTAAAAAAAAAAATAATTACACAGTTTAGATGTACATTGCGAGACGATTCTTTTGAGCCTAGTTACGCCATGGTAAGATAATATTTACCACTAACAAACGAAACGTCTTCAAATTAATGCGATGTGATATGCATGTCCCATCCGTCCAAAATTGGGTGCTAAACACACCCTTTAGTTCTGTTCTTTTACTTTGCTTCGGTCAAATCCAGATTACTTAATTGTTTTGATGCGTTGAGTCGACACAACAAATCAACAATCCACATGCCTTGTCTCGAGCAGTAGAGTATCCCCGAGAGAAATGGGCATTTTTGTCATCTTGCTCTGGGGAAGGGAAGACATTGAAGACTGTGTCTCGTGGAGTCAGGACGGCCCAGCCAGCGACGACTGATCATCGAATCATCGACTCCTCGATCTTGCTCGCGGCGGAGGTAGGCCTTCTTCACTTCTTGACTCAGGCTTCGATTTAATCACAAGTTCACAAACATTGAGGCAGTGTTGAGTATTTCTTGCGCTTGCTGTTATCCTATTCCTATCCCTACTGTTGCCAATCCGTAGCAGGACGGCGCTTTTTAATTTCTTGCACGCTGCTCTCACTTGCGATTCATCAAACACCTGAAGTCAAAATCCAAATCGTGCGTAGCATAGCTGATCCATGGCTATCTTCCCACGGATACCGGGTTCTGGGAACCGAATCCCTTTCCATTACTATTTGGGGATTTTTTTTTTAGTTTCAATCCCGGGTGTAGCTACGCTGCACCACCTCTGCAATTTCCAGTTACGCGCAAATATAAAAAATCTGTGCTCATATATTCTTGATTCCTTGGTTGGCATCGGCAGTTCAATTTCTTTCTTTCTTCCCCTTATTGTTTTTACAGCCTTGCTCTTCTTATTAATCAGACAGCGCAACTCTTTTCCTTGTTATCTCACAACCGTTTGATCCTATTTGGAAATTGGGAACTCCGTGCCATGTATGTCCAATGCTCCAATCCAATCTATGTATTTACTTCAAATTACTACAGGCCTGCCTCCCAATCTTTGTTCAGAAACATGGCAGCTAGTATCTTGTCCTCAGGAAAGCTGCTCATTCACAGGGGATGAACCCTGTACTCTTAATGAGGTCCCTGGTTGGTCTTAAGTTGTAACGCATAGTCCTGTACATAGCCTTATTCTTGAAATCTCTGCTTGTTGACCTGATCATAGCACAGCTGTTTTCTTAAGTCTCGACTATTTGATGTTCCTTTCATTTGGAACAAATCCGTATGATTCTTTGGATAATCTGCCATTTATTAATGTCATATTATGACAGCTGTACTTGAATCTTGTTCAGGTATATGTTTATATTATCACAGGGAATTCAGACATGGCAGATGCCCTATTTGTAGTTCTTCGGAAACTTGCTGATTCCCTGGGAGAACGGGCACTAGAGAGGATTAGCACAGAGCTGGTTGAAGCAGCACCAGTTTTGACAGATTATGAGCATAGCATGAAGCAAATCGAGGCTGAGCTACTGATTCTGCAGGCTTTTATTGCTCAGGCTGGGGCAAAATTTGGTGATATGGCATTCAATGCCTGGCTGGACCAAGTGAGAGATGTTGCCCACGAGGTAGAAGACACCATTGATGAGTATGCTTACCTTGCAGTTCAAGCCGTGGATACTGGCAGGTTCTTTAAGAGGAAGTTCCGTCAGATAAAAAAGTTCATAGCATGGCAGAAGTTTCATAGCCAAATCAGTCAAGTAGAAGCTCGAATTCAGAGGCTAGGCGAAATTAGGAATCGATATGGCATCTTGGCAGGTGAAATAGACAGGAGTAACAAATTCAGGAAACCCAATCAGCTCTTAATGTCAGATTCCTCTTACTTAACTGATACATCTGAAATAGTGGGGTATGTTGATGAAATTGGAAGATTGACACAATGGTTACTTGAGGACAAACAAGAGAGAACTCTCATTGCCATCTTTGGTATGGGAGGTTTAGGAAAAACTACTATTGCAAGCAGTGTGTACAAGAATCAGAATATCAGAAGAACTTTCAACTGTCACGCATGGGTTACTGTATCTCAAACTTATCAAGTTGAAGAACTACTAAGAGAAATCATAAATCAGCTAATAGATCAGGGAGCAAGTTGACAAGTGGTTTGATGACCAAACCGGAGCAAGCATGACAAGTGGTTTGATGACCATGAACCGCATGAGACTCGTTGAGGTAATTCAAAGCTATTTGCTAGACAAAAAATATTTCATTGTCTTGGATGATATATGGGATAAAGATGCATGGTTATTTCTAAACTATGCGTTTGTCAGAAACAACTGTGGAAGCAAAGTGCTTATAACTACTCGGAGAAAGGATGTATCTTGTTTGGCAGTAGATCACTATAGGATTGAACTTAAAACTCTTCAATATGCTGAATCCTGGGAGCTTTTTCTGTAAAAAGGCATTTCATGCATCAAAAAGACAGCCAATGTCCTGAGAACCTTAGGTTTTTTTGCAGAGAAAATTGTTGCTAGGTGTCAGGGATTGCCACTGGCTATTGTAACCATTGGAAGCACTCTATCATACCATGAATTAGCATGGTTAAAGATGAAGGTGGGAATCTTTCTACAGCCAACTTCCTGGCAATTAGCTAACAATCCAGAACTGAATTGGATTTCTAATGTTCTGAATATGAGTTCAATTCTCCCAAGTTACCTGAGGAGCTGCTTTCTGTACTGCAGTCTCTATCCTGAAGATTACAAACATCTGATTAAATAGAAAAATGATAGGTCTACATTTCCAAACTATGGATAGCAGAAGGTTTAGTGGAAGATAGAGAAGATGGAACAACAATGGAGGAGGTATACCTAACATCCATATTTTTACCTTGTGGAGGTAATTTTCACTCAGTTACTTGGTGAAACAAGTTTTAGTGGTCTTCTTTTCGAGTCACAGAAAATAGGTAATGCATATGGAAGGCCTAGAAACATTTGTTATGCATGATCTTGGCTTGTGAAGAAGTATGGCCCTGGTGCAGCTAAGCATGCCTCATCTGGTACATGACACTTGAATGCCAGCTTGATGAAATATGTAATTTCTTTTGCGAATAACTATTACATGAGTGAAATATGCAACCTCCATCATTTTGCTAAAACACGTATGGTTTGGTATGTCCATATGGCTACTGTAATGATTTGCTCTTCCCAAGAAAGATATACAAAATAGCTGCTTAGATAAGCAACCAATGCTTGAGGGCTGAGTGTAGTTCTAATTTCATGGTTTGTGAGCCTAGGTGGGCTGTTTAGTTGGAAGTGTAGCTCCGTGGCCATTTGGCCATGTTAGTTTGGCTGAGGCCGAATGCTAATGATGGATATGGTGTATGTCTGTCTGATTAATAATTTTTATAAATCGATTCAAATTCACTAGATGATTTTCCTATTATTTTCTAGCCTAAGATTTTTCAAATATTAAACAAGTAACTACATGGTGCCTGGCTTGATGGTCAAAGCTGATATCGATACACATTTATATATGTGTGTGATTAGCATTTTTCAAATTCAAAGGATTGATTTTTCAAATACACAAATTCAACGTAAACAGCCAACATGATAATACCAGCAATCTGGAACGGACATTCGATAAGTGAAGATTTAACATTTTATAAATGTGAAAAATTAAGATACTACAGACAAACTTTTGAATGGGTCAACGGTCATGAAGCCAGGCCATTCAGTACCTGGCAATCCAGCCCAGGGTAAATATTGGGCTGGGCCTCCATACGACTTGCCAAAAAGTCTGGAAATAACTATGTTAACTAATTTTCAAACCATGCAAATTACCTCCCTCGACGGTATTTACAGGTGTTTGTAGTGCATGAAAAATCTTCTAAATCAAAAATCATTGAATTGCTTTAGTGCTACAAAAATTCCTGGTAACATTTGCCTTCTAAAGAATTTTTTTTGTTAAGGTTTTGTCTTTTTTTTTTTATTTATTTGGCTAAATCTTTGAAAAATAATAGTAAATCATAGAAAAATCATAAAATAGAAAATCAATTTTGTTAGACTCCACATGAGTAGATCTACACATTGAATATATAATATGGTATGCTTTAGTCCAACAAAATAATTATGAAGTTGCAGCCTACGAATTATTTCAATTAATTACAAAAAGCATAGATCTAAAAGCTACAACCAAAATTTTGTACTAAAGCATACCATATTATATATTTCACTGTGTAGACATGCGCATGTGGAGTCTAACAAAAATTAGATTTTCTATTTTATGATTTTTCTGTGATTTACTATAATTTTTTAAAGATTCAGCCAAATAAATATAAAAGAAAAAAAAGACAAAACCTTCGTAGCAAAAACTTTGTACTAAAGCATATCATATTATATATTCAATGTGTAGGTCTAATCATGTGGAGTCCAACAAAATTGGATTTTTTATTTTATGATTTTTTCGATTTACTATGATTTTTAAAGATTCAACCGAATTTTTATAAAAAAAGAAAAGGAAAAGTCACTGTCACTGTAGCAACCCGCTGACACTGTAGCAAAACCGCAGTTACTGTAGCCAATCCGCCTTCAAAACCGCCGAGGGAGGTAATTTGCATGGTTTGAAAAGTTGAGGGAGGTGATTTGCCTTGTTTTGGAGTTGAGGGAGGAAAAGTGAACTTTCGATAGATAGGGGGAGGGAATCCGACTTTTTCCCTCTCTAAATTATTATTTGTCGACGTTGGCGTGGAGAGTTGAGTTCTATGGGCGAGCTTGGGCTACAGTTTGTTGGGCCAAAAGAAAAAAAAAAAAAAAAACCTCTCATTAAATTGATACGCTTTCTAATTAATAAATTGTGTCATTCTCAAAAAAAAAAAAATTAATAAATTGTGTGTGGGTGGTCCCACCAGAGCCCGTGCATGACCACATTCTAAGAGCAACTCGCAACTCCGAGAACCTTTGATAGAAATTTTGTGAAATACCTCCAACAACTTCTCCATGTAGATCTTCAAATATAGTCCTCCTCTATTTCAAACCTCGCAAGAAGAAACAAAAGATAGGGAGTGAAACTAGATCTAAACAGTTAGTACAAGATATAGAAAAGTTGTTGTTAGTGGTGAAAAGATATTGAAAATGATTTTTATTTAAATGATTCTCTAAATAATAATTTAGAGAGTGAGTTTTACAGAGAGATGCTCTAGCCTCTAAACTTGTGTTTTGATGCAAAAATATTTTTACCATTTTAGAAAAATCTTATGGTTATGTAAAATACTTTGGTTTTAAAACTACAAGGTGTTTGAGTGTAACGATCTTTGGGGTTTTGAAAACCATGATATTGCTAAAATTATAGTCTTTTTTTTACATTTTTTGAAATCAATGTAGACCTCATTTTTTGTAAACTATAGTTTTACACATTTCTTATTTTAAAACTAAAATTTATCAACATTGCTGTTTCTCAAAACCACCTCATACAAACAGGGTCTAAATTTTTTTTTATGTCTAGTGGGATTTTAGGGCTAGGCCTAAACAACCATTTTTCTATTCTGGGCTCTAAACAAATTGGTTATTTTCTTGGCTTGACAGTGTTTGTCAATTTCATTGGCTACTTGACTTAACTGCATGACATAATTCTCACCAAAATTGATTAGAATATGGCACAACTGTGAAATGAGCGCGCCTTTAGCTGGTTAAGTTTTTTGTGTAGGAACTTACTCATCCAGGTTTGAGTCTTTGACTTAACAAGATGTTTGTATCCATTCCTATTTTTAGTATACAATGTGTCCATTAATACTACCTCTATAATCTTTTATAAAGGTACAACTAATATGACACGGCCTCAAAAATTATATTTGACCATCTGTTTATTTTATATTATATTATTTAGGGTTATAAATTTATAACAATTACATAGTACATTGTATAACAAATCTAGTTGCATCATGGTCTTTATAGCATGTCATGCCTCTCTAAGGTTCCGTAGACTTTTTCTATTGGGACTGAAAAAAGTCCCTAGGAAAAAAAAGGGCGACTTTTTTTAGGACTTTTTCCTTAGAAGTCTATAGAAATACCTCAAGGAGGGTCTTTTTCTAAAAGTCCTACGACGAAAAAAAAAGTGGTATGACTAATTAAACAAACACGGCCTTAGAGAGGCATGTCATGCCTTGTATGCAATCATAGGGTGAGTATGAAAGACTATGGTAGTTAGTATGTTACCAAACATGGCAACGCATAAAACTAGTGCACGGAAATTTCAACAAGAATATTGTACACAAAATTTAAGATTGGATAAATATTTGCGTGAAACAAATAATGATGGACAAAAATGCAACCATTTGTGAGCATGTGAAATTTGAGCTCAAACAAAGCATGTTTTTTTTTTTTTTGACCAACTAAACAAAGCATGTTGAAACTATAGATGGAAGTACGGGACATGTCACAGCAGTTGAGATGCACCCGGCTCTACGACCATTTTTGAAGAATCCACACGAAAACGGGTAAGTCCGGCGTGCATGTGCATCCGAGAAGAACTTCATAATTTTTATGTCCTCTAGCTCAGGAGCGTCTGATGTTTGTTTGTTTTTTTCTGGAAGAAATTAAACTAGAGGGGCCAAGGCTCGTTTTATGTAAATTCTTTATACAATTTATAAAATAAATAAATTATTATTAAAGTATCTCTAATAATAAAATAAGTCATCAAAATGTATGATGTTTATATAAAAATTTTGAATAAGACAAGCGGTCAAAAATGATGTTTTAACGTCAATATGATGAGTTATTTGTGGACGGAGAGAGTACTACACGAAAATGGCTCCACAGTAATATTTTCTGTCATGACCCAAGAAATAGGGCCTGAAAGGACAGGGCCGCCCGGCCCAAGGGCACGGGCGCCGCCCCAAAAGGTCCTAAATGGCTAGAGGGGGGGTGAATAGCCTATAAAAATTTTCTACAAACTCACTAAACAAACCGGTTAGTATAACAAAAGGCTTAATAAGCGGTTTGCACTAGCTCTAGAGGTCTTGCAAGCCTTCTAGTGACAAGACTAAATATTTCTATGATCTCTAAGTCACACAAAGTCTATGTCACTACTCTATCTAGTGAACAATCCTAATATGGTCCTTATGCTAGCAAGAACAACTACACAAGGCAAGTGCTAGCTCTCTACTCAAAGTAAACTAGGAAGGTAAATGCAAGAGTGAGGGCTTATATACCAACACGTAGAGGATGTCAACCAATCACCGGAAGTAGATGAACAATCAATCACACGAAGGTGATGATCCACACGCCAAGACAATGAACAAGTCGATTTGTTCACACTCGAGTTCGCTTGTACACCGACAAGTTACTCTCCGGTTGTGCCGACCAACACAAGGATGGTGTTTGAGCTAGGGCGGTGCCCTTGCTAGCCTCAACACACCACTCAACGAGTGTGGTACCCAAGACACGAGCAATGTATTCCTTGCACTTTGTCTTCCCGACGAGGAGTGCGTGATCCTCTCACAAATCAACCGGGGTGGCCAAGAAACAATCACCTCTTCTTGCCAACAACTCCACCAATCCTCCAAGCCGGCTAGGAGTGGTGTCTCCAAGAGTAACAAGAAACCAACCGGTTCACAACGATCCCCAAGTGCCTCTAGATGCAAGAACTCGATGCAATGCACTAGGATCAACTCTTCTCTCAAGAATGAAGCTCAAATCAAGAATGAGAGAGGAGGGAGGCTTGCTTGCTTGCTCTAGCTTGTTAGGAATGATTCAAATGACCAAGAGAGAGACCAAGAGGCAGCCAAGGGGGTATAAATACCCCTCACCACGAAAATGTGGCCGTTGGGAAGAAAACCACCTTTCTCAAGGCCCGACCGATGCACCGACCACGACTCACCCGCGAGTCCTGGCCGGTGAGTCCCGGGCCACAACCGACAAAACCAAAACCGCCAGCCTGATCCCCTCACCGGTGCTTCCCGGTCGTGCATCCGTCCAACAATCCCGTCCGCGACCGATGCTTCCTATCCGGTGGGTCCGGTCACCCGCCGACCCCCGACCGGAAACACCCTCTCGCCAGACGCTTGCCGGACGGAGCGCCCGGGTCACATCCGCCTCGCTTCGGCCGGTGCGTCCGGCCACGCCAGAGTCACAATGTCATCGTTTTGTCGCCGTTTCCTTCGCTTTGCCGCAAAACCGACTTCCGCCACTTGATTCTTGTTGCGACTACGCGTCGAAGAACACCTCGACACCATGTGTTTTTCGAAACCATTTTTAGACAAGTAAGGAGTTAGCTCTTTAGGTTAGAATGCATGCATATGAATTTTGAACCTAAAGGCACATGAGGACCGATATGTACGATAAGTTTCCCTCTTTATAGTAAAACTTATCGATCCTATAACCGCCCCACACCCTCTATGGTGTCTTGGGTGTGAAATCAAAAGCCCTATGGTTATACCTTTTGCCTTGGGGACAATTGATCTCCAAAACTCCACCGAGTTGCATGCTTGATCAACTTTTTGGATCACCTTGATCCATCCTTCATGATCACCACACACCAACTCCCAAGATCGACCAATCTCCAATCTAGTCAAACACTTAGCATCGAGAGATTAGTCCTTAGGTGTCACTAATTAGCCAAAACCAAACAAGAGATCTTCACCGCCCCTCTCCTCGGCCAGCGCTACAAGCCGCCACCGCCGCCCCTCCCTTCCGTGGATTCTTCGCAACTAATTCGCGAATAAAGGAGGAAATTATCTAGGATTATCTTAGGCTTTTTGGTGTGCAAGGGGATATTCCTATCTATAAAGGAGACTCTTATTAGAAAAATAAATAGGATATGCTTGTAAAAGGTATTCCAATCTATAAGGAAAACTTTTAGAGAGATTGCTTTAGATACAAGTCCCACTAGCCGGGCTATAAAAGTAAGGGGTCTCAGAATCTTTCAGGGCAACAAGCAAATAAAGAAAATTTATCCCAATCTCCCTCCTCCACCTCCCCTCACAAGCGCCCTCCTCCCCGCCGCGCCGCCGCCGCCACCGCCCCCGCCCACGCGCTCAGCGGCCCGTCAAGCCGCCGCCGGGCGCGCCCACGCCTCCTCCTCCTCTTCCCCGCCGACGATCGCCAATCGTGTCGGGCCCCGACCCTAATCTAGCCGGGTTCCGGCAACCGGTATCCCGGAGACCACTACGATCCACCCACCACCATGGACAACGAGACAAAGAAGCCGGGCCAAGAACTTGGGGACCAGTTCGCGGGATTCACCACCAGATCGACACGCCGCCCGAGCAAGTTGCTATCCTATCGTGCAACGATCCGGGCGGAGATCAAGCGTCGAACAACTGCAGGAGGCTGATTAGGCCATGAAGACGCTGTTGGAGACAACAGCCCGCGACTTCATCAAGAAGCGGACAGATGGCAAGCAGAACCAGGATGATCAAGTCACAAATGCCGATCCGAGAACCCGATGAAGGGCTACTTGGGGCCGGCAGCATCGCCAGGGGCGCCACCTCCGTGGGCGCATGTGCCGCCCCTCCACCTCTCGCCGGTGGACACCTTCCCAAGTCTCGCCCTCACTTGCACAAGCTATCCTTCCCGACCTATGATGGCAAGGAGGACCCTCCCATGGATCAACCGCCGCGAGCAATTCTTTAGGGACAAGGTACGCCACCACGAGCAAGTTTGGTATGCATCCTATCATCTCACAGAGGAGCACAAAGAATGGTACATGAGGGCTGTCCCAGTGAGAAACCGTGATGATTGGACGAGCTTTGCCCAAGATGTCAACGAAGCGCCGACCAGGGCACGGCGCAAGAACCCGCTGGGCGAGCCGGCATCGCCGAGGAAGACAGGCACCGCCGACGAGTACACGGAGCGCTTCTCGGGCGCACGTGGCTGGCAAGTGCAGCCACCTCGACGACAAGCGGCAGTGAACATCTACACAAAGAAGCTTGGGCGAACCGCTCAAGATGAACGTCGAGATGCAGGACTCCAAGGACATGGAGCCTCGCCAGGGCGTACGAGCGACGCCTCACCATCCTCTACAACTCGCAAGCTAGCACGTGAAGGCTGTGGCGCTGCGCCTATGTGGCCCCGCCGGCCGCCCAGCGCCCTCCCTCGTCTGGCGGCCAAAGATCGACTTCGGCGCTCAAGCTGGCCGACACCGAGGAGATGACAGAGCGACGCAAGGTTGGACTCGCTTCAATCTGTGGACGAACCGTTTACACGGGGTCACAAGTGCAAGCACCTCTTCGACATCACGGTCTTCAACGACTACACTGACGACTCGACGAACATCCCACTGGCGGACGTCAAAGAGGAGCCACCGACCAAGGTCCTCTTCGGGGGACCCCGACTCCCGATGCGTGGTGCTCATTCTCTATACCTCGTCCGGTATGATCTCGTGCACGGGCGTCAACATCATCATCGACTCGGGAGCAACGCACAACTACATCGACCCCCATGTGGTGACCACGGCAGGCCTCCGGACTCAGCCAGTGCGTGTGCTGATCACCACTGGCACCGGCGCCACCTCGACATGTCGGGCTGCCACCTTCGATGTACCACTACGCCTGGACGCCAGCACCTTCGACATCAACGCCTACGTCATGCCACTGGGCAAAGACGTCGACGTCATCCTTGGCATGCCTTGGCTGGCAGGCTTGGGACGAGTGACATGGGACTTCGCGACTCACGAGCTGCGCACTACCGCGATGGCCGCCCGAAAGCACGCTCACGTCGGCTCCACCTCCACGCGAGGGCGCACCCGCCCCCGCCTCGCCAGTCGGGCATCTTCGCCGGCGTCCGACACTCCCTCGGCCGGGAAACGTTCGAGGCATGCAACTGCCTTGGACCTCTACGACACGTCCACTGGAGTCTTCGTCCAGCTCCGACAGGCGACGTTGGAGGATCAGCACCTACGTCGGATCGCCCTCGACGTCACCACGGGCAACGCCGCCCCAGCGTGGACGGTTGAGGACGGCCTCCTCCTCTTCGATGGACGCTTCTACCTCCCGGCTTCCTCTCCACTACTGCCAGACCTGCTGGAGGCCTTGCTTCAAGGCGGAGTTCGCAGGACGAACTTTCTCGCCTTGGGCGCCTACACGACGGAACCGACGACAGCTTCACCGACCGCCATCTTGTTGGGCGGCATGTGACCGCGGCGCCACCACATCGGCCCGGCCAGGGTCGTCTGAAGATCTCTAGTTTGGTTTTGGCTAATTAGTGACACCTAAGGACTAATCTCTCAATGCTAAGTGTTTGACATGATTGGAGATTGGTCGTGCCGGAGTTGGTGCATGGAGATCATGGAGAGTGGATCGAGGTGATCCAAAAGTTGATCAAGCATGCAACTCCGTGTGGTTTGGAGATCAAAGGTCCTAAGGCTAAGGTATAACCATAGGACTTTTTTGATTTCACATCCAAGACACCATAGAAGGTGTGGATGATTATAGGATCGATAAGCCGTACTATAAAGAGGGAAACTTATCGCACATATCGGTCCTCATGTGCCTTTAGGTTCAAAATTCATATGCATGCATTCTAACCTAAAGAGCTAACTCCGCACTTGGCGAAAATGTTTTGAAAATGCTAACACATAGTGTCGAGGTGTTCTTCGACGTGTCGGCAACAAGAAACAAGTGGCGGAAGTCGGTTTGGAGCAAAGGCGAAGGAACGACGACGAAATGACGGATTTTCGCAGCTCTGGGCGTGACCGGACGCATCGGACGGAAGCGTGACCGACGCACGCGCATTTTGACCGGGCGCCCGATGGGTGCGTCCGCGTAGAGCATGTTTTCGCTCGGCGCCGACGGGCAACCGGACGCACCGACCGGAAGAAGCATCCGGTACTGACCGGACGCATCGATCGGATCTTGTGACCGACGCACCGGTGCGGGGGTCGGGGTCGGTTTAGGCTTGTCGGTTGTGACCGACCCACCGACCGGACTCACCGGGTGAGTCCGTCAAGGCATCCGGTCGCCGCGAAAGTGTGTTTTTCACCCTTTCCACCACATTTCATGGTGTGGCCTATATATACCCCCATGGCTGCTCATTGCTCTCTCTCTTGGTCATTTTGAATCACTCCTAACACCTTTGAGCAAGCAAGCAAGCCTCCCTCCTCTCTCATTCTTGATTTGAGCTTCATTCTTGAGAGAAGAGTTGATCCTAGTGCATTGCATCGAGTTCTTGCATCTAGAGGCACTTGGGGATCGTTGTGAGACGGTGGATTTTCCGTTTCTCTTGGAGGCACCGCTCCTAGCCGGCTTGGTGAAGTGGTGGAGTTGTTGGCAAGAAGAGGTGATTGTTTCTTGGCCACCTCCGGTTGATTTGTGAGAGGATTACGCACTCCTCGTCGGGAAGACAAAGTGCAAGGAATACATTGCTCGTGTCTTGGGTACCACACTTGTTGAGTGGTGTGTTAAGGCTAGCAAGGGCACTGTCTAGCTCAAACACCATCCTTGTGTTGGTCGGCACAACCGGAGACTAGCTTGTCGGTGTACAAGTGAACTCCGGGTGAACAAGTCGACTTGTTCATTGTCTCGGTGTGTGGATCATCACCTTCGTGTGATTGATAGCTTTTCTTCTTCCCGGTGATTGGTTGACATCCTCTACACGTCGGTATAACAAGCTTCTCACTCTTGCATTACTTTGCTAGATTACTTTAAGTAGAGAGCTAGCACTTGCTTGTGTAGGTTGTTATTGCTAGCATAAGGATCATATTAGGATTGTTCACTAGTTAGAGTAGTGACATAGCTCTTGTGTGACATAGAGATCATAGAAGACATTTAGAATTGTCACTAGAGGCTTGCAAGACAATAGAGCTAGTGCAAACCGCATTTACGCCGTGTGTTTTATACTAATCGGTTTGTTTAGTTGAGCTTGAAGAAAATTTTTATAGGCTATTCACCCCCTCTAGCCATCTAGGACCTTACATCGTCTTCGCCGACGGCATCGATCGCCTCTTCCTCACCGTCGACAACGTCCACATCGCCTATCTCCCTCTCGCTCGACGCCGGCTCCTTCATGTACGGTGCGATGCTGAACTTGGTCGCCACTCCACCTACTCGCAGCGACATCACGATCTGGCGCCTCCTTCCGCTCTTCGTCAACGCTCCACCCAATGAGCGTTTTTATTCTGGAGAGCCCACCCGCGACATGGTGCATCAGCACCTTGAGGTGGGCGTTCCAAGGGAGCTCCCCGCCGCGGCCCGTCGACGAGCGGCATCCATCACAAAGAGGGACGTGCTGCCCACCAATACATCTACCATGGCTACATCCGGCAACCTTCACTACCTCCCCGGTTCGCTCTAAAGCGAACCGGGGAGAACATGATCCTCGTGAACCCTGGTGCAAGGTAGATCGGGTACGCAGTTGAGCTCATCATGCCGGGGGCAAATGCACCTCCACCTGTGTGACCGAATGGACTTTCATCCATCCATGAGAGCGCGCCCGGAGAAGGGGGGGAGATGTCATGACCCAAGAAATAGGGCCTGAAAGGACAGGCCCGCTAGGCCCGAGGGGCACGGGCGCCGCCCCCCCCAGCGCCAAGGCCCGCCGCCTCCTCCCTTCCGCAGATTCTTCGGCAACTAATTCGCGAATAAAGGAGGAAATTATCTAGGATTATCTTAGGCTTTTTGGTGTTCAAGGGGATATTCCTATCTATAAAGGAGACCCTTATTAGAAAAATAAATAGAATATGCTTGTAAAATGTATTCCGATCTATAAGAAAACCTTTAAAGAGATTGCTTGAGATACAAGTCCCACTAGCCGGGCTATAAAAAGTAAGGGGTCAGAATCTTTCGGGGCAACAAGCAAATAAAGAAAATTTATCCCAATCTCCTGCTCCACCTCCCCCTCGCGCGCCCCTCCTCCTCCCCCCGCACGCCGCCGCCACCAGCCCCAGCGCACGCCACGACCCCCCTCCCAGCGCCCGTCACATCGCGCCGCCGCCCACGCCTCCTCCTCCTCTTCCCCCGCCGACGATCGTCAATCAGGTGTCGGGCCCGCCCTAATCTAGCTGGGTTCCGACATTTCCTTACCACTGACATCACCCCTGTCTCAAAGCTGAAAATATTTATGACTTTTATTAAAAAAAAAGGAAGAAGTCATTTTCAGGGTTTCTTCGAGGAATGGAGTGCCGTGCCCCATAGCGCACAATGGGTCAAAAAGGTGGTGGCTGCAGGAATCGTGCGGCGTGCGCTCAACGCGGAGCGTGAGGGAGACGAACCATAACGAGTCATGTGACAGCTTCAACCAACATCAAGATTTTAGATTTTTTTTAACCAATCTAGCAGAGGCATCTAGAGTTTATGCACGCACTATCGATATGGAAGATTATGGTGGGTCAATTTTGTTTTTTTTTTTTCAAAAAAACATGTGGGTCTAATGTTATTGTGTTACCAAACGGTGCCTGAAAAATTTCAAATAATTTTGATAGATATACGCATACAAAATTTTAGGCTCGAACAAAAAAATGCGTGAAACAAATAATGATGGATAAAGAATGCAGTTATTTGCGAGCTTGTGAATTTTGAGCTTAAGGCCTTTGTTTGGGGTCTTCACATTACGGGCTTACGGCCTTACGAATGGAGGCCTTTTATTAACGAAGGAGGTTATTTTCAGAGTTCCTTCCAGAGGGCTAAGACGTACAGTATTTTGACTGGGAAGACAAGTGCCGTGCCGTGCCGTGCCGTGCCGTGAATACGAGGAGGCGGGCGGGTTGCATCAAATCAGAGTGATAGAGCGACGGCAATCGAAGGCTTTGCTTGCGATTTGCGAAGTTATGCGCGGAGCGGGGGCGGCCGTGGTCACGGATCCGCAGTACTCCTTCGTCGTGCTCCCGTCGTCGTCTCGCAGAGGTAGGCAATCCTCCTCTCCGCTATCTCTTGCTCCGATGCTACCAGCCATGGACGTAGGTGGAGCTCCATCTTTCTCGCGCTCTCCGTTCTCACTGTTGGTATTATATTATTTCATTTCTCCACAAGCGGCGATGCTATTTGGACCGATTCGTCGAACATCTTACGGGCACCGGGCCAAGACAAATGCTTAGTAGTTATTAGAAACTTACAATCATTTCTAGATTCAAGAAATTGGCTATTATATGACTCCAAACGAGTGGCGAAGTCCTAATATTGAGTCCTATTTGGGAGAAGCCAACGTTAGGAATCCTATTATAGAAACAACTTGTTTGCAGTCCTATAATAGTCAATTTCGAGATTCATGAGTGTTGTGGATCGAAAGGTAACAGTAGCCATGACTCATGCTTCATTGTTTCTTGGTTAATTTGGTCAGCCATACCAAGTTTTTGGCTTTATATTTACAAAAAAAAAGGCTCATCACTCTGAGGTTACTCCATACTTTCATTCTGCACGACAATCGTGTTTTGACTGACTTGCTATTTATTTACTTTCCCGATTATCACAGATCTGGTGTGAAATGTGAATACTGCTCAGGAAGATAGGTGTGCAAGGTATCTCACTCTGACAAAGTGATCGTTTTTTATCAAGCCGAGAAAATATGGCAGATTCCCTGTTTGTGGTTCTCAAAAAAATTGCTCTTTCTCTGGGAGAAGAGGCACTGGCCAAGATTAGCACAGAGATGGTCCAAGTAGCGCCGATCATGACAGATTTTGAGCAGAGCATGAAGCAAATCGAGGGCGAATTTTCAGTTCTGCAGGCCTTTATTGGCCAGGTTAGTGCACAGAGAGTCGGCAACAAAGCTTTTGATGCGTGGTTGGACCAAGTTAGAGATGTTGCCCATGAGGTGGAAGATATTATTGATGAGTATGCTTACCTTACTTCGCAAGCAGCATTGGATACAAGCAGCTTCTTCAAAAGGAAGTTCCATCAGATCAAGAACTTTGTGGCATGGCAGAAGTTCCCTAGACAGATCAGTCAAGTAGAAGCTCGAATTCAGAGGCTAATGGAAATGAGGAATCGATATGACCTCTCGGTAGGTAAACAAGGCAAGAGTAGCAATTTACAGCTTACAAATCAGCTCAGCATGTCAGATTCTGCTTACCTAACCGATCACTCTGAGATAGTTGGAAATGTTGATGAAATTGGAAGGTTGATAGAATGGTTACTTGAAGAGAGACAAGACCGAGTTCTTATAGCCATCTTTGGTATGGGTGGTTTAGGCAAAACTACTATTGCTAGCGCTGTCTACAAGGATCAAAAGATCAAAACATCTTTTGATTGCCACACCTGGGTTGTTGTATCTCAGACTTATCAGGTTGAAAACCTACTAAGAAATTATAAATCAGCTAATGGGTGAAAGAGCAAGCATGGCAAGTGGTGTCATGACCATGAGTCGCATGAGATTAGTTGAGGTAATACAAGGCCATTTGCAGGACAGGAAATATTTTATTGTCTTAGATGATGTATGGGACAAAGATGCTTGGTCATTTTTGAACTATGCATTTGTCAGAAACAGTTGTGGAAGCAAAGTGCTCATTACAACCCGGAGGAAAGATGTGTCTTCTTTGTCAGTTGACAGCTATGTCATTGAACTCAAAACCCTTAAACATGCTGAATCTTGGGAACTATTTTGTAGAAAGGCATTTCGTGCTTCAAAAGACAACATATGTCCTGAAACTTTAAGGTCCTGGGCAAACAAAATTGTTGCAAAGTGTCAAGGATTGCCACTTGCCATTGTAACCATTGGAAGTATTCTGTCATACCGTGGCTTAGAGGAACAAGAGTGGGCTTTTTTCTACAACCAACTTAGCTGGCAACTATCTAACAATCCAGAACTCAGTTGGGTTTTTAATGTGTTAAATCTGAGCTTGAATGATCTTCCATGCTATCTGAGGAGCTGCTTTCTGTACTGTAGCCTCTACCCTGAAGATTACAAGCTTAAAAGAAAACTTATTTCCAAGCTATGGATATCAGAAGGCCTTGTGGAGGAGAGAGATGGAACAACAATGGAGGAAGTTGCTCAATGTTACCTTACAGAGCTGACTCAACGTTCTCTTCTTCAAATCACAGAAAGGAATGCATGCGGAAGGGCTAGAACATTTGTTATGCATGATCTTGTGCGAGAGGTAACATTGATTATTGCTAAAAATGAGAAGTTCGGTATTGTGTATGGAGATGTTAGTATGTCCAAAGGTTCACACGAAGCCCGCCGCTTATGCATCCAAAGCGGTACCCAGACCATGAATAATTTAGCTAGTTCACGGCTCCGTTCATTCATTTTGTTTGACACTGAAGTAACCTGTTCCTGGGTACATGACATTTTATCACGTTTCAGACTATTGAGGGTCCTAAGCCTAAGATTTGTCAATATTGAACAAGTGCCGGGCGTGGTTACAGATTTGTATAACTTATGCTTATATTGATTTTTCATACACAAAAGTGAAGATTATACCAGCATCATTCAGAAAAACTTGTCAACCTGCAAGTTTTGGATCTCAGATTCACCTATGTAGAGGAATTGCCACTGGAAATAACTATGCTAACTAACTTACGCCATTTACATGTGTTTGTAGTCCATGAGTTTCAACAAAGATCATTGAATTGGTTTGGTGGCGCTACAAAAATTCCTGGTAACATTGGTCATCTAAAGAATCTGCAAGCTTTACAGATTGTTTCGGCCAACAAAGATTTGGTTTCAGAACTTGGGAACTTGAAATTGATGAGAAGTTTGGCTATAGCTGAGTGCGGCAGAGCTACATTGCAGAATTATGGAATTCCCTGACAAAGAT
Source organism: Hyparrhenia diplandra (assembly GCA_015847255.1). NCBI lineage: Eukaryota > Viridiplantae > Streptophyta > Magnoliopsida > Poales > Poaceae > Hyparrhenia > Hyparrhenia diplandra. The sequence goes on along the minus strand of JADLZK010012398.1, from coordinate 146,986 downwards.
GCCTAAACTGAATAGGTTGGTTATTTCTACATGTGACATGGAGGAGATTCTTAATTTAAAAATGCTAAAGCCCTTGCCAAATCTGGTTTTCTTCAAGCTCACAGGAAAGTTGGAGTCAGGTGTGCTTCCATCAATGTTTTATAATTTTGAGAAGTTAACATGGTTAATCTTAGACTGGTCTGGCCTAAAGAAGGACCCTATTAGCTCCTTATCTCACATGTCAAACCTCGTTCATCTGCTGATGTGCGGATCATATGGTGGGGAGCAATTAACATTTTGTTCAGGATGGTTCCCCAAGCTCAATTATCTGCGATTATCTAAAATGGAGAATCTGAACTGGATTGAGATAGAGGATGGAACAATGATGTGTCTAAATAAGTTGGAGTTAGATGATTTAGGGAATCTAAAGGCTGTACCCTATGGCATCAAGTACATCAGGACACTCCACCTGATGTATCTGAAAGATATGTCAAAGGAGTTTCTAGGAAGCCTGCAGGGAAGCAAGCGTCCCATTGTTCAACATATACGCAACATCCATATTTTTGAATCCTCTGATTCTGAAGCAGGTAAATTTCATTTTCTTGCTATGCCAATTACTTGATGAAAAAACAAATATAAGTATCGTGAGACATTCTCAAAATACATTTTATGTTACGAAAGGTAAACTTACCCAATAGGTAGATATATAGTATCTAAAAATTGTTGGTTTACGCTATAAAACATTTTGTTCCATCTCTTCTTTATTGACCATAAGGGTCTTGTATATTGTACAGCATGATAAAAATGTTTTGTTGGTCTTGCAGTAAATAAATTATGCTTTGAGCGGTACCTTGCCGCGAAGTTCGGCCCTGGTGCAACTAAGTATGCCCCTGCTTACCGGGACTCATCCAGCATTTGACAGAGTCGGTGAGAATTCTTTAATGAACCAACCAAGCAATATGCTGTTCATCTTGGTGCCAGAACTTGAGCTCATTGTTTGTACTGTGCCTCGGATATGGCTTTTGAACCGGTACTGAAACAATCTGCAGCCATCAATAATGATGAATTCAGGAAATATTCGGCATCTATTTCCATGGAGGCTCAAGCATGAGTTTTTGTTGAAAAATTCTGTGCTTGCTGAAAATGACCAGCAGAAAAACGGTAGACATTTGCTTGAACAGGCTGCAGAGATTGAGATATGAGAGTGGCAGTGGCTTGCTGAGCTCCGTAGAACCTGCAACATCTTATGATAACAAGGCCTGTGGGAGAATTTTCATTGTGCCACAGGTACCGCTAGATGACTTGGACAGTTTGTACTGTGTACTAGTTGTATGTTAATTGTGAGTTTACCAAAGTATTGCTGTTAATTTTTTTTTTCGAAAGCGCGCATATTGCACGTGCTGCATTAAGGGAAAATAGAGTTGATTTATTACATCCTCCGGCTAACCCGGGCGAGATGCCGGCAAGCGCCGAGGCAAAACAGAGGGAACACGCTAACACAAATCGCCGGCTTTAACGGCGCAGCTGAAAAGGTTGTACTAAAGTGATAACTAGCTTTGCGACTGCCGTGGAGCGACGAACCTACTCAATTGCGCTTAGCAGCGGCTGCAGGACCCGAAAGCCTGCTGCGCACCACTCCTCAGCCTGCTGGCGGATCTTCGCTACAATGGCCACCGGAGTCGTGGAGATGTTGTCGAATGTGCGTCGGTTGTGTTCCTTCCAAACCTCCCAGGTGACGAGTAGGACAAGGGTGTCGAAACCCGCCCTGAAAGGTTGCGGCACGAGGCTCGAAGAGCGAAGCCACCAAAGCACAAGGCGGTCCCCGCACCGGGCGAGGTTGTCGAGCCCCGCCAGCGGAGTAGCCCGAACCACACCTCCCCGTGACGACGCGCACGAGCACAGGAGGTGGTCGTAAGTTTCGGGCCCTCCCGACAGCAAAAGGACGCAGTCCGCCCGTAGCCTGTAGCCCATGTCGGCGCCTCCGATCCGCGGTCCAAAGCCTTCCATGAAGAGCTAGCCGAAGAAGAACTTAACCTTTGGCGGGGCCTTCGTCCTCCACGGCTCTTTTGGCGCCCGGCCAGTGGGAGGCTCGAAGAAAGCACGGTAAGCCGAGGCGCTGGTGTACTCCCCCTCGCCGTCCACTTCCACACGAACCGATCCGAGTACCCAGCTGCAGGACGATACCGAGTAGCTTATCGGCAAGCTCCGCGCGACTCGAGAAGGACCGCCGCGGAGTTAGCACCGTGATATCCCCAAGCCAACGCCACCGCCAACGCATCCCCGACGCAGCGTCCCCTCCTCGCGGCTTCCCACCGCCCGAAAAAGATTAGGGCGCGAAATGTAGATAGGCCCGTCTGAAGCCGAGTCGGTCCGTAACCCCAGCCGGGCCCCGCCACCGACAACTACCAAAACAGAAGCCACGAACATGGCTTCGCTTATTCCGGGCCCGTCGGGTTCGTGAGTTAGCGCGATGACGGAATCCGGCACGCCCGCGCCATCCAAAGGCCTGCAACCGTAGAGCATACCCCCAGAACACGAAGATCCGGCAGTCCGAGTCCGCCACAGATCTTGGGTGAGCAGACTATGGGCCAGGCGACGAAACATTTGCCGCCCATCACCTCCTCGGTGCCGGTCCAAACGAAGCCCCTGCGTCTGGTGTCAATTTCCCCAATCGCCCACGAAGAGAGGGCGCAGCAAATGGAAACGTGGACGGGGATAGCTGAGAGGGTGGACTGCGCGAGGGATACCCTGCCTGCCGAGTGCAGCAGCCCTGCCTTCCAGGTGGGCAGCCTGGCCGCGACCGCGTCGATGATCGGCTGCTCCTCGGCCTTCGTGAGGGAAGTGAGAGAGAGGGGGGCACCCAGGTAGGTAACCGGGAAGGCGCCTAGCTTGCACGGGAAGTATTGCTGTTAATATGCCTTTGCTGTAATAGATTCGTTTTTTAGCCATTGGTGTGTATATGTGTTACTCATGGATTTTGGCCCCTGTAGTGAAATGTCTTTTTGTATATCTTAGCGATTGAGAACGAAATGTGTGCGAGTTAACAGACTGAGCGTTTGTGTAGAAACTTATGAGTGGAACCAATGACCCGTAACCTGTTATGTTCATTGACTCGATACTTAATTATGAGTGGAATCATTGACTCAACAGTCCGCAGGGCGAATTTTAAATTTGGACCAGAGGCATGTGTGACCAAGTGAATGGAGCTAAACTGCATATTTTTTTTCTTATTGATTACTCCCGCTGTCCCAAATTAACAGTCGTTTTAGGGTCCAAGCCATATCCCAAAATTAATGTCGTTTAGGCTTCTGTCACCTATAGCAACTAGACCCTGCAGCCTTGTACCATCACCCATCCCACCTCCCATGTCGTTGTCTCCTCGTGCTCTTTCATCTCTCTAGAGCAACCAGTGATTTATGCGCGCGCCCATGCGCGCCGGGTATGGGCCGCAGATATGTTTTGTTTGTCAAATGGAACCTTGAGATCTATGACGTAAGAGATATGATCAACGGATCAAGACTTAAAAACCTAATATTAGATGATCGAACCTAATATTAGATGATCGCACACTATATATTGATATAATAAATCAACATGAACATGTACAGTCAAAACACTATATACATGAAATATTACATATGAGAAGTTAGTTTAGAGTAATAGGCAAACATGTACAAAGTGATATGGTCACAAATGTAGTTCATATGTTACATGTGTTTTACGTAATTGTTTTCCACAGTCAGCTACTGAGCCAGTCCATGTAGCTGTGTAAATAAGGTAATTGATGTACTTTATCAACCATGTTTTCAGCCAGCTGTACAAAGATCTAATGAATAGAATTTGGATGATCGTGCCTAAGAACCCTAGCTCTACAGATGCAAGAAGTGATCTTGGCCGCTGCAAAGGACGACATATCGCTGCTGATAGTTTAGGCAATTGATGATATTTCTTCTTCTATCTAACCTCATAATACCTGGTCGCCTCAAAACAGGATATTTATGTGCTAGGATCATGTTGTTTCCAAATACAGTACGCTTACCTTTTTTAAATCTCATCTTTTATGGTAGTATGAATCCACTAGCTAATTTAGTGGTTGTATTTTTCCATAATTTGGTTCAGCAAATGATCTATTTAATCTTGCCATATGTTCTACCTCACAGCTGGAAAACATGACCCTTTATAGTACTTGCAGGACATGCAGGACCCAAGATGTGTACAATAGAATGCATCAGGTTCAGGTCAACAGCAATGTTCGATTGTGATTTAAGTAGTTTCAAAGCAAAACCAGGACTAATACATTATGAGACTGGTAGAAAACGACAGGAAAGCATTGGTAACAAATACCAAACTGAATCCCATCAAACCTTGTTATACTACAGAGGAACAAGATTTTGAACTTTTGATACACAACCTATGTATGAGTGGCAATCATTACCTACAACGCTACTCCAAGGTGGTCTAATTCTCTCATTAATCACATATTAGCCTGCACATGCAAGAAATACTTACAAAGATTGTTCAGATGGGTAGATGGACAAACACATTGAATTACCAAACCAGGACTAATCATGTATTCCTAGATGTTCCCAAAGAATACCTACAAGGATTGAAGATACATAGATCTGCAGCAAAGTTGACAAAAGGCGCCATTATGGCCACCAAGATTATGAATATGTACCGAATAAAGTCGGTGCTAGCTGAAGTAAATCTATACTTTCAGTCAAAATGCGTAGAAGTAGCGTGAAAATGGAGAAGTCCTCTGTTCCCCCTGTGTGTTTTATCTGCACAAGGCCTACAATATAATGAGCTGTAGAAACAAATCTCTAGATGCGCCGTGAAACCGTGGTAACTGATTGAGAGGAATAAGGACACTAACAATAATATATATGTCCTGTCAATCCAACCAAAGTCACGAGATACCCGCTGCTCACTACACATAACAGCAGCTGCTCATTATCGAGAATAATAGCTATTCAATTGTTCCATGTAGTGGTTACAGACTTACAGGTTATTGAAAGGCACAAACTCAAATTATACCCAAGGGTACCATCATACTGATTTGTATAGTAGCTAATCAACTACAACTATATTTGAGGCTTAGTAACTATGCTTAAGCATGAGAGCCGAACTGCTGTTCTTTTGCAATAAAAATTAGCTACAAAGATCCTAAGATCCTATTTGTAAATAGGATATCAAACCAGTTATGCACCTATAAATAAACCAGCTTAAGTGTGTAGCAATCGTAGAAATTTCATTATCATCATAGTTCTCAAACCTGATAAATTTTGATAGGTTAGATCACCATCTCATCTATTCATTTATAGAGATATGAATATTGTCCAAAAAACATCACAGGCTGCACATTTGACTTAGGATATATAAGACCGGTGCACTTATGACATTGAACAACCAGAAAAATGGTTTGGCAAGCAGGCAACTCATGTAAAAATATTAGTTAACTTGGAGTTTGGTGAACTTAGCAGAGAAACGAGAAAAGGGCATTACCATGAAAAAAAAAAAATCTAGATCATCTCTAGCAGTTTTGTACCTGTATATTGATACTCGATAGGGGCCAATGCTGAAAAGAAAGCATCCCATGTGGCTGATCCAACCAAAACATTCTAGATCCTATCTCCAGCAGTTCAGCTCCCTAATCTGCAAGGGGACAATAAATAGTTAAGGGCAGTGCATACACCATGATTAATATTGCAGATCTATTTAGCAAGAACTGTTAATAGTAAATTCTCAAAATTCAATAATGGGAAGCCATGTGCTTGGCATCACTACCTATGCAATCATAAAGGAAACAACATCAGTATTTGAAGCTTTGGCTCACAACTGAATGATGTATAAGATGAGTTATATAAGAAAACCATCATAGGCCAAGCATCGTGTAATAATATTGAAGTCCAGTACACCCTATTTATAGAATGACCCAGAAATATTTCCATTTGTAAAATCCAAGATTTCACCCTATAGCTAGCATCAATTTTAACAATATAATTTGATCATTTTGTATCCAACTATTTATAGCTCAGGGACATTTATTTAACATAACCGGCAGATGCACTACCCTTTTCGAGCATCTACTCTCGATGTCATTCCAAATGCTTCATAATTCAGAAAATGTAAACTTTGAGCTAGAAACAAAAAAACAAGCTATGTGAAGTAAAGACATCATTGACTTGTTATGGCTGAAAACTTTTTACCTAGACTTCTTCAGATGTAGCCCAAGCCTTTCAAAAGCACTGGTTCAACTACAACAATACCAACTAAGGAAGAGTTCAAACTATCACCTGCATCCGAAACAAGAGATTAGAGCATGAATGAATGGCCAAAACTGATGATGGTCATACAGCCAAGTTTTTATGCCCAATATGCAAGGTGGCCATATTAGATCTCAAATAGATATATCATGATTAGTCATGAGGCTTGCTGTGGCAAGGAGTAGAAAGCCAAGCATGAATCAGATGGAACACCAAACATGAATCAGATGGATATAGTGTGCTAGGGAAACAGTAACAATTTTGAAGAAATATATAATTTTCATGTAGGTAGCTATACACAAATTGGAATCCTCTGTGTTGAGGCAGGCATCAAATGTAAGTTGCTGCTTTGCCTGTGCGGTGAACCAGGTATCACTGTCAGACTACGAAGAAAGAAAAATAAAGCAGATATAAAGCATAGAGATTTGCCTGTACCATGCTATTGTAGTGCTGTTGGCATAATAAAAATTGCTTACTAAGGGATGATGCAGCTAACTGAAGCTTTAAATTGTTGACTTTAAACAATGATAGGAGGTTCATGCTTCAGAGGTTGGAGCTGGAATTTAGGACTGACAAAGCAGAGACCGCTGCTAACAGGTTGTGCCATGAAAAATTTGAATCTAGCCATCTAGGTAGCAGCCACCCATCCAAAACGACAAACATATTTTTTGCACCATGAAAAATTTTAATCTAGGTAGCAGCCACCCATCCAAAAGGGCAAACATATTTTTTGAAGGAAGACACGTGCAGGTTCACTTACTGAAAGTGTTTTATCTGCCTGTAAAGGATTAATCTCCCTATGTTGTAGTGCTTGGGCAGGACATGTTGCCAACAGACCATAACAGAGAATAAAATTAAATAGGCCAGGGCGTGTTTAGACAAAAGAATCAGAGTGGGAAGAACAGTGGAACGGGGAGTGGAGAGGTCCAAGGTTTGCTGTACCCGGGGGAGGAAGCCGAACTAAGAGCACGAGATCCCGCCGGGGTTGCAACGTTCGCGGCCCTTGACGCCGAGAGAGAGAGAGAGGACGGGAGGAGAGGCGGATGCGGAAGCTAGGTTGACGCCGCTGGTGGCCGTCGCGCCGGGCGGTCGGGTCGGGTGGCCACGGCAAGACCGCCGCGCGCCCAGCCGCCGCGACCGGGGTTGCTTCGCGCCGCCGCGGCGCCGTCGCGCCGCCGCCAAGCCGGGCCCCCACGCTCTCACCCCGCCGCTGGCTGCAACGCCGAGGCTCGGGCGTGACGGCCGCCGAGCCTAGGAGCCTCACCCCCTTAGCTGGGCGCGCTCTTATCCGGGACGACGCCTTGGCGGTGCCCGCCAGAACCGCCGCCGCCAACGCTTGGGGGCCGCATCCGCCAGCGCTGCGCCGCCGCACAAGCCGCCATCCCGCCGCGCTGAGGCTGTACGTACGCGCCAGCCGAGGGGCGTGCCACCACACAAGCCGCCATCGCGAGAGAGGAGAGCCGGGAGGAGGCGCGTCGGGGATGGGGGAGCGGCCTGGCCTGAGCCGCCGCGAAAATGATGGAGAGGGAGGAGGCCACGGGGAGAGAGCTAGGGTTAGGTTGAAAGCGGTTTATATTGGGTGCGGAGGAGGGAACAGGACCGTTGGATCGAGGATCCGAGGGCCAATAAAATTTTGAACGACGTGGACGCGTCTTTGGCCGACAAGATTCTCCACAACAAATTTACTCTTTAAATGTGATTGGCCTTCCTACTTGGCTCTAGTACGGTACTCCCTCCGTCCCTTTTTAGATGTCGCTATGGGGTGCGTGCGGTCAAACTTTCTCAACTTTGATCTGCGTTTGTAGAAAATACGTGCAACATTTATATCTCTAAATAAATTTATTAAAAAACTAGACTTAAAAATCTTTCCGATGATACTAATTACTTTGCATAAATATTTATATATTTTAATATATAATTGCCGTAGTTTGAAAATGTTGACTTCTCGGGAGCGAGAATGACATCTATTTAGGGACGGAGGGAGTACTCCATAGATGAGAGAGGATCTCTCAAGGGTTCACAGCGCAATGACAAAGGTCATTGGTTGGGGAGCTCCCACCGGGGTTCAAATCCTGTGCGACACATTATCTTGGATTTATTCTAGAATTTTCCCGGGCTTTAAGCATTAAGTGGTAGGCGACGTCCCCCGGCAAATGAAGCGTCTGTGGACTAGTGACTTCGTGAACTTCAAGATTGCCGGCTCAGTCCTTCGAAGACCCTCATAGGGGTAGGGTTTGCGTATGTGTGTTCATAGAGGTGAGTGTGCGTGCGTTAAGTGTCTGAGTTGTACGGTGTAATCTCAAAAAAAAAAAAAATGAAAGAGGATCCGTGGCACGTACGTGTACTACTTCATAGGGCTATTTTCGTTCTTTTGCTCTCGCCTTGGTCTTTGTGTCGTGGCCAGCTCTAGAACGACAATAAATCCGCACAAAGGGAGTACTCCATCCGGGTTAGTATTAGAAGTCGTTTTGGAGAAGGTTTGTGTTAAACATTAGAAATATAAATCATTAATAACTTTTAAGTTGTTGAGTTTGTAAATGTGAAAATTATATGAATAGATTTGTGTTAAAAAATACTTTCATAAAAGTATACATATATCACTTTGCATAAATATTTTTGTAATAACAAGCGTTCAAAAGTTGTGTTTTGGAGACCGTTTGTCCTAAACGACTTCTAATACCAACCCTGGAGGGAGGAGTACTCATCTATTCTAAGCCATAAGTCGTTTTTTTTTTTTTTAGTATAATTATTTTTACCATGCATCTAGATATAATAATAATATGTACTATAAATATACTAAAAAGTCAAAACGAGAAATGGAGGAAGTACGTATCATTTGGGCCCAGCCCATGATAATCTCTGGGTCCCAGGCCGCATTAGCTAGGCAACTTTAGCTATAACGAATAATAACGATAGCGTGCAATGCAACCAGCAAAGCCAAAGATGGAATCGTCCTGCAGCCAATTCCTACGTGTGCGCTAGCTATGATCGAATCGCCAGCCGAGTCCACTTTCCGACGTCGATCGTCAACAGAATGGGACAAGTACTGAACCAGTATATGTTTCTCCTACATGATCTACAACGACTACTGCACGCGGGGAGATCGAGAAGAAAATGACCGTGTTACACACCGACCTAATAACGTTCTTTTGTCAAAAGGGGCTTGCCGAGAATCTGTGGACGTTCGGCTTTGACAAGGGCTGGCGAAGTGTCCTCAAAATCTGCCCACAGTCCAGGCTTTGGCAGCGGAGACTGCACCACCTACCGGGCCCCTTTTGCCCTGGGCCTGCCGTTGCATCGTTCAGGCTCAGTGGGCCGAACCAATGTCTACCGCATGAGCACCAAATCAGGCCAGGTTGGAGGTCAACGTCAGCAAGGGTGCAAACAAAATTTACTTTTATGTTGGTTGGGGTGTGCCAGCCCAGCCAGCAGTGCAAAAGGCCAGGCCACACTTGAGGGCCCAGTAGCAAGCCACTTTAGGCCCTCCCCCATAAAAAATTTAGTTAACTCTAAAGTGAGCTCATGGCCCACATGTCAGAGATTAAACTGATAAGAACAGATACTACACTTGATCTTAGCCAAATGACCGAGAAAGGTATGAGCCGTGGTGGTGCTGTGCCCCCATGTTTTGTTGATCCCTCACTTTGGCCGCTGGTTTAGGTAACCGAGGTGGTGCTAATGTTATGCAACTTCTTCCAACAAACGCAAACGGCTGTGGAAGTGAAACTGGGCCGTATTGTATGATTGGGCTTCCCATCGAGTCCGGCCCATCGCTTGAATTGGGGAGCATGTTGACTCGTACAGTCCAGTTTGATTCGCCGACGCTGTTTCGTGCACAGCTGATGCCCGGCGTTTGGATCCGACGACAGACGCCATCGACTCCGGCCAGCAGCAACAGCTCCACCAGCACCGCCCGCCTCTCATGGCGGGTCTACTCGATCGTGCCACTGCCAAGACGGGTACCAGGGAAACCCCTACCCTACGTTGCCGATGGGTGCCAGCTGGCTGTGGCCAAGCAGTACATATATACATCCTCAAGGCACGTGAAAGGACAACAAACTGAAAGCTCTATTTTTGGGAAATATATGCAACCAGATCGAATCGTCCTGCTGCCTATTCCTACGTGTGCGCTAGCTATATATGTTCTGTTGCTGCCGTGTTGCGTCGATCGATCGAATCGACATTCCAACGTCGTCAACAGAATGGGAAACTTGCAAAGGCACGGAACCAGTTTATGTCTCTCGTAACGTCGTGCTCGTTAATGGTCTCTGTTGCCTACCTCGTGGTTCTCCGTCGCCTCTCTGTCGCTGGATCCTGCCGTGCTGACTGCTGAGGCCGTGCCCGCCGGCCCGCCGGGCCCGGGCTCGCATTCCTGCTACCTGCTTCTCATCCTATCTGCACTGCTCGCCGGTGACTAACACGTGCCTTCTCGCTCCCCAGCCAGCCAACCCACCTGGCATTCCACTTGCGGCATTGCAACAAGTGAGTTTGTCCCAAAAGAATCTCTCTTTCTTTGAAAAAGCAAGTTCAAACAAAGCTCTTCTTCATGATTACTCCATCCGTCTCTTTGAAAGTGTTGATTGGGAAACATATATGTTTTTGAGAGGAGCACACTTTTCAAACGACACTTTCAAAGGGACGGAGGGAGTAGTCTGGAATTGACAAAAGTACCTAGTTTCTCCGGCAATTGACAAAAGCACCTAGTTTCAAGGGCAAAGCGGTGTGGGATTGCAGGTTTGGTTTCTAGCTTTAGCAGCCTTATATAATCTCTTTGGACACACTACAATGCCTTGCGTGCATTTCTGTCTATAGCTTTTGCATATATAGTTGCTAGCATCTGTAGGATGAGCCTTTGGAGGTTTTTTCTGGAGATGTGCGTGTGAGAGTGAGAGGACTGATGTGGTGACTGTGGCTAGTATTCTCGGTCATGGCTCCAAGTGTGGTGGATCATGATGAGCCGGCTACTGACGCACAGGATGGAGAGTTGTGCACGCCGCCGCCGCCCGCGAACTTGGCTTCAGCCCATCGTCGCTTCAAGATCGAGGACAAGGTCATGAAGCCACGACGACACACCTCCCCAACGCCGGCGAGCCCACCACGACAACAACGGCGTGCCTCCACGGCGTCGGCGAGCCCGCCAGCTGGCTGATGCGGCTGCTTTCGCCGTTGACGCTTGCGCTGGCGGCGGCGGCGGCGTGCCATGTCGGCGGTCGCGAGGAAGGAGAAGGGAGAGGGAGCCGGGCGGGCTGGGCTGGGCTGGGGCTTGGTCTGGCTCGGTTGGGCCGGCCCACTTGCCCGCGCGGGAAAAAGAAAAGAGGAGGGAGGGATGCTGGGCCGGCAGCCTGAGTTTCCTTTTCCTTTCTCTTTTCTTTTTCTATTTTCTCATTTTTCCCTTCTTCTTTCTACTTTATAACTCCTTTTAGGTTTTTAGCCAAGAATATTTTCAAGAAATATTTGAAAGGGATCTTTAAGAAATAAACTCCGAGGTTTTGAAAAGTTCAATTTTTTAGCGAATTTTAAAATCGTCGAAAAATCGGGGGCGGTGTTACAAATTTGCATGCTAATTCTTGGATTCATGTGTTTTGTAGGGACAAAACACACTAGTTCCAAGTAGACATGTCTTTTTTAGGTCCCCACGGTGTCCCCTCAATGTCCAACATCTTCACTTCCGACTGCGTCCTCCTCCACGCTGGTGGCCTCCCCAGCTGCATCTTTCACCGAAACGGCACCACCGCCGAGGCGGTCACCAGCAACGGAATCCCCATTGAGGTATCCCTAAGCTGCCCCATCCCCGATCGTGCGGTGCTCCCAACCGTCCTCTTCGTGAACTGCCTCTATGCCGACTTCGACACCTACCCACTGCATGCATGTCGTCTGCGCGGTGGAAGACCTCCTCCTCATCCGCGTCGTCGTCGAGCCTCCACCCGAATACATCTCGTCGTCCGATTATGACTACTTCATTTATCGGGCCTCAGGGAGCAGCAGGGGTCCATTGCTCGAGCTGCTACGACGCTCGCATCCCAATTTCCACGACGATGACGTCGGCCTCCTCCGTCGCGAGGAGTGGCACTTGATCGTCACCGCCCTAATCGCCACTGGTTCAGCTAACGTATATGATCTCCACCGCTTCGACTCTGAGGCCGGGACGTGGAGCCACGTCAAGGTGGAGTTGACGACTCCTCACGATCCATTTCCGTGCAAGATCCCTAGGACCATGTTTTGGCTCTTTTTTCATATCACGTCCACCATGGTCACCATCGGAGGCAAAGTGGGCACCATGGGTTGGGTGGATCTCTGGCACGACATCCTGCTCTGTGAAGTGCTCAACTCAAATCCCTCACTTCATGGCATCCCCTGTAACAGAACCTCCTAAATTACAGGGCCCACATGCACTTATCATTGTCATTAAGACCTCTGATCATTATGCACGAGTTCCCAAAAATCTAGAAAGTGCTATTAATCTTCCGAACAGGATCTCATTAACAAGTCATTACAGTATTACAATATTTTATTCAAAATACAACAGAGTAAACGGCGGAAGGATTACATAACTATAGTTTTACAAACCATTTGTTCAAATAAACATACTTAAGTAACATTATTACAAGCCCGGAATTATTGGAGTAACATTATACATATAATACAATCGACAACCCCGCCTCGAGGGTTCAACTCTACTCGTCATCTTCCTCCCGGTACACCGTCATGCGGCGAGGGGCCAAAACAAGCCTACTCATGACACGCTCCCGCAACAAGGGTCAAAGAACCCCGAAAGTGCGGGAGTACTCAACAAGACTTACCCGATAAAGAAAAGAGGAGAAGACTTCGGGAATGCTTTGGTCTTAGGAGTCAAGGTAAGGCTTTAGCAAGAATCAAGAACTCTTTTTGCAGAAAAGCTTACTAAAAGTGAATCCTTATTTTCAATATTTTAACTCATATTAATAACTCATATACTCTAGGTTATTCTATTCTAGAGCAAACATATTTTTCTTATTCCAACTCTCTTTCCTCAAAAACATATTCCATCATTTACTACGATGAAGGTCGTGGAATCGGGTCTCCTTCTCTCGAGAAGCAACGATTCATGAACCGATTATACCCAAATTGGGATTCCTAACCACACGACATATGTAGCACTTAAGCTTGCATATATCAACCTTCTTTCGATTTGTCCAAAACGGGAACGAGGCTGCGCCACCCGAGAGCACGAAGCTCCACCTCCCTACCCCGTCCTAATGACAGTTTGACCAGTAGGGTGGGTACACGCTACTCCCGCCATCTCTCCACTCCCAGTGCGTGGTTGCCATTCCCGATTTGGCTCCACCGAGATCCGGCTTACCGGAGTATGTGGCTAGTTAGGGTCGACCGACCGGGGTGACTACCGGTCGGGCGTGCCATTGACCAAAAGGTCTCGAGGCGCAATATGCGTTCAAAACGTCCCCGATTTCACTCGGGCCAAACAACGGGGCGGTCCTTAAAATCGACCAACACGGGACAAGCACAGCTAGGTATCCCGCCGGCTTTCAACCTACGTCCCGTCCGATCTCAAATTCATCACTACAACTCTTTCTTTTCCGAAAACGGTACCATCTCCTCAAACAAAACATTTTGATGAAAAAGCTTAACTAATTAAGCAGGGCTAAGCATCACTAAGCATTTTCGAAATGAAACAGGTTATCAAGGATGGTATTAAAATAAACAAGGATGGTAATGCAGCAATTAGGTTATCACTCAACTCCTAATTACTTAATGCAACATAGCATAGACATAAGTGATATAAAACTTTTAAAACATCAAGGAAGGGTTTAATGAACCGGGGCTTGCCTTCGTTGACGAATAAACTATTTCTTGAAAAAATCCGGAGAAATCCGAACCCGTTTCCACCGGATGATAAACCTCTTACGGGACTTGCTCGGGACCGGACACTCTCGATCTCGTTCACTACACGAAATAATGTATGCCTCAACATGATGCCATATATTTAAATATGATGCTTGCAAGTGCATGAAATGATAAACACCGAAACATAACTTTACTTCACGATAAAGTTGCAACCCAACAAAACCAACTTGTTGAACTACTCTACAAGATATCATCACCATTGCCTAAGGAGTTCTCAAGGACCATTTGATTGTGGTATGATCCAAGATTCACAAAACAACCCAAAAGTCACACAAAAACCTAAATTATTTGACACTAAACAACTTATAACCCACATGAAATAATAGAGTTTAAGATAGAAAATAATTTAAACATTTCAAAACGACTCCAAACTTTTTATACAAGTAGAACACATCATAAAAACAGTACCAAATAAATTTTCATGATTTTTGAATAAATATTTTATTTTCTAAAAATCATAGAAGATGCATTTTTCAATTAAAGATTGTATTTTTAAATCATGCAAGAACTACTCAAAATCAAAATTTCAAAATTTTCATGGGTAGATATACTCCTAGGAAGGTTCTACAAAAAGTTTCAGAATTTTTGAAACTACTTTCGAATTTCTATGAATTTTACAAAACCGGACACTATTCATTCATAAAGAAAAACGGAAAACGGAAATTTAAAAGAAACCGGCCATTGGGCGATTCCGCCTGGCTCGCCCACGACCAACAAAGGCCCAAGGCGCACGCCGGCTGGCCCAAGCCCCAGCCGCCAGCCCGACCACGCCGGCGGCCGGCGGCCGGCCGGCCGATCCCTGGCCGGCGGCGACCTCTCCGGCGACACGAGCTACCCCAAATAGTGTGCCCCACGACCCAGCGCATCTCATGGCACCCCAAACTTGAACCCTAAAGCATCAGCGGCACCATCGCCGGTGGCGATGGCGGACTCGGGCGGCACGACGAAGCGGCGTCGACGCTCACCGGAGCCCTCTCCGGCGAAGTCGAGCGCGGCATAACCTCCAAAGACACCTGGGCGATCACTTCCTTCACTTAATCGAACCAATCCGACCCTCTAACTAACTCGCTTCGCCGCGCGGCGGAGCGGCAACGCCGACTTCTAAATCGGCGGCAAGTGCGTTCCGGCGACTACGGCACGTCAACGAACCAACCAATGACATGATCAGGACGGAGGCTCACCGCGGGCTCGATTGACAAGATGGTTGGATCGGAAAACGAACGGAGGTGGGCGGACGACGGTGGCGGGCGGCGGCGGCGGCGGCTCTCTCGGCGGTGGCAACGGCGTTCCGGTGGCCCCCGAGGTGAAAACACAAAACCATCGAGCGCATCATGACCACCACGCGGCGAGGCGACTCTAAAGCGCTAGCTGGTTGGCCTTGTTGCTCACCGTAAACGGTGGCGGCGGCGAGGTGGCTCGCGGGCCCGCGCGGCTGCCGTCTTGCGCGAGGAAGACGACGGCGTCGCGGGCGCCGGTGGATTTGGGACGATGCGAGTTAGCTCAAGCGGCGCCGCGAACGGCAGCGAAAACGATGGCAAGGTCAATTTGACGGATTGGAGCTCGACGGCGGCGGCAAAGGAAAGGGGCGGAGGCGGTTTCCGGCGGTGGAGGAGGAGAAAGAAAAAGCGGCGACGGCGTCGACCCGCGTTTTATAGGGCAAAGGATGGATGGACAGGTGGAGGGAGACGTCCACGAAGCTAGCCAGTAGTCGATGTCGCGCGAGATCGATCGAATCGTCGAGGCGGCCACGGGCGGCCGGCGGCGACGATGAACGGCATGGGCGGCCATGCCGCAAGATCAGTAGCACCCAAACCCTAACTTTCTGCATTTTGATCAAATTCTCCCCAAATTTGAACTGAACTCGAAAAACTCCAAAAGCAACTTGGCCTAATTTTTCAAGATCTACAATTTTCACAATTGGAAGATTTTCAAATTCGGCCTCTAAATATGACTTTTTGAAATGGGGTCAAAATGGGAGAAATTTGAATTCAAAATTACTTTAAAATTTATTCAAAAACTTCAAAAACTTTGTACACCTCTTTTGTACATCAAAACAAGATCTACAACTTGGCTTTTGGAAATTTTTGCAAATTTTGCTTAGATTTTGAATTATGGAAAAGGGGGTAAAAGAGAGAATGGAATTAGGGTTTTTGAGCTCAATTCAAACTTGAATTTGATTCAAATTTCAGATCCCCAACCTATACTATCAAACCATCATACAATAACACACTTAGGATCAAAAAACATAAATTTAAAAATTTAATCACTCTAAAATTCTTAAGCACAAACAATTCTCTAAAAATATAAACTTATTTTAATTCAATGCATTTCAAATTTTCTAATCATGCATGCTTTGAGATGATCATGATGACATGGCAAAATTTTAGTTGATTAACACCAGGGTGTTACATCCCCCTGCCATTGTCGATGGAATTGTTGGCACAAAACGATGGTCCGGGTACCGGCATAGGCTGCCCCAAGTCATTGCGTGGCATATCCTTCGTTCTCCCGGATCGACCTCGCGGCGGCGGATGCCTTAGGTTAGTTCACTTCGAAGCCACCACCACCATGGTTCCTCCTCCTTCGTTTGCAGATAGCAATAGTGATGATGAAATGCTACACCGGCCGGGTTTTGACGGGAGATGCATGATTGGGCAATCACCACATGGAGCAAACAAAATGACAAGAAGACCGAAAACATGGATCTGAGGGAGGACAAAGCATCCAACACCAAAGATAGTCGCCAAAGAAGCTCAAGATAAAGATGTTCAAATCTGTTTTGTTGTCAACCGGGTGGAACAAAATCCGAAGACCCCAAAAGAGGCTTGCGGCGAACCTCTATGTACTCTTGGCATGGATAACGGTGTTGTTTACTTACAAGCTAGGGTCAAGTTCCAAGATGCCAAAACATTTGTCCTCGCCGGTCGACATCAATAATAACTAGCCGCTTGCGGCAGCTTGAGTTTTCCACTAAAACCGGGCGTCGTCGTCGTGATAGGGTTAGTCGAATCCCCAAAGGTTATATGTAACTATTGTAATGAAATATATACAACAACAACAACAAATTAATCTTATCACCTAGCTAGTTGTTGGAATATGTTATATTATATTATTACTTGTAGATAAGGTTTGAGTACTTATACTCTTAAGATGAGCTCTAATTAACCCAATGGTAGGTGATTTGTTGAGCCTTGGCCTATTAATAGATTACATTTATTTTTTTTGTTTGTCTTACATGATAGACACATGACCCCCACCCCCACCCACCCCCACCCAACTACCCACACATACAATTTGGCTAATGATAATTATCTGTTTATATGCTTTACGTATGGCAATTGCTGGTTTTTAATAAAAGAAATTAGAAGAAATATATAATCACATTAGTTGGGTGGGTTGGTGGATATGCCGTTAGATGCTTGCATTGGGTATGCTCTTCTTGCAATGGGGCAAAAGCAAGCATTGAGTGTGTATATATAGTGTTATGTAGTTATGCTTGTTGTTTGACTACAATACAGATGATGAAAAGCCGGGTGTTCACGAAGAAACTGAATCTCTAGTTGTAGAGAGGTATGTAGGGGGCAATGCACTGCACACCTTAACAGGGGGGAGGGGGCTTTCATATATATAGCCAAGATGGCTTGGAGTAGAAGTACATGGAGTACAATAAAGTTAGGGGTGCGCCAGGCAAAGGGCGGCGGAGCCGTGGGAAAGGAAGAGGTAGCGAAAAAGTGGGAGGGGAACCCTAACCGGTCTAGGAAAGAGCAGATACCATGAAGAGAGGGTATGTAGGAGGCAATACACCGCACATCGTAACGGGGGGGGGGGGGGGGGGGGGGGCGTGGCCTTTCATATATATGTTATATATAGCCAAGATGTCTTGGAGTACAAGTACAATATCTAATACATGTCTATGTATATCTCTAATACTAGTGCTTCCTAATTTTCGAGAATTACTCCCTCCGTTCCACAATACTTGCAATTCTTTGACTCATATAAAGTTTGGTTTGGCCTTTCGTCTTATTCAAATTTTTATGTAAATTATAAAACAAACAAAGTCATTACAATATCTTTAGTGATGTAATAAGTCATAACAAAAGTGGTAATATTTATTAAAAAAAAGTTGAATAAAACGAGAGGTCAAACACGCTTTATATGAGTCAAAGAATTGCAAGTATTGTGGAAACGGAGGGGAGTACTAATTAGTTGCTTGTCTAAAAGTTGGGGCTCCTATCTTAAACGAGAGGGAGGCAAAAGATTTTCTGAATGATGCATCATGCTTAAATGACGTCGCGTGTAATATTAATTCAATGTGGATGTCACGGCCGCGATAGGGAGGCGGCGGCGGCGACATCCGATCTTGGCCGGGTGGCGGTGGCGGCGGCGCGGCGGCCCGCCAGCGGTGGGGGGGCGGCGTCTTGTGGCGCGGGGAGCGAGGCGGCGGCGGCGGCGGGGCGGGAGGCGGGGAAATATTTCTTTATTGCTTGTTCCTAAGAGACTACGGATCCCTTACTTATATAACCCTCTTATGGGACTTGTATCTCAAGCAATCTCTAAAGGGTTTCTTATAAGATTGGAATACCTTTTACAAGCAAATCATTATTCTTATCCTAGTAGGAGACTTTCTTATAGATTGGAAATATATCCTTCACACCAAAAGTCCTGAATTATCCTAACCGAACTCTTATCCTAATTTTCAAAAAAATCTCATGGAAAGGTGGCGTTGGCGGGAGGGCGCGCGCCTGGGCCGGGGGTGCCCCCTGCCGGCCGTGGGCCCCTTGGGCTGGCACCACCGGGCCCCTTGGGCTGGCACCACTGGGCCCCATCGCCTGGGGTGTGACATCTCCCCCTCCCTTCTCCGACCGGCGTGTCCTCACGCTGGATAAAAGTCCATTCTGCGACACCGGGAGCAAGGTTTGGTGTACTTGGCATGATGAGCTCGACGCATAGAACCAATCTTCCATGCACAGGATTGGCGAGAATCGTGTTCTCTCTGGTGTGGACTGGGGCAAACTCCATGAAGTAGTGAAGATTACCGATGTAGTCGTGGTAGATGTACTGATGCACCGCCCGCCCTTGTAAAAACTCTTGTCTCTCGACGAAGCGACATCTTGTGGCCTTGAGGGGGGAGGCGGCGGCGGCCAGGGCAGGAGGCAGGGAAATATTTTATTTATTGCTTGTCCCTAAGAGTTTACAAACCTCTTACTTATATAGCCCTCCTATGAGACTTGTATCTCAATCAATCTCTAAAGGTTTTCTTATAAGATTGGAATACCTTTTAAAAACAAATCATTATTCTTATCCTAATATAAGACTTTCTTATAGATTGGAAATATGTTCTTCACACTAAAAGTCCTAAATTATCCTAACAGCTGTTGCGTGCATTTGTGCCTACATTGTCATGCATGTATGACAGGCAGGCCACGGGGGTCGGTGGACCCCTTTGACACCCCCCGGGTCTGCCACCGAGTGTAACAAGTAATGTAGCACTTCTTTATTCGTAGTTCAAGGTTTGAAGTTTAATCGTGATTATTTCATAATACATCTGTGGCCGTTATCTTTATCATCTTTTGCAAGAAATGTTCTGTGATAGCATGGTTAAAGTAATACTATCTGAAAGCGGAGATGTTAATTCTCTTCAATCTGAATAAGTAATATAGCTTCTTCTTCTTTTCTGGATAAAAAAGCTCTTTTTTTAAAAAGAAAAGTCAGCTTAGCTGAACAAACAAACAAACCCATGTGCTACTGTATCTTCCTTCTTTCCTAATGTCAAAGATTCTTTTTCAACTGTTGTAGAAGTCAGCTTTAGTTTTTTTTGTTCTTGTTTTTTTCTTGAAACTAGTCAGCTTAGCCGAACAAACAAGCCATCATGTGCTGAACTGAAAACACTATTGTCGCCGGCGCCGAGGGATGTGACCTGAGGGCTTCTCCAACGGCTCCTGCTAGCGACGACGAAAGCGCCCAGCTCGTTTCCTCTTTTTTATTGTTCCTGGCCGGCGATTTACTGCAGCCGTTGCGGACGCCTGAAAGCCCCTCGAGGCAAGTGACGTGTACAATAGTGCTTGTGCTCGCACCTTGCGTCAGATAGGGGCATTTTGAACTTCCGCCGTTGCCCGTTGACGAAGTACAAGGCGGGGAGGTTTGGAGGTCCCTGTATGCCTGGCTGCTCCCCAACTTCGCCTTGCCTCTCCGCCCGCCTGCGCCTTCAGCACCGCCGGGGCTGAAGCCGGAGACGACGACGAAGCGCTGCCAAACGGTAGTGAATCCGGGTCGGGAGCGAGCGGAGCTGGAGTGGAGGGAAGCGTGGAGCGGAGCGGCCCAAAGGGGCCCTCATCGGGTTTTCCTGACGTCTTCGCCGGCTTCTCCTTCGTCTTCCACTTCCCATCCTCTGCTCGCCGGCGCCGAGTTAGTCACGCCTCCTTGCTCCCGCTTCTCCTTCTCTAGTGCTTCTTTCTTGCACTTACTGATCCGTGTGAGTAGAACTGTGATTTTTCATTTATTTTCTTGCGCGCTGCTCTTAAGATCAATTCGCCGAACACCTTGTACGCATGGCTTTCTGTGTGATAGGATTACAGGACTCGCTCCTCATTCTTGCCTAGCATTATACTTCACCCTGCTTCCTAATCGGATTGAGCAACCCACTTCTCCACCTGACATCCTTCTAATTCTACCCAACGCTGTTTCAGTTCCATTTTGCACAAAGAAAAAGTTGTGCTTTGAATAACTTGCCACTTACTTATGTTCTTATGATCGCAGAACTGTGTGAGTACTGCTCAGAAATACATGTGTATCTGGTTCTGACAAGTGACAAAAGTGATAATTTGAGCCATTGGAGAAAATATGACAGATGCCCTGTCTGTTGTTCTCAGAAAAGTTGCCCTTTCCCTGAGTGAAAGGGCACTAGAGAGGATTGGCACGGAGGTGGTCGAAGTGGCACCAATGCTGACAGATTTTGAGCATAGCATGAAACAAATCCAGGGCGAGCTTTCGATTTTGCATGCCTTTATTGGCCAGGACACTAGTCACAGAGCTGGTGACAAGGCATTTGGTGCCTGGTTGGACCAAGTTAGAGGCGTCGCCCATGAGGTGGAAGACATTGTTGATGAGTATGCCTACCTTACTGCAGAAGCTGTAGATACAACCAGCTTCTTCAAGCGAAAGTTCCATCAGATCAAGAGCATTAGTGCATGGCAGAAGTTACAAACCCAGATCAGTCAAGTAGAAGCTCGGATTCAAAGGCTATCAGAAATGAGGAATCGGTATGGTATCACTGTTGGTCAACTGGAAAGGAGTAACAATTTAAAGCAACCAAGTCAGCTCTTTATGTCAGATTCTGCTTACCTGACAGATACCTCTGAGGTAGTGGGGAATGTCGATGAAATTGCAAGATTGACGCAGTGGCTTGTTGAGGAGAAACAAGACCGAACTCTAGTTGCCATCCTTGGCATGGGAGGTTTAGGCAAAACTACTATTGCAAGCACTGTCTACAAGAATCAAATGATCAGAAGAACTTTTGATTGCCATGCATGGGTTACTCTATCTCAGACTTACCATACTGAAGAACTGCTCAGAGAAGTCATAAACCAGCTAATAGACGAGAAATCAATCATGACAAAT
Source organism: Hyparrhenia diplandra (assembly GCA_015847255.1). NCBI lineage: Eukaryota > Viridiplantae > Streptophyta > Magnoliopsida > Poales > Poaceae > Hyparrhenia > Hyparrhenia diplandra. Next base: position 125,222 of record JADLZK010012398.1, on the reverse strand, counting down.
GGTTTTATGACTATGAATCGATTGAGATTAGTTGAGGTAATACAAAGCTATCTGAGGGATAAAAAATATATGATTGTCTTGGACGATGTATGGGATAAGGATGCTTGGTTATTATTGAACCATGCGCTTGTCAGAAACAGCCATGGAAGTAAAGTGCTGATAACAACCCGACGAAAAGACGTATCTTCTTTGGCAGTTGACAGCTATATCATTGAACTAAAAACACTGAATTATGCTGAATCTTGGGAACTATTTTGTAAGAAGGCATTCCGTGCATCAAAAGATAATATATGTTCAGAGAATGTTATATCTTGGGCAAAGGAAATTGTTGCCAAGTGTCAAGGACTGCCACTGGCCATTGTAACCATTGGAAGCATTTTATCATACCGTGAATTAGAGGAACATGTGTGGAAATGCTTTTACAATCAACTTAGCTGGGAATTAGCTAACAATCCGGAGCTCAATTGGATTTCCAGTGTCCTGAATTTGAGCTTGACTGATCTCCCAAGTTATCTGAGGAGCTGCTTTCTATACTGTAGCCTCTATCCTGAAGATTATAAGATTAAAAGAAAACAGATTTCCAAGCTTTGGATCGCAGAAGGTCTTGTGGAAGAGAGAGGAGATGGAACAACAATGGAGGAAGTTGCTGAGTGTTACCTTATGGAGCTCACTCAACGCTCTCTTCTTCAGGTCACAGAAAGGAATACATTTGGAAGGGCTAGAACATTTATGATGCACGATCTTGTGCGAGAGGTAACTTTGATCATAGCTAAAAGGGAGAAGTTTGGTGTTGCATATGGCGATGCTGCTACAAACCAAGTTGTACATGAAGCTCGCCACTTAAGCATCCAAAGAGGTGCCAGGATGTCAAGTTCTTTAGCAACTTCACGACTTCGCTCCTTTATTTTGTTTGACACTGAAACACAACCTTCTTGGATATATGATATTGTATCACGTTTCAGACTGCTAAGGGTCTTATGCCTAAGATTTGCTAATATTGAACAAGTTCCAGGTGTGGTTACAGAATTGTACAACTTGCGCTATCTAGATTTTTCACACACAAAAGTGAAGGAGATACCGGCGTCTTTTAGAAAACTTGTTAACCTACAAGTTTTGGATCTCAAATTCAGCAATGTAGAGGAGCTTCCAATGGAAATAACGATGCTTACTAATTTGCGGCATTTGCATGTTTATAAAATCCAAGATCCCCAAGAAAGATCATTGAATTGCTTCTCTGCTACCAAACTTCATGGTAATATTTGTCATCTCAAGAATCTGCAAGCTTTGTACACCATTTCAGTAAATATAAATTTGGTTTCAGAGCTGAGGAACTTGACATTGATGAGAAGTTTGGGTATACTAGAAGTGAAACAAAGCTACATTGCACAGTTATGGAACTCCTTGACAGAGATGCCTAACCTTAGCCGGCTATATATTTCCACGTGTGATGTGAATGAGATTCTCAACTTGAAAACACTAAAGCCATTACCAAATCTGAATTTATTCTGGCTGGCGGGAAAGTTGGAGGGAGGCATGCTCCCACAAATTTTTCATGAGAAATTAATACAGTTAAAATTGGATTGGTCTGGTCTGAAAAAGGATCCTATCAGCTCATTATCTCATATGTTAAATCTTGTTGATCTGTGGCTCTGCGGTGCATATGCTGGGGAACAACTAACATTTTGTAGAGGATGGTTCCCCAAGCTCAAATCTATGAAATTAGCTGACATGGAACATCTGAATTGTATTGAAATAGAGGATGGAACAATGAAGAATCTACATCTTTTGGAGCTTTCCGGTTTAAGGAATCTAAAGGTTGTACCTTGGGGCATCAAGTACATTAGGACACTCCACCAAATGTATCTGACAGATATGTCAAGTGAGTTCATAGAAAGACTGCAAGGAACTGACAATCACATTGTTCAACACATACCTTACATCCATAATTATGACTCTTCTGATTCTCAAGAAGGTAATCTCATATTCTTATTACACAAATTACTTGATGAAAGAGCTAAGAAAGTTGTTATAAGCCAATCACATAGATATAGGTTGGAAAAAGGTCAATTAAAAAACATAGGACAAAAGATGTCGTATAAATAGGAATTATTTGCACGCCTTTTCTTTTTCTTGAACACGCAATAGAGGTGTGAATCTTTGCACAGCTTATCAGTAAGGTAGTTTTAAACATTTTGTTTGACCTTCTTTCTTATTCACCATGGTACTTGCATATTATTTACACAGTGTGGTAAATGCTGCTTTGTTGATATTGCAGTAAATAATGCCATTTATCTGCCATACCTTGCCAAGAAGTTTGGCCTTGGTGCAATTAAGGATGCCTCTACAAAATGTGACTCATCTGGCTCTTGACAGTTCAATGGGAGCTGTCTCGAGTTTTGGGGCAGCGCCAATCATTCAATAATATGTAGTTCATCTAGGTGTAGCTGAAGCCTGAATGAGCTAATTGGTGCATATTACAAGCATTTCGATGGAAGCTGCTGAAATGGTAAGCCGCTGCCATAAAGATTTACAATGGCAGAAATCACCATCTGCATGTGTAGATGATGAATGTGTTTTCCAGTTGAAGATTGTATTTGTGAAAAATGTCCTCGGTAAGGGTCATCAGACAAGTACAACATTTTAGTGGTCAGATATTATAGCATACACAGCAGGCCGTGCCTGAGTTTGGTGAAATATAACTTCCGTTTATCATAGCTAAACAGTCAATTTGTATGTAATGTGAATCGTTATACTTCACGTATAACCATGGCCTGAACTCAGGTCCAGAGACCAGAGTCCTCCCCTGTTTTGTGGCCTGAACTCAGGATTAGGAAGTAGGAAGGCTTGCTTTAGAATCTTTCAGAATTTAGCTTCAACTTAGTCATAAATGATTAGATGCTAATTCCATTATTAGACTAGAGGATTGCCGATAACAGTGTGCACAAACTGTGGACATGGGGTTTGATGTAGGCACACATTGTGTGCAGTTGATTCTTTCGTATATTTCAAATGGAAGCAGCGTGAACTGAAAATTAGTGAGTTGAGAAGCAAGGGCCACCAAAATTTCGAGGAAGTGCAGGTGCGGCAAGGGCATCCTCATCCTGTACGGCCCCGGTCAAAGATCAAAAGATGCAACCAACTCTCAATTTAAAAAACACTTGTTGTTTTGGACTACAGGTTACAGTTGATGTCATGGTTTAAAAACACTGAGCTCAAGGGTTGATCCAACTCTAATTTTGATCTTGCCTTTTTTTTTTAACAACCTAGATCCCTTCAGCATTCGGGTTGGTTGTATTTCTTGGACTGCTTCTCCTTCGTTGTTGATCCTCCTCACCTGCTCCCCGAGGTAGACTTTCTTGCTCCTCATCCTCTACCATCCTCTGGTGCTACCAACCGTGGAGAGCCAAGATTTACTGCACTCTGCTCCTCACCTCCTCTACCATCCTCCCCGAGGTAGACTTTCTAACTCTTCGTTCCTCTGGCTCTGTTCAAACGTAGAGTAGAGCCAAGATTTACTGCACTCTGCTGTTTGGAGCAATCAGCCGAACACCTTAACAGCACTGGACAAGGCCAGATCCTGGGCGCTTGGTCCATGAGTTTCATGGATACCTCGTCTCCCTATCGATTCGGTAGTTGGTCTGAGTATGTGAACCTTTCTTTCTAATTAATTATTGTGCAGCCATTTCATGCTTCCTCTGTATATCATTTCGTTATGAGTCTTTGACTACCTATTACTCCTATAGTGCATGATCTTTGTGACAAAAAGTTGATGTCTTCCTATTTGAAAATACTTGCTTATGATTATATTTTGTGTCATACAAATAAACTGATATTCGAGTGATACTTGGTCAAAGACTTGTCCTAGCAAAACAAAATATGTCATGTGAAAGAAAGTAGCGAGTACCCGATATGACTTCCATTTTCAACAAATTCGATTCGATGTGTTGAGTGAAGTCCTATTCATTTTTAAATAAATAATATTCTGTTTTTGCATTTCAGGTGTTACAGAGTTGTGTAAATCTTCTTCAGAAATATATAACTATAACTATATATATGACAAGGTGACAAAAGTTTCAGAAAAAGCTGAGCAGATATGGCAGATGCCCTCTTCGTTGTTCTAAAAAAAGTTGCTTTTTCCCTGGGAGAAGGAGCACTAGAGAAGATTGGCAAAGAGGTGATCGAAGCAGCACCCCTCATGAGAGATTTTGAGCATAGCATGAAACAAATTGAGGGTGAACTTTCAGTTCTGCAGGCCTTTATTAACCAAGTTAGTGCACAGAAAGTCGGTGACAAGGCATTTGATGCATGGTTGGACCAAGTTAGAGATGTTGCCCATGAAGTAGAAGACATCATTGATGAGTATGCTTACCTTACTGCACAAGCCGTTGATACAAGCAGCTTCTTCAAGAGAAAATTCCACCAGATCAAGAACATTGCAGCATGGCAGAAGTTCCCTAGCCAGATCAGTCAAGTAGAAGCAAGGCTTCAGAGGCTATCAGAAATGAGAAATCGATATGGTTTCTCAGTCAGTGAACTAGACAGGAATAATAATTTGCAGCTCTCCTGTCAGTTTTGTCTGTCAGATTCTGCTTACCTGATAGATAATTCTGAGATAGTGGGAAATGCTGATGAAATTGGAAAACTGACACAATGCCTGCTTGAGGAGAAACAGGACCGGTCTCTAATTGCCATCCTTGGTATGGGAGGTTTAGGAAAAACTGCTATTGCAAGCACCGTCTACAAGAATCAAAAGATCATAACATGTTTTGATTGTCACGCATGGGTTATTGTATCTCAGACCTATCAAGTCGAGGAACTACTAAGAGAAATTATAAATCAGCTAATAATAGGTGGGAAAGCGAGCATGCCAAGTGGTTTCATGACCATGAGTCGCATGAGATTAGTTGAGGTAATACAAAGCTATCTGAGGGACAAAAAATACTTCATTGTCCTGGATGATGTATGGGACAAAGATGCGTGGTTAATTTTGAACTATGCATTTGTCAGAAACAGATGTGGAAGTAAAGTGCTGATAACAACCCGGAGAAAAGATGTGTCGTCTTTGGCAGTTGATAACTATATCATTGAACTTAAAACCCTGAAACATGCTGAATCCTGGGAATTGTTCTGTAAAAAGGCGTTTCATGCTTCAGAAGGTAACATTTGTCCTGAAAATATAAGATATTGGGCAGATAAAATTGTTGCAAAGTGTCAAGGATTGCCACTGGCCATTATAACTATTGGCAGTACTCTGTCATACCGTGACTTAAAGGAACAGGAGTGGGCATTTTTCTTCAACCAACTTAGCTGGCAATTAGCCAACAATCCAGAGCTCAACTGGATTTCCAGTGTCTTGAAGTTGAGCTTGAATGATCTACCAAGTTATCTTAGGAGCTGCTTCCTATATTGCAGCCTCTTTCCTGAAGATTACAAGATTAGAAGAAAACTTATTTCCAAGCTTTGGATAGCAGAAGGCCTTGTGGAAGAAAGAGGAGATGGTACAACAATGGAGGAAGTTGCTGAGTGTTACCTTATGGAGCTCACTCAACGCTCTCTTCTTCAGGTCACAGAAAGGAAAGCATGTGGAAGAGCTAGAACATTTCTGATGCATGATCTAGTGCGAGAGGTAACGTCAATCATTGCCAAAAAGGAGAAGTTTGGTATTGCACATGAACATGGCGGTGCTGGTACAACCCAATTTGCCCATGGAGCTCGCCGCTTATGCGTCCAAAAAGGGTGCCCAGACCTTGAATTCTTTCAGTAGCTCACGGCTCCGCTCCTTCATTTTGTTTGACACTGAAGTACCATGTTCTTGGGTACATGATATTTTATCACGTTTCAGACTACTGAGGGTTCTATGCCTAAGATTTGTCAATATTGAACAAGTGCCTGATGTGGTCACAGAACTGTATAACTTGCGTTATATAGATTTCTCGTACACAAAAGTGAAGATGATCCCAGCATCATTTAGAAAACTTGTTAACCTACAAGTTTTGGATCTCAGAAACACCTATGTAGAGGACTTGCCAGTGGAAATAACTAGGCTAACTAATTTACGGCATTTACATGTGTTTTTAGTCCATGACCTTCAAATGAGATCACTGAATTGCCTCAGTGCTACAAAAATTCTTGGTAATATATGTCATCTAAAGAATCTACAAGCTTTGCAAGAAGTTTCAGCCAATAAAGATTTGGTTTCACAGCTGGGGAACTTAAAATTACTGAGAAGTTTGGCTATTGCAGAAATGCAACAAAGCTACATTGCAGAACTATGGAACTCGCTGACAAAGATGCCTAACTTGAACAGACTAAAGATTTCCATGTGCAATGTGAATGATACTCTCGACTTGAAAACACTAAAGCCATTGCCAAATCTGACGTTATTCGTCCTGTCCGGAAAGTTGGAGGGAGGCTCGCTCCCATCAATATTTTCTGTGAAATTAATGATGTTAAAATTGGTCTGGTCTGGTCTGAAGAAGGATCCTGTTAGCTCTTTCTCTCAAATGTTAAATCTTGTTGATCTATTGCTCATTGGAGCATATGTTGGGGAACAACTAACTTTTTGCACTAGATGGTTCCCCAATCTCAAATCTCTGCAAATAGCTGACATGGAACATCTGAATTGGATTGAGATAGAGGATGGAACAATGGTGAATCTACATGTTTTGTTACTTGCTGGTTTAAGGAATCTAAAGGCTGTACCTGACGGCATCAAGTACATCAGGACACTCCATGAGATGTTTCTGACAGATATGTCAAGTGAGTTCATAATAAGACTGCATGGAAGTGACAATCACATTGTTCAACACATACCCAACATCAATAAGTTTGACTCTTCTGATTCTCAAGCAGGTAAGTACCATATGAAATAACTAATATAATTTTCGTAAGGATCTAAAATAGATGTAAAACCAAGACAGGTCAATTAGAAAAAGATGAGACAAAAAACATTATATAAAAGCCAACTATTTGCAAATCTTATATTAGTAAAGTAGCTCTAGAAATTGTGTTTCACCTCTTCTCCATAGTACTAGTATTATTTTACACAGCATAACAAATGCTGATATTTTTTGCAGTAAATAACGCCATTTATGTGCCGTGGCTCGCCAAGAAATTTGGTCCAGGTGCAGTTAAGTATGCCTCTATAAACTGTGGCTCATCTGGCTCTTGATGGTTCAGTGGGAGTTGTCTGCAAAAATGCCAATCCCAGTGATTTGAAGTCTGAAGAGTGTACAATATTCAGTTGTCCCAAGCTGTGCCTTGTGCATGTTTTCTTTTCTATGGCACACGCAGATGTCGGAGATGGGGCAAATACCTTATTCTGGACAGACATATGGCTGTATGGCAAAGAATTTGCTGATCTTGCTCCCCATCTGTTTACTCTAGTTTCCAAGTGCAGAGCCAACACAAGAACAGTCCTGGATGCTTTGAGTAATTACACATGGGTAATAGACTTGCAATGTGATTTGACGTAGTTTGGAGAATACCTTGCGCTTTGGGACCTTATTTCTGATTTTGCGCTGCATCCTGGAGTGGATGATGCCCATGTGTGGAAGCTCTCCACTTCAGGTCAGTACTCAGCTAAGTCATCCTATTTAGTTTTCTTCCAAGGATCTATCACGTTTGGCCCATGGGAATGCATATGGAAGTCTTGGTCGCCAGATAAATGCCGCTTCTTCATGTGGCTTGTAATGCATACTAGATGTTGTATGGCTGATCGGTTGTCACGAAGAGTTCTTCCCCACCCCACTAGCTGCCCTCTTTGCGATCAGGAGGAAGAGACAATTCAGCACTTGCTGCTCTCGTGTGTCTTTGCCAAGCAATTTTGGTTCTTCTTCCTCCTCTCGGTGGGTCTGCAGGAGCTTGCACCGCACACAGATGACATGTCCTTTGATGGTTGGTGGGATAGAATAAGCCACGAGGTGGATGGCTCATCATGAAAAAAAAAGAGTGAATAATATGTAGGTCATCTGTGTGTGTGTCAATAGAGTCATCTGACAAGTAGAGCATTTCAGTGGTCACATACATGCGCACTTGCGCAGTGTACGAGTCAGGTCAGCGCCTGAGAGTGTTGAAGCATAATTTCCAGTTTACTACTAACCACGTCAATTTGTACACAAGTTATGTAATGTGAATCGTTATACTTTATAACCATGGCTTGAACTCAGGTCCAGAGACCAGAGTCCTCCCTTGTTTTATGGCCTGAACTCAGGATTAGGAAGTAGGAAGGCTTGCTTTAGAATCTTTCAGAATTTAGCTTCAACTTAGTCCTAAATGATTTTAATCCCTGACCCTGTTGAGCTAGGGGTTCCCAACACGGTTTGACACCTCCGCTCAGGCGGAGCCCTGAGGGGGTTTTGGAGTGGATCGGGTATTCGGTGTGGAATTAATCGCAACAATACTCCATAAATGGAATTCACCAACCTCCCTATTAGGGGAGGACTCCTCCCTATTTATAGTTTTACAACACCAAGTAAAGTGGGATTACATGTTTGCCCCTCAGGATTCCGGGCATATTCCTCTAGATCTACAAATAGCATCAACCAATATCGTACTCGCACATGAGTCGCCGCCTTCTGCTCCCTGGACCCACGCGACGGCCCACCTCTCCGGGACCGAAGGCCTCCGCGTGTCCCTCTGGGCTTCTGCCTGGGTTTGCCGCGACGTGTACCCTCCGCGACCTCTCCTGGAAGAGGGCCGCGGAGGTGTCGCCCTCCGCTAACCCTGCATGATCAGGGGAGATCTGTCCGTGTGTTGAAGTGGAGCGGCGCGACCTGATGCCTTCGCTTTCTCTGCTGGCGGAGGTCTGCTACGCGTACCCTCCCGCATAGAACATGGAATCCAAACGGTGAAATTGTCGGCGCCCGGGTTCCGCGAGGGTCCTTCGTGGTCGCGGACACCTCCGCTTGCATCGGCGGGGACCATTCCCCAACAGTTCCCCCCCTTGGGAGCGAATGGTCGTAAGCGGAGGCGTGCCTCGCTCTCAACGGTTCTGATATAGCGGAGGTGTTGAGGGTCCTCCCCCGGGCGATTCCGTGAGGGACCTTCGCGTTGCATAATTTGAATCGTCGCGATCGCAACGGACAAATTGGCTCGCGCCCCAATGTTGAGGTGACCGTTTTACGCCCGTTGGTCGCAAAATTGTTCATTTTGGGATGCGAAGGGTCGGGGTTGGTACTATAAAAGGCCTCCCCCCCTCGTGAGGCCTCACCCCCACCATCGCTTTCGCCTTTCTCCTCGCTTGCCTTCTGCGCTCTCGCCTTTTAAACTTTACGCCGCTTTTGCACGCCTCCGCTAGCCCTTGCGACTCACGCAGGTGCATGCGTGCTTGTCCCAAGCCGCCTAGCGTAAGGGGTCGCTTCCCCCGTCGGGAGCTCTACGGTCCATACGCGGAGCTCTTGCCGTATCGCGCTAGCCAATACCTTCGCCTCTTTGAGGATTGCATGCTAGACGCAGCCCGCCGCGACAAGATCCGGGAGGAGACCCTATCCGACGTCGGCCTCCGTTGGTGACCTCATGGCTCGCGAGGAGGTCGATGCTATCTACGAGCTCGGCTCGTCGAAGATGACTCAATCGATGCTCGACGACCTCCTCATGAGAAGGGATATATCGGAGCGAATTGTGAAGTGAAGCTCCCTCAAGGCGAAGCCGTGCGAGCTACCGAACCGCAAAGCATCGGTGGGGCATTGTCTTTAGGGATTTCTTCACTGCGGGCTCCGCCGCCCTATTGCTCGTTCTCGCACGGTGTTGGAGTCGCTTCGAGGTGCGAGATTCATCGACTCACTCCCCATGCATTCCTTGCATTGTCGAAGTTTGCATGGGCGGTGGAGTCTTATGGCGGAGAGGTGGATACGAACACCTTCGTCCGCTTCTTCGAGCTTCACAAGCAACCGAAGACTCGAAAGATGCCCGATGGGAGCGAGAAGAGGCTTCAATTTGGATCTTTGCACCTTCACCCTCGTCGTTATCGGGGTGAGGAGAAAAAGCGGAGATCTCCTACGCCCGTAAGAACAAGTGGGAACCCGGGTGGATGGATTATTGGTTCTACGCCAAGTCCGCGAGGACGAGCAAGATGGTTGACGGGGAGGAGGTGTCCCGTACCCCTTCGCGTCCCGTGCCGGTTCCCGTGGACATCGTCTCTCGGCCGATCCAAATGAAGAGCAGACTGAAAGGAGGGAAAAGTGTCGCAAGGCGTTTCTGCTCGCGTGTCGTTATTCTGGAGGGTGCGACTTGGTGGAGGAGATGTGCGCCGCTAAGTATTCTCCCCTCGCGGCGTCACAAGGACCCGTTGGTAATAGAACGGGTTAATCTTCCCTGTTTTTGGGACGCGGGAGATGGTTCCCTTCCCCCGCTCGGTGCCCGCCTCCTGAGGGTGTTAGTGCCGATGCCTTTGTAATGCGGGTGGAGATGGAGGCCCGTGGAGTTGCCGGGCGCCATCTCAATGAAAGAATTTCTCGCTGAAGTCTCGGGCGGGGACCATGCCCCATCCGAATCGCGTTTTGAGGAGATGAAGGTGGAGTATGGTAACCACAAGGTTCCCGGCAAATTGATTGCGGATGTTAAAAGGCGTGAGGATGAAGAAGCCGCCAAGCTAGCGAAGGCGGCTAAAGAGAAAGACTCAGCGGCGCCCACCGGCCGGCGAAAGAGAGGGCTCCCCTGCTTACGGGGAAGACAAAGAAGAGGAAGGTTGAAGGCAAGATACCTCCGCCGCCTCAGCCTCCGCCCGCCGCCGCAACGACCAAGGAGGAGGCCAAGAAAAAGAAGAAGATGCCGCCCGTAAGCGAGTAAAAGATCCGAAGACGCGGAGGGCTGAGGCTCCGGAAGCAGCTGGCAAAGAGGCCGGAGAAGATGAGGGATCCGCCGCTGGGTCCTCGGGCGCCGCCCTTCCTTTGCTTGGTGGCGGAGGGGTTTCTTCTGCCTTGAGAGTTGGGTCGGTCTCCCCTACCGCCAAGGAGTGTCGCCGGGCTTTCTTTGGCGAGGCCATGTCGAGGTGTCGAAGGCCATGCCCCGACCCCATGGCCGACTTTCCAACATCTAGTGACAACTCCGTCGGCTCGCAAGCGATGGGGGGAGGGCTTGGGGAGCCAGTGACCGGTTGCCCGGCGGCAAGGTGGTGGTTGAGGAGGTAGCGGTTGTTTCTACCTCCGACGACTCTTTCGTGCTTGCCGGTGGTGTGAGCCCGACTTACCCACGTCCTGCGGGAGCTTCGGCGCCATTCATGATGCCTCAAGGGCAAGGGTGTTGAAGAGGAGAACTCCGCCGTGAAGGCTGCGAAGGCGGCGGAGGTATTGGAGGTTTTGCGCACGGGCCGCCTCCTCCTCCACGCCGGAATTGGGGGTATGTTTTGTTTGTTATTTTTGCTTCTTTTTTTTTTTTTTTTATTTTGTTGTTGTTTATCCAACTCTTTTTTGATTCGGATGGTGGCGGAGCTGGTGCTAGCCTTGGCCTGGGCTCTCCTCAAGTTGCCGCGGAAGGTGACTTAAGTGAGTGGTGTTTCATGTTTCGCTCGCTTGTTTTTATTATACTAATTTTGTGATCTTGTCTCGATATTCGATTAGATACCATATTCAAATATTTTTTCGAAGGCGGCGTCTCTACGATGTCTTCGGAAGGCTATAGACCGAGCCTTTCGGTGCGGAGATGTCCTCTTCTCGTTTTCTTTCTTCTCTTGATTTGTTGATGTAGTTTTAATATTTGTGTTTTGATTTTTCACGGATGACCACTAGCTTGGAGTGTGTTCGCGCTAAGGTTCATCGGGAACTTGTAGCGCGAGACAAAATTCTGGTTGAGTTGAAGGCGAAGCTCTCCGCTTGGTCCGAGGAGAAGGTTTCCTTGGAGAAGCTTGTTTCGGAGGAGCGGGAGCTTCGCCGCAATGAGGCTGCTGCGGCTAAGGAGGCGCAGGACTTGCTGGTTTCCCGCGCGGAGGGTGTGAAAAGGCTCTGCGAGATGGAAGCTAAGCTTGAAGAGGCCAACGCTAGCCTCACCTCATCGCGGCGCAATCGGCGAGCGTCGGCGGTGGACAGCATTTATGCGTCCCCTGTACTTCTGTTGCTCATTCATATGCGGAGGCCGTGAGCCCGTGACCTCCGTTGGCGCGGTTGTGACGCCCTTTCCTGCGGAGGGCGGGAGTGCCAGCGTCCCCATCCTGGATGGCGAAGAATGTGGCCAAACTTCCCGGCGTTGCGGGGGAGTGTCGACTTCGGTGCTCGGGCCCGCGAACGAACATCACCCGCATCCTTTGCAAGGAGGGGCATGGTGATGTGGCCGGGTCCGGGTGAAGGACACCCATCGGCCAGTCAAACCCGGCGGAGCTTGGTGGTGATGCTGCCGAGGTTCGTTGGCTCGTTCATGAATAAATTACCGGCGATCCACGGGTGAGCGGAGGCCGCATCCCTCGCTCGCTCCCTTTTCCAGGTGAGTATTACGCTTAAGGTTACACCTTACTCTTGGTACTTTTCTTTGTTTATTGTTGTGTGACGTAGTTTTTTGTTTAGGGTGGTAAACCGGGCGGAGGCTTCGCGCTCCGCGGATCGAGGTCGTGCGGGAAGTTCAACAGATGGTGCTCCGCCACCCGCTCCGGGCCCGCATGAGGAATCGCATACGAGTGAAGATGCGGAGGTGTAGAAGAATTTATAGGTTTTTTATTTTTTATGGCTTTTAGCCTTTTTGCGCGGATGAGAGTCTCCGCTTGTAAAAAGTATTAGCGTATTACTTGAATGAAAGCTTAATGTTTTGTTCAAACCAATGATTTCCCCGCGCGAGGTTCCTCGAAGAGGTGCTGCGCGGGATGTTTATCCACTTTGCTTTTATCGCGATGGTGTTTACGTTGACGGAGATCTATGGCGTTTTTGGAGGGACACCTTCACCAACCCTAGTGTGGATGACATGTGGGAAGACGTTTTATTTGACTTAGGCGACGAGCGGATGGCGTTTACTAACTCCGTAGCTTGGGAGGGACCTCCGCCTGAGTCGTTGTAGGCTTTGTTTTTTGCTTTAGTAACATGATGTAAATAGTCATTTTTTATTAATAAAGCGGAGGTTGTGGAATCTTTTCGAGCTTGTTACGCTTACATGATACACGCTTGTTCTTTTTTCGCTTTTGCACTTGTGGGTTTGACAAATGAGGCTAATCATTTCTTTGCTTTGCGCCAATCCGTCCCCTTCCGCACGCGAGATGTTCGCGTGGGGTAGTGAATGCTTTGTTTGGGAACCTCCGCTACACGTGGGAAGCACTTCTTGTTTTTCCTCCTCACGGGGTCTTCGGCAAGGATCGGCATTTGGTTGCTTTGCATGAACTTCCGGCTCGGGGATGTTACGAATTCTTACGCTGGTCTCCCCCTGCTGCCCAAAAAGCCCTGGGTCTTAACGATTTCTTACACGGTTTCTTCTTTTTTTTTTGTGTGAGTTGGCGGAGGTTCACATCCGCACTCATGTCGTACTCGGCTCTTGTTGGTCGGGTGGTACTCTATGGTAATGAGTGTAATGTATGGGTCGTGTGGTGGGGGACGGGGTTTGGTTTTATAGTGCCTTTGTCATTAAGTCGACTTATTGAAGTTGTCCTTTGATAGGTGTGTTAGGTGGGTTGGGTTAGTATATAACCCAACCGTTTTCCCCCCCCGTGTTTTGGTACTATGGGTCCGTTTAGCGGTGGGCCGGATGAGTTTAAAATGTGAGACCGTGTGAGGGTTCGTGTCCGGTGGTCTAGGACTCCAATTTAGTTGTCCTCTTATTCGCTGGTCGGAAGCTCGGACTAAGACAGCCTACGAACTATTAATTCTTGCCGATGAGCTTTGGTGGTTTGTGCGGCTTGCCCTCCGGTTAGGCCTCCGCTAGAGCATCTTTAGGTCTATCGTGGTTCCCGGCGGAGGAGGTCTACTAAGATGAAGGTCTCCTATGACGGTCTGCGGTTTGTACGAGAGGACGCCGTCGACGCCGGCGAGGCTTCCTTTTTGCGCGCGGAGTGAAGCCGCTGTTGCCCTACACGGTGGTTGTGATCACGTCCTCTGTCTTTGCCGCGTATGCAGACTACCCCACCGTACCATCTTCTACGCGATGGTGTAATGCTTGCGCTTGTGAAACAGCGTGTAGACGAAGCGGAGCTTTTTGCTGCGCCGCGGCATGTGTCTGTTGCCTAGCATGCTTGTATGGAGTATCTTGTTTTTCTTCTTGTTCCTCGGCTACCACTCGCACCATCTTCTTTGAAGATGTTTGTAACTTTGACAAAGACAATGTCAAGCACTTGTATAATTTTTCGTATGCAGTAATATAGCAAGAGTTTTTCTAGACGCGAAAAAAAAAACTTTACAAGTGACCTCCTTTATTCCTTTGCTGGCGGAGGTAATGCTGATGCCTGAAGTGGACAGGTCTTTTTTCACTTTTTGGTTTTGACACAATGCCGTTGTGCCACCTCGATGCCTACGCTTCGGGTAGGACTTTTTTCGAGGATTTTATGGACCGTTTAGTTGGTCCCTAGAGGTCATTTTTAGGATAGAACCTCCGCGTTCGTCCTAAAGATGTCCTCTCGGGCGTTTTGTTACCTTTCGTCGAATTACGTGACTTTGCTAGTCACTTTTGACATGATTTTCTTTGTATGTTGGGGAAATTTCCTCTTTATATTTCGTAGGATTTTACATTAGTCTTGCCTCATTAAAAGCCTCACCTCCGCTAGGAGTTCCCTTGTGAGGAAAAGAGTGCGAGACTTTTTGAACTGGTATGATAAATCTAATGCTACTTGCGTGAAAGTAAAGTAGTGGCGGACCTCCGCTTATATTTTGCGGGGTATGGCCTTACATGTAGTACTTGCGTAGATTGTCCACATTCCAAGTGTGGCCTGAGGTGTTGCCTTCGCCATCCAGGAGACGGAAAGCCCCTTGTCTTGTTGTTGCTTTTGCGATGAATGGACCGTCCCACTTTGCTTGCAGCTTCCCCACCGTTGAGGCGTTTGGTTTTCTTTTGAGTACGAGATCTCCATCTTGGATGTGCTTTTTGCGGACTTTGTTGTCTCTCCATTTTTTGTCTCCACTTGGTACTTTTGAATATTTTCCACAGCTTCTAGCCTTGTTTGTTCAAGTGTCTCTTTTGCGTAATCCTCGTCCTCTCTATTATTTTGTGCTTCATGACGCGAGACTTTCGTGTTTCAAATCTTACCGGGAGCATTGCTTCTTCTCCATACATAAGCTTGAATGGGGTGTACCCGTGGCACGCGAAGATGTTGTGTTGTGGGACCGATGACCCTGGGTAGTTCGTCTGCCCATTTCCCCTTGCGGAGGTTGAAGAGAGTTTTTGAAATCGCGGAGAATACAATTCCGTTTGCTCGTTCTACTGCTCCGTTTGATTGTGGGTGATAAACTGATGCGAAGGCTATCTTTGTGCCCATTTGGGAGCGTAAGTCTCGAACTTGTCCGAGTCAAATTGCTTGCCATTGTCTCTTGTCACCATTCTTGGTACCCCGAATCGCATATTATGTTACGCGGAAGAACTTGATTATGGAATCGGAGGTGATTTTTTGCCGGTTTTTTGCCTCTATCCATCCGGTAAAGTATTCCACTTGCAACAATCTGAAACTTGTTTCCTCCTTGTGTTTGTCGGTAGGGGGGACCGACTATGTCAATTCCCCATCTCTGCAATGGCCAGGTCGGAGGTATCAGTTGAGTTTCTGCTGAGGGGTTTTTCTGGTGTGGCGCAAAGTTTTGGCACGCTTCGCATGACTTGACGATTTGCTGTGCATCTTTTATGTGTGTGGGCCAGTAAAATCCTTGGCGGATGGCCTTCGCAGAAAGTGCCCTCGGCCCAATGTGGGATCCGCAGATGCCGGCGTGTATTTCCTTGAGTAGCTCTATTCCTTCGCTTTGTGGAATGCACTTGAGCATTGGCTGGACTAACCCTTTCTTGAAGAGTTGACCATCAATGAGCTTGTAGCTTCTTGCTCTAGCTTCTGTTCTAGTGGCCTCCGCTTCGTTTTCTGGGTAGCTCACATTGTTGAGGTTGTCGAGTATTGCCTGTCTCCAGTCTTCGCCTTCTACTAACATGACGATTCAATCTTTGTTTTTATTGTTTTACATTCTTTGGTTTGTGCACCACATTGTAAATTGTATGCTGTGGCATGCGGAGGTTGTTTGCTGCTGCCTTTGCTAGGGCGTCTGCCTCGTTGTTTTGCTCTCTTGGTATGAATTTCACTGTGAATCCCTGAAATCTTCGTTCCATTGCCCTGACCACCGCTAGGTAATTTACGAGCTCCGGCTCTCTTGCGATGCATTCTTTTTCTACTTGGCCTGCTACCAGCATCGAGTCTGTTCTCACTTCCACTAACTTTGCGCCGTAAGCCTTCGCCTTTGTTAGTCCTAATATGAGCCCTTCATATTCTGCTGTATTGTTTGTTTGAGTACATTCCAGAAATGGCGAAGTATGATCTGATTCCTTGTGGCGACATTATCACGGCGGAGGCCCCTGCTCCGTTTCTGCCCCATGCTCCGTCTGTGTAGACTGTCCAGAGCTCCGACTGATTGGTTTGCTCTTGTTTACTGTGCGGTGTCCATTCTGCTACAAAGTCTGCTAACACCTGTGATTTTATGGCTGTCCTATGCACAAAGGTTAGTTCGAACTGAGATAGCTCCGCTGCCCATTTGCTGATTCTTGCTGATGTTTCTTTGTTTCTTAGGACCTCCGCTAACGGTTGCGAGGTGGGTACTATCACTTTGTATGAATGGAAGTAGTGCTTCAGTTTCCTGGATGCTATCACGAGGGCATATGCTATTTTCTCTATTTCTGTGTAATTGATCTTCGCTCCTGTGAGTGCCTCCGACACATAGTAGATTGGAAGCTGTATAGTGCAATCGCTTTCGTTTTTCTCTTGGATCGCCACTGCTTGACAAATAAGTGATCGATCTTTGCGATGTACAGGAGTATAGGTTTCTCTTCGTCGGGTACGGCTACCGTTAGCTGTTCTTGTAGGTATTCCTTGAGGTTGCTGAAGGCCTCCGCCTGCTCCTTTCCCCATTTGATGTTTCCTGTTCCCCTCAGGGCTTGGAAGAATGGGAGACTTTTTTCTGCCGACTTGGAAATAAATCTGTTGAGGGCCGCTATTCTCCCTGTTAGCTTTTGTACTTCTTTCTTTGTTTTAGGCTCCGCCATGTCTCTGATTGCTTTTGTCTTTTCTGGGTTCGCTTTGACTCCTTCGGAGCTGACTATGTATCCTAGGACCTTCGCCTTGGTTACTCCAAACACACACTTTTCGGGGTTCAACCTGAGGCCTGACTTCTTCAGGTTTACAAAGGTTTCTTGTAAGTCGGAGATATGGTCCTGCTCTCTTTTGCTCATGACTATGAGATCATCGACATACGCAATCATGTTTTTGCGTAGTTGTCCTGTCAAAACCTTGCTTGTCATTCTAGCGAAGGTTGCACCTGCGTTTTTCAGGCCCTCTGGCATTCTGACAAAGCAATATGTTCCGAATGGTGTTGTGAAGCTAGTTTTTTCTTCATCCTCCTTTTTCAACCATATTTGATGATATCCTGAATAGCAGTCCAGCAATGAAAACCTTCGACACCCTGCTGCTTTGTCGACGGAGGTGTCTATTCTTGGCAAGGGGTAGTTGTCTTTTTTGGTTGCCTTGTTGAGATCTGTGAAATCTATGCACATTCTCATTTTGCCGGAGGTCTTTTTTGGGACCAGGACGACGTTTGCTAGCCAGTCAGTGTATTTGACTTCTCTGATTACTCTGGCATCAAGTAGTCTTTGAACCTCCGCTTGGGCTGCGAGTATCCTATCTTCTGACATTTTCCTCTGACGCTGCTTCTTTGGTTTCATTTTCGGATTGATGTCTAGGACGTGTTCGATTGTATCTCTGTCTACTCCACGAAGGTCTGCTGCTGACCAGGCGAAGATTTCTTTGTTTTTGCTGAGGAGCTCCGCCAACTCTTTCTCTTCTTCTGAGCTTAGATCTGCGCTGATTGTTATGGAATGGTCCGGGTCATCATCTATTCTTATCTTCTTGATTTTTTCCTGGCCTTTGGCGCTTGTTTGCTCTTTTTTCATGTCTGGTGGTTCTGGACCTTCGCCGTTTCCTTCCACGGAGTTAACATTCCTATGTGCGCGGTATATAGCCTTTTCTATGTTTCTTGCTTCTTTCTGGCTCCCATACACTGTTATGATCCCATGAAGTGCTGGGATTTTCATACACAAATAGCCCATGTGTATTGCAGCATTGAACTTGTTTGTGAACCCTCTGCCGAAGATTGCATTGTACGGGGAGTAAACATCGACGATGTCGAAGGTTATGTACTCCGTTCTTGCACTTTTTCGCCTCTGCGAAGGACACCGGTAGGACTATCTTGCCCAACGCCGCACCTTTTGTCTTCCACCAAATCCTATGAGTGGTGAGTCGACGGTATGTAGTTGATTTCTATTGAAATTCATCTTGTCAAATGCATTGGCGAAGATTATGTCTGCGGAGCTTCCTGTATCTACCAGAACTCTCTTCATTTCCCATGTTGCTATGTTGGTTTCTATCACCATTGCATCAACGTGTGGGAAGCTTTCCAGTTTGAGGTCCTGAAAAAGTTATGGGGTCTTCGACCACTCTCCGAACTTAACTGAGGGCTGAACCGCTACGTTATTTACTAAGCGGAGGTGATCTCTCTTCTGTTTCTTGGTTTCATACTCTATTGATGAACCCCCCGCAATCGGCATTATGGTTCCTATGGATGGTAGAGGAGCGTGGGGGTTATATTGGTTTTCTGAGTTTGGCTCATTTTTCATGGGAGCGCTGGGTGGGGGTCCTTGCGGAGGTGGTGGCAAGCTTTGGTTTGATATCTGATTGACTGGTTGTCTTGTCGCGTGTTGAGGTTGCCCTGCCTCGACATAAGTCAAATGTTGCCTCGGTGTGGAGTATGACATGCTCGACTCTGAGGAGTAATTTTGGGGTAGAGGCGGTGGTGGCGAAGGCCTCCATGCTGGTAGAAAGCTGGGGTAGTAGGCATTTGCCAGGGTAGATGGGTGCACTTGGTTTGATGTTAGGGAGGGATAAATTGGGCAGTATTGCCGGTGTTGATTCCGAAATGGGCGAGGCTCGGTGCGTGTATAGGTGTAGGCGTTGTTAATTTCTCTCGCCGGCCGCGGAGGTTGGTTCGCGGGGGGGGGTCCCTTACGTTTTTGAGGGCCTTATCTCTTTCTTGTTGGATGATTGGACAATCTTTTGTATAATGGCCTTTCTCTTCGCCATGTATCGCGCAAAACTGTTTCCTTGGCCCCCTGTTCCAATTTTTCTGGGGTCCTTTTCCTTGATATGGCTTTTGGTTATC
This sequence comes from Hyparrhenia diplandra, assembly GCA_015847255.1. NCBI lineage: Eukaryota > Viridiplantae > Streptophyta > Magnoliopsida > Poales > Poaceae > Hyparrhenia > Hyparrhenia diplandra. The sequence continues at coordinate 105,924 of JADLZK010012398.1, read as the reverse complement.
TGGTGGCCTGGCTCCCTGATTGTTTCGCTGCTGGTTGGGCTCCGCTGTCTGACTTATCGTCGAACCTCGTTGACCCCGGACTTGCTTGGGTTCTTTGCGGCTCCGCTTGCTGGTTTTCTTGTTACCTTTTGTCACCGCTGATGTTTTGTTCTTCGAGTCTTTTCCGATAGTCTTCGGCCCGACCGGATCCGGATCTCGAATTGCTCACGAGCTCCCCGCATCGTTTTCGGCTTCTTCCGCGCTAACTCTCCGGCCGAATGGTCCCGGGGCGGAGCCCTCTCGATGGCTGCATCTATTGCCACTTGATCGGGACGTCCCGGGGGCCTTCGCCTTCGCTTGTAGGAACCTTTGCGGAATCCTTTAGTGGTTCATTGTAACCTTGCTTGCATTGGAACAGATCCATGGAGGTGAGTGATTGCACGACCAGTCCTTTGAAGTTCTCTAGTATTTTGTCACGGAGGTTTTCCCATGAATATATCGTGCTGGGCTTGAGCATAGAGTACCATGCCAGAGCGTCTCCCTCGGCTGCTATTATGAAGGCCTTTGCCAATACTGCATCGTTGCCCCCGGCCGAAGCTACCGCTGCCTCATAGCTCATTATGAACTGTTGCGGGTCTGTTTTTCCATTGAACTTTGGGAGCTGGGTGGGCTTGTATCTGGTTGGCCATGGTGTCCGCCGTATCCCTCCGACAACGGGGACTTTGGATCAAAAGCTCTCCGGTCCCGTGGGGGATCCCCGAACAACCCGATGGGTTGGGTGAAGCTTCCCGGTCAATGTTTATGGGGATGTAGCTTGGTATGGGAATGGAGGGATAATTAATCGGCGGCCGAGTTGGTGGAGGCCGAGTGGCAAACCGCATGCTTTGAATTTCTCGCCGCAAGAGCGCCATCTGGCCGCCTTATCTCATTTTGCTTGTGCAGAGGCTGTTGTGATTTGAGGACCTCCGCATAAGCCGCAGCCGCTGCTCTCTCTTTTCCGTTGGAGCCTACGCAAAGATGCTTGCAACCCCGCGCAGCTCCCGAGTGCTCGTGGGGTGCTTCGCCCCCGTGCTCGGTTGTTTCTCCACCTTCGCCAATTGTCTCCTCTCCCGCCCCCCTCATTCTCAAGCGGAGGGTCCTCCTCCGCCGTTGCGTAGGTGCTCCTCGTGCTCCGCTTTGGGTCGGCTACTTTTCGGTGGTGCCCGCGCCCGGGTGGTTCTCTTTCTCTTTGTGGTGCCATGGTTTCTCGGTCCGGGCCCCACGGTGGGCGCCAATGTTGAGCTAGGGGTTCTCAACACGGTTTGACACCTCCGCCAAAGCGGAGCCCCGAGGGGGTTTTGGAGTGGATCGGGTATTCGGTGTGGAATTAATCGCAACAATACTCCATAAATGGAATTCACCAACCTCCCTATTAGGGGAGGACTCCTCCCTATTTATAGTTTTACAACACCAAGTAAAGTGGGATTACATGTTTGCCCCTCGAGATTCCGGGCATATTCCTCTAGATCTACAAATAGCATCAACCAATATCGTGCTTTCGCACATGAGTCGCCGCCTTCTCGCTCCCGGGACCCACGCGACGGCCCACCTCTCCGGGACCGAAGGCCTCCGCGTGTCCCTCTAGGCTTCGCCTCGGGTTTGCCGCGACGTGTACCCTCCGCGACCTCTCCTGGAAGAGGGCCGCGGAGGTGTCGCCCTCCGCTAACCCCGCATGATCGTGGGAGATCTATCCGGTGTGTTGAAGTGGAGCGGCGCGACTGATGCCTTCGCTTTCTCTGGGGGCGGAGGTCTCGCTACGCTGCATCTCCTGCATAGAACATGGAATCCAAACGGTGAAATTGTCAGCGCCGGGTTCCGCGAGGGTCCTTCTGTGGTCGCAGACACCTCCGCTTGCATCGCTGGGGACCACTCCCCAACAGACCCCTTGATATGATCTTGCCATACTGCCGGGCGGCTGGAAAACATCATATGCTTCAAGAGACCTGCAACTGTAATTGATTTTCAGGGACTGTCCCCCGCAGGCGCGCTGTAAACATACATGAAGATGCGTCCAGTTCACCAGCAGTGTGGAATTAGATGCTAATTCTGTCATTAGGCTAGAGGATTGCCAATAACAATGCGCACAAACTGTGATGATGACTGACGTAGGCACACATTGTGTGCAGTTGATTCTTTCGTATATTTCAAATGGAAGCAGCGTGGACTGAAAATTAGTGAGTTGAGAAACAAGGGCCACCAAAATTTCGAGGAAGTGCGGGTGCGGCAAGGGCGTCCTCATCCTGTACGGTACGGCCCGGTCAAAGATCAAAAGATGAAACCAACTCTCAACTTAAAAAACACTTGTTCTTATGGGCCTATAATTGATGTCACGGTTTAAAAACACTGAGGTCAAGGGCTAAACCAACTCTGATTTTGACCTTGCAACCTTTTTTTAGCAACCTAGATGGCCATGTGCTGAGCCTCCCTTCAGCTCGACCTGTATTCGGTTGCATTTCTTCGTCTGCATCTCCGTCTTCTCTTCAGTCCTCACCTGCTCCCCCAGGTAGGCCTTCCTTCTTCTCCTGCCTCCCTCCCTCCCTCCCTCCCATACTTGCTCTGGTGCAACCAACCGTGGAGATTAAACTCTTCGTTCCTCTCACTCTGTTCACCCGTAGAGTAGAGCCAAGATTTACTGCACGCTGTTGTTCGGAGCAATCCGTCGAACACCTTAAGGGCACTGGACAAGGCCAGATCCTGGGCGCTCGGTCCACTACTGTCCTCATGGATACCTGGTTATTGGAATCCAACCTCGTCCCCTCATGAATTCGGCAGTTGGTCTGAGTACGTGAACCTTTCTTGCTAATTAATTATTTCACAGCCATTTCATGCTTCCTCAATTCCTCTGGCTTGTATCATTTCGTTAGGACGAGTCTTTGACTACCTATTACTCCTATAGCGCATGATCTTTGTGACACAAATCTGATGCCTTCCTATTTGTAAATACTTGCTTATGATTACATTTTGCGTCATACAAGTCAAAGACTTGTCCTAACAAAACACAATACGCCATGTGAAAGAAAAAAGTAGCCAGCGCCTAATATTATTTTCAACAAATTCCATTCGATGTTTTGAGTGAAGTCCTATTCATTTTTAAATAAATATTATCCTGTTTTTGCATTTCAGGTGTTACAGAGCTGTGTAAATCTTCTTCAGAAATATAATATATAATATATGACAAAGTGAAAAAAAAATCAGAAAAGTTGAGCAGATATGGCAGATGCGCTTTTTGTTGTTCTCAAAAAGTTGCTCTCGCCCTGGGAGAAGGGGCACTAGAAAAGATTGGCAAAGAGGTGGTCGAAGCAGCACCCTTCATGACAGATTTTGAGCATAGCATGAAACAAATTGTGGGTGAGCTCTCGGTTGTGCAGGCCTTTATTAACCAAGTTAGTGCACAGAGAGTCAGTGACAAGGCATTTGATGCATGGTTGGACCAAGTTAGAGATGTGGCCCATGATGTAGAAGACATCATTGATGAGTATGCTTACCTTACTGCACAAGCCGGTGATACAAGCAGCTTCTTCAAGAGAAAGTTCCACCAGATCAAGAACATTGCAGCATGGCAGAAGTTCCCTAGCCAGATCAGTCAAGTAGAAGCAAGGATTCAGAGGCTATCAGAAATGAGGAATCGATATGGTTTCTCAGTCAGTGAACTAGACAGGAATAATAATTTGCAGCTCTCCCGTCAGTTTTGTCTGTCAGATTCTGCTTACCTGATAGATAATTCTGAGATGGTGGGAAATGCTGATGAAATTGGAAAACTGACACAATGCCTGCTTGAGGACAAACAAGACCGGTCTCTAATTGCCATCCTTGGTATGGGAGGTTTAGGAAAAACTGCTATCGCAAGCACCGTCTACAAGAATCAAAAGATCATAACATGTTTTGATTGTCACGCATGGGTTATTGTATCTCAGACTTATCAAGTCGAAGAACTACTAAGAGAAATTATAAATCAGCTAATAATAGGTGAGAGGGCAAGCATGCCAAGTGGTTTCATGACCATGAGTCGCATGAGATTAGTTGAGGTAATACAAAGCTATTTGCGGGACAAAAAATACTTTATTGTCCTGGATGATGTATGGGACAAAGATGCGTGGTTATTTTTGAACTATGCATTTGTCAGAAACAGATGTGGAAGTAAAGTGCTGATAACAACCAGGAGAAAAGATGTGTCGTCTTTGGCAGTTGACAACTATGTCATTGAACTTAAAACCCTCAAACATGCTGAATCTTGGGAACTGTTTTGTAAAAAGGCGTTTCATGCTTCAGAGGAGAACATTTGTCCTGAAAATATAAGATATTGGGCAAATAAAATTGTTGAAAAGTGCCAAGGATTGCCACTGGCTATAATAACTATTGGCAGTATCCTGGCATACCGTGACTTGAAGGAGCAGGAGTGGGCATTTTTCTTCACCCAACTTAGCTGGCAATTAGCCAACAATCCAGAGCTCAACTGGATTTTCTGTGTCTTGAAGTTGAGCTTGAATGATCTACCAAGTTATCTTAGGAGCTGCTTCCTATACTGTAGCCTCTTTCCTGAAGATTATAAGATTACAAGAAAACTTATTTCCAAGCTATGGATAGCAGAAGGTCTTGTGGAAGAGAGAGGAGACGGAACAACTATGGAGGAAGCTGCTGAGAGTTACCTTATGGAGCTTACTCAACGCTCTCTTCTTCAGGTCACAGAAAGGAAAGCATGTGGAAGATCTAGAACATTTCTGATGCATGATCTAGTGCGAGAGGTAACGTCAATCATTGCTAAAAAGGAGAAGTTCGGTATTGCACATGGTGGTGCTGGTATAACCCAATTTGCCCATGGAGCTCGCCGCTTATGCGTCCAAAGGGGTGCCCAGACCTTGAATTCTTTCAGTAGCTCACGCCTCCGCTCATTCATTTTGTTTGACACTGAAGTACCATGTTCATGGGTACATGATATTTTATCACGTTTCAGACTACTGAGGGTTCTATGCCTAAGATTTGTCAATATTGAACAATACTGTATAACTTGCGTTATATAGATTTCTCATACACAAAAGTGAAGGTGATCCCAGCATCATTTAGAAAACTTGTTAACCTACAAGTTTTGGATCTCAGAAGCACCTATGTAGAGGATTTGCCGATGGAAATAACTATGCTAACTAATTTACGGCATTTACATGTGTTTTTAGTCCATGACCTTCAAATGAGATCATTGAATTGCCTCAGTGCTACAAAAATTCCTGGTAATATTTGTCATCTAAAGAATCTACAAGCTTTGCAGGAAGTTTCAGCGAATAAAGATTTGGTTTCACAGCTAGGGAACTTAAAATTACTGAGAAGTTTGGCTATTGCAGAAATGCAACAAAGCTACATTGCAGAATTATGGAACTCGCTGACAAAGATGCCTAACTTGAACAGACTAAAGATTTCCATGTGCAATGTGAATGATACTCTCGACTTGAAAACACTAAAGCCGTTGCCAAATCTGACGTTATTCGTCCTGTCTGGAAAGTTGGAGGAAGGCTCGCTCCCATCAATATTTTCTGTGAAATTAATGATGTTAAAATTGGTCTGGTCTAGTCTGAAGAAGGATCCTGTTAGTTCTTTCTCTCAAATGTTAAATCTTGTTGATCTATTGCTCATTGGAGCATATGTTGGGGAGCAGCTAACTTTTTGCACTAGATGGTTCCCCAATCTCAAATCTCTGCAAATAGCTGACATGGAACATCTGAATTGGATTGAGATTGAGGATGGAACAATGGTGAATCTACATGTTTTGTTACTTGCTGGTTTAAGGAATCTAAAGGTTGTACCTGAGGGCATCAAGTACATCAAGACACTCCATGAGATGTTTCTGACAGATATGCCAAGTGAGTTCATAATAAGACTGCATGGAAGTGACAATCACATTGTTCAACACATACCCAACATCAATAAGTTTGACTCTTCTGATTCTCAAGCAGGTAAGTACCATATGAATTAACTAATATAATTTCCATAAGGATCTAAAATAGATGTAAAACCAAGACAGGTCAATTAGAAAAAGATGAGACAAAAAACATTATATAAAAGCCAACTATTTGCAAATCTTATATTAGTAAAGTAGCTCTAGAAATTGTGTTTCACCTCTTCTCCATAGTACTAGTATTATTTTACAAAGCATAACAAATGCTAATATTTTTTGCAGTAAATAACGCCATTTATGTGCCGTGGCTCGCCAAGAAATTTGGTCCAGGTGCAGTTAAGTATGCCTCTATAAACTGTGGCTCATCTGGCTCTTGATGGTTCAGTGGGAGTTGTCTACAAAAATGCCAATGCCACTGATTTGATGTCTGAAGAGTGAACAATATTCATAGTTTTTGAGGGTCTATGTGTGCATGTGTGTTGTAAGGGCTCTTACCCTCTTTCTTCTCTTAATATAAATGATCAACAGCTCTCTTGTTTGTTCGAAAAAAAGAGTGAATAATATGTAGGTCATCTTGGTGTCACTGGATGAGCTAACTATTTATATTTTGTACCTTGGACAAGGATTTTGTGGAAGTCACCTTTGTAAATAAAGATTTGCATATGCTGAATTCACAGTCGGTCTGCATGGAGGATCAAAACTCTTCTTCTTTTTGTGAAATGTGTCCATCACTAGAGTCATCTGACAAGTAGAGCATTTCAGTGGTCACATGTTATAGCATGCGCACTTGCGCAGTGTACATGAGTCAGGTCGGGCCTGAGAGTGTTGAAGCATAATTTCCAGTTTGCTACTCCTAACCACGTCAATTTGTACAAAATATGTACAAGTTATGTAATGTGAATCGTTATACTTTACGTATAACCATGGCCTGAACTCAGGTCCAGAGACCAGAGTCTTCCCTTTGTTTTGTGGCCTGAACTCAGGATTAGGAAGTAGGAAGGCTTGCATTAGAATCTTCAAGAATTGAGCTTCAACTTAGTCGTAAATGATTTTGATCCTTGACCCTTTGATTTTCAGAATTCAACTTTCAGAATTTAGAATTTAACTTTGAGAAGTAAGAATATTAGTGAAGATGTGTCCAGTTCACCAGCAGTGTGGAATTAGATGCTAATTCCATTATTAGACTAGAGTATTATCAATAGGACAATAACAGTGTGAAGTTGATTCTTTCGTATGTTTCAAATGGAAGCAGGGTGGACTGAATATTATATTAGTGAGTTGAGAAAACAAGAGTCACCATAATTTCGAGGAAGTGTGGGGTGTGGAAGGGTGACCTCCTTCTGTACGGCCCCGGTCAATCAAAGATTAAAAACAAAGAAAACAACTCTCAACTTAAAAAACACTTGTTGTTTTGGACCTACAGCTACAGTTGATGTCACGGTCTTAAAACACTGCGGTCAAGGGCTAAACTAACTCTGATTTTGATCTTGCAACCTTGTTTAGCAACCATAGATGCATGTGCTGAGCCTCCCTTAGCTCACCCCGTATTCGGTTGCATTTCTTCGTCTGCATCTCCGTCTTCTCTTCAGTCCTCACCTGCTCCCCCAGGTGGGCCTTCCTTCTTCTCCTCCTCCTCCTCCTCCCTCCCTCCCTCCCTATCATACTTGCTCTGGTGCCACCAACCGTGGAGATTAAACTCTTCGTTCCTCTCACTCTGTTCACCCATAGAGTAGAGCCAAGATTTACTGCACTCTGCTGTTTGGAGCAATCCGTCGAACACCTTAAGGGCACTGGACAAGGCCCCATCCTGGGCGCTCGGTCCATTAGTGTCCTCATGGATACCTGGTTATTGGAATCCAACCTCGTCCCCTTATGAATTCGACAGTTGGTCTGAGTACGTGAACCTTTCTTGCTAATTAATTATTTCACAGCCATTTCATACTTCCTTAGTTCCTCTGATGATCTTTGACTACCTATTACTTGCTTATGATTATATTTTGCGTCATACAAGTCAAAGACTTGTCCTAGCAAAACACAATACGCCATGTGAAAGAAAAAGTAGCCAGCGCCTGATATCATTTTCAACAAATTCCATTCGATGTTTTGAGTCAAGTCCTATTCATTTTAAATAAATATTATCCTGTTTTTGCACTTCAGGTGTTAGAGAGCTGTGTAAATCTTCTTCAGAAATATAAGTATATATATATATGACAAGGTGACAAAATTTTCAGAAAAGTTGAGCAGATATGGCAGATGCCCTCTTAGTTGTTCTAAAAAAAGTTGCTCTCTCTCTGGGAGAAGGGGCACTAGAAAAGATTGGCAAAGAGGTGGTCGAAGCAGCACCCCTCATGACAGATTTTGAGCATAGCATGAAACAAATTGAGGGTGAACTCTCGGTTCTGCAGGCCTTTATTAATCAAGTTAGTGCACAGAGAGTCAGTGACAAGGCATTTGATGCATGGTTGGACCAAGTTAGAGATGTGGCCCATGAGGTAGAAGACATCATTGATGAGTATGCTTACCTTACTGCACAAGCCATTGATACGAGCAGCTTCTTCAAGAGAAAATTCCACCAGATCAAGAACATTGCAGCATGGCAGAAGTTCCCTAGCCAGATCAGTCAAGTAGAAGCAAGGATTCAGAGGCTATCAGAAATGAGGAATCGATATGGTTTCTCAGTCAGTGAACTAGACAGGAATAATAATTTGCAGCTCTCCCGTCAGTTTTGTCTGTCGGATTCTGCTTACCTGATAGATAATTGTGAGATAGTAGGAAATGCTGATGAGATTGGAAAACTGACACAATGCCTGCTTGAGGAGAAACAAGACCGGACTGTAATTGCCATCCTTGGTATGGGAGGTTTAGGAAAAACTGCTATCGCAAGCACCGTCTACAAGAATCAAAAGATCATAACATGTTTTGATTGTCACGCATGGGTTATTGTATCTCAGACTTATCAAGTCGAGGAACTACTAAAAGAAATTATAAATCAGCTAATAATAAGTGAGAAAGCAAGCATGCCAAGTGGTTTCATGACCATGAGTCGCATGAGATTAGTTGAGGTAATACAAAGCTATTTGCAGGACAAAAAATACTTCATTGTCCTGGATGATGTATGGGACAAAGATGCTTGGTTATTTTTGAACTATGCATTTGTCAGAAACAGATGTGGAAGTAAAGTGCTGATAACAACCCGGAGAAAAGATGTGTCGTCTTTGGCAGTTGACAACTATGTCATTGAACTTAAAACCCTTAAACATGCTGAATCCTGGGAATTGTTCTGTAAAAAGGCGTTTCATGCTTCAGAAGATAGCATTTGTCCTGAAAACATAAGATATTGGGCAGATAAAATTGTTACAAGGTGTCAAGGATTGCCACTGGCTATTATAACTATTGGCAGTATTCTGTCATACCGTGACTTAAAGGAACAGGAGTGGGCATTTTTCTTCAACCAACTTAGCTGGCAATTAGCCAACAATCCAGAGCTCAACTGGATTTCCAGTGTCTTGAAGTTGAGCTTGAATGATCTACCAAGTTATCTTAGGAGCTGCTTCCTATATTGCAGCCTCTTTCCTGAAGATTACAAGATTAGAAGAAAACTTATTTCCAAGCTTTGGATAGCGGAAGGTCTTGTGGAAGAAAGAGGAGATGGAACAACAATGGAGGAAGTTGCTGAGTGTTACCTTATGGAGCTCACTCAACGCTCTCTTCTTCAGGTCACAGAAAGGAAAGCATGTGGAAGAGCTAGAACATTTCTGATGCATGATCTAGTGCGAGAGGTAACGTCAATCATTGCCAAAAAGGAGAAGTTTGGTATTGCACATGGACATGATGGTTCTGGTACAACCCAAGTTACCCATGAAACTCGCCGCTTATGCGTCCAAAGAGGTGCCCAGACCTTGAATTCTTTAAGTAGCTCACGGCTCCGCTCATTCATTTTGTTTGACACTGAAGTACCATGTTCTTGGATACATGATATTTTATCACGTTTCAGACTATTGAGGGTCCTATGCCTAAGATTTGCCAATATTGAGCAAGTGCCAGGCGTGGTCACAGAATTGTATAACTTGCGTTATATAGATTTGTCATACACAAAAGTGAAGATGATTTCGGCATCATTCGGAAAACTCATTAACCTGCAATTTTTGGATCTCAGAGGCAGCTATGTAAAGGAGTTCCCACTGGAAATAACTATGCTAACTAATTTACGGCATTTACAGGTGTGTGGAGTCAATGATATTCTACTAAGATCATTGAACTGCCTCAGCGCTACAAAAATCCCTGGTAACATTTGTCATCTAAAGAACCTCCAAGCTTTGCAGTTTGTTTCAGCCAATAAAGATATGGTTTCACAGCTGGGGAACTTGAAGTTAATGAGAACTTTGGCTATTGCGGAAGTCCGGCAAAGCTACATTGCAGAGTTATGGAATTCACTGACAAAGATGCCTAACCTGAATAGACTATTTATTTCCACATGTGATGTCAATGAGATTCTCAACTTGAAAACACTGAAACCATTGCCAAATCTGACATCGTTCAACCTGTCAGGAAAGTTGGAGGAAGGCGAGCTCCCATTAATATTTTCTGTGAAATTAAAGTTGTTAAAATTGGATTGGTCTAGTCTGAAGAAGGATCCTATTAGCTCTTTCTCTCAATTGTCAAATCTTGTCAATTTAATGCTCACTGGAGCATATGTTGGGGAACAGCTAACTTTTTGCACTGGATGGTTCCCCAATCTCGAATCTCTGCTATTAGCTGACATGGAACGTCTAAATTGGATTGAAATAGAGGATGGAACAATGATGAATCTACATGGTTTGTTACTTGCTGGTTTAAGGAATCTAAAGGCTGTACCTGAGGGCATCAAGTACATTAGGACACTCCATGAGATGTTTCTTACAGACATGTCAAATGAGTTCATAATAAGACTTCATGGAAGTGACAATCACATTGTTCAACACATACCCAACATCAATAAGTTTGACTCTTCTGATTCTCAAGCAGGTAAGTTCCATATGAAATAACTAATATAATTGTCATAAGGCACTAAAATAGATGTAAACCAAGACAGGTCAATTAGGAAAAGATGAGACAAAAAACATCATACAAGAGGCAACTAAATTCTGTTTTTTTTTTCTCTTCTCCATAGTACTTGTATTATTTACACGGCTTAATGAATGCTGATCTTTTTTTGCAGTAAATAACGTCATTTATCTGCCATGGCTTGCCAAAAAGTTTGGTTCTGGTGCAATTAAGTATGCCTCTATAAACTGTGGTTCATCTGGCTCTTGACGGTTCAGTGGGAGTTGTCTGCAAAAAAGGCCAATGCCAGTCATTTGAAGAGAGAACGATATGTTTCTGTTTTATACCTTGCACAAGGATTTTGTAAGTCACCCAAGTACACAAAGATTTACGGATGATGAATTCACCATCTGTCTGCATGGAAGATGAGAAATCAATTTTTTTTTTTTTTGAAATATGTCTCACTATTTTCATCTGACAAGTAGAGCATTTCAGTGGTCATATTATAGCATGCACAGACGCGCAGTGTACACGAGTCAGGTCGCGCCTGAGAGTGTTGAAGCATAATTTCCATTTTACTGCTCCTAAACACGTCGAATATGTAATGGGAATTGTTATGCTTACCGATTACCATTGCCTGTACTCAGATCCAGAGTCCTCCCTGTTTTCCTGTGCTGTTGGAGAGATACTGGAAAATATTAGGAAGATCATTTGAATAGGAAGGGTTGCTTTAGGAAATGGAGAATGGATGCGAGTGCATCCAAACAAGCCGTTAAAGATTTTTTTTTCCCGGAATTGAACTTGAACTAGTGTAAAGGACTTTGATACATGACCGGCTACCCCTCAATAGGATCCTGCCATGCTGCTGGAGTGCCAGGGAAGGTAGAAAGCCTGAAAACTATCGTGCGATTCAGAGACCTGCAACTGTAATGGATTTTCAGGGATAATAGCCGGTCTGCGTGCCGGAACCCGGAAACATACATGAAGATGCGTCTCAGTTCAGCAGCACGTTCGGAATAGCGTGCAGCAGTGTGGAGTGAGCTAGATGGCAAAGCTATTTAAAGTCACCGAGGCCACTGCGACATCCTTTTCAAAAATTCGCAGAGCAGCGAAACTACAGTTTCAGAATGGGCATTCTGCAAGTGACACTTTCGATTTTTTTTTTTCTTTATTAGAGAGTATGTAGGAGAACTATGTATCTTTGTATTAATAAAAAGAAACGAATTGAGTTCGTTACAACAGGAGGTGGTGACACTTGTTCCTGGTAGAAGCAGCAAAGACTGAAATAATAAGTATCGCAAAAACAGGCAGCACATTTTTTTTTTTTTCATGGGCCTGTAATTGAGTTCTCGTCTCAAACCCATACCGTTTTGGTAATCAACGAAGATCACCAAATTGTTATTCAGGTGCATTGTAAAACATCAACACTCCATCAGTTGGCACGGGAAAATCAGTAGTGTAAAAGCAGACAATAGCTTCTTGTTCTATGCAAGTCTGGTAAGAACCGCAATCTACAAACACATAAGATCACAGAAACTTAACCTCTTCAGGCCATATGTTTTCAGCATGCATACATAAGCAGGCAGTACCTGATGGTGTGAAACGTAATCTCCATTTTATTACAACCAAACACGTTAAATTTTAGAAGTTATATACCATGAACGGTTATATTTTTGTACCAATTACCATGACCTGATGCTCATTTATTTTTAGTTACTGAGGTCATTGTAAAATCACCAAGCCAGAGTTCACAGAAGAGACCAGTTTCATAAAGTATCTTATGCATCTGAAAATTTATGAGAACTCAACTTAATAACCAGCAAACATGCTTTTGTGTAATTGAGGTGTGGCTGGTTTCACATCACCAGAAAAAAAAAAAAAAAAAAGATTACAGTAAAGAGCAGTGTTCATGCAGTGTCCTGCACAAAAGAGCATTTGGTTCTGTACAAGTTCGCAAGATGCACCCATGAGAATAACTACCCACTAAGGTTACCATGTATGAGGCAGTGGAAGTGGTGCATGGCCATCTCCACAGACGGAGCGTATCTTCCAACACTGTAAGCTGGCGATTCCAGGCCGCGCTGAACCCCCTCACAGAGCGCGATGTCTTCTATCTGTGGGTTAAACATATTATGTCAAGCAAAAACATTTAAATGTTTTCCCTGATAAAAACAACATTGAAACGTCAGTCACACTGTACAACTGCTGAAGATTATTGCAAACACATTGCAAACACATCTATGTCAAATGCAGACCTCTTGCTCATGCTGCTGCAGGTCAATGTGAAATGACTTCATGGTTATGTTTTCCCACATTGTGTGATATGTTTCCGTGTGTGGTGGATGTTACAAAAACAATATTAATAAAAAGAATCTGTAGGACCATAGTATTAGCAATATGCTCCATAGAGAACATGATTCTATTGCCTACTGCTACCAAGGTATACATTGCTATTGTTGTTAACCATGTTGATAGGACTATCTTTTTCTTGTCATTATATGAAGAAGAAAATGTTGATAGAACTGTCAACTTGAGCATATATGGAGTATGAACTTGAGCGTATAAGCTCACAAGTCACTACCAAGCATTAGTGTTATGGTTGTTTACCTGTACTTGCTCACTGTCTTTTAGGCTTTTCTCGATAAAACTCTGGTCATCCTGCAAGTCGAATATGGGAAAATTAACTGAAGAAAGTTTTAGGTGGGATCTTTTGATAAAAAATATCCCATGTCGATACACTGGCAAGGTAAGGAAGTTAGTGTAGACATAATTGACCAAAGCATTAAAATTTTCTAACACTGACTTTTACTAGTTCACAACTTGAAACTAGCCTATTAAATTACAAGAATCAAAGGATGCTGCTAATTGCTATGAAAATGAATGAAGCTCTTCGAAAGCAGTTTCATTTCGTCAAGGACACGCAAGATATGTTTGTAATAAAAAGATGCTTGTGTTGGCAATCTTTAAGCTACTATCATGACACGCCACCCAAGATTCATAAAATACAGCAGATGGTACTGTTGATATTATGCAGTGCACATGATATGCATTGCAGGATAATAAATTGGTAAATAAGGTTAAGGAAATGGACTCTACCAGCAGAGACTTGTCAAGAAAATAATCAAATACCACCTTGCACCTGGTTGAATCTAATGGGACAGCTAGATTAGTGTCCATCCATGGACCGTACCTGAAAATTCAGAAGTTATACACATCTTGTAAACAACTAAGAAATAACATAAAGTGAGAGAAGTAAATATAATATATTCTCAATGTGGATTACCGATTACCTGTTGATCATAAAGTTTGGATAAACAAAGGCATAGAGAGCTTTTGTCCCTAAGCGATCAAAGTCGTCTGGTTCTGCTGGTGCACTTTCACATCTCTGAACACTAACTCTTTCATACGTCTGCGAAGAAAATCATAGATGGTACTTCATTATGCACCCTTACTGAGAACAGCAACTGAAACTGTAAGAGAAAAAATAACGCGGTACTTTACTGTACTAGGATTATAACTGTGACCATGGATAGAACAAGGAAGACAAACTGAAAAAACTGGTGCCTCTGACAAAGCACAATTCAACAATGTAGGGGTGGGGGGGGACAGCTCATTCAAATATTAGCAGTCAAGCTCCTCAATTTGCAACAGGTCACTTCAAAAATATTATCAATGCAATGCCTTCAGAAAAGGGGATTTACGGACAATACAAGTGTTTCATAGGATTGAAGCTGCAGACCGGATGCAAGAGCCCCATGTGCGTACGGAACATGATATCCACCATCTAGGTAATTGTCACAAAAGACCTGCATAAGAAATATAAATAGTTATAACATGTTTAAGAGAAATTCAGTGCATCTGAGAGACACGTGAATAAATCATTAGCCATGAACAGTTTATCAATAATGAACCTTCCAGTTACAGTTGATAATATATTCTCGCCTGCAAATATGCGGCAGCGAAGTGTCAATGCCATTTGTACCCAACAGATCTGAAGCACTACCCAACCATTCGTTTCCAACTGCATCATAAGCATTATCTTCAGTAGACTCATCATCAAATCTTACCAACACAAAAGGTCCCCAGGTAGCCACTCTGATTGGTACGAGACCAAAATCCTGATTTGCCAACAGAAGCATTAGGTAGTGTTGTTGGGTTGATAACCATATAGGCTGAGGAAAGAACTTGGGATATACATTCTTATTGAAGTTCTTTATTCCTGATATTCTTGTGGCCTTCAGGAGAGTGCCATCCAATCCATATGTCCATCCCTAAAAAAGTTATGGCTAGTATCTCACACATGATGATTGGAATATAAACAACTAGCTAGGGAAATATAATAATGGCTATCATAGGACGACAAAGGAATATGATGTAAGCACAGAACCAAAGGATGAACCGTCTCTAGAAGTTTTTCATCAAGGAACTCACATGATAAGGGCACTGGAAGCAAGTCTTCTGACCACTTCCACATGCAAGGAGTGACGCGTGATGTCGGCACACATTGTGGAAAGCATGAAGTTTCCCATTTGCATCCCGGCATATAACAAATTCCACATTTCCCAGTCTGTTGCTTCATCTTATTAGATGATTGAAGGTTAGCACATATTTACAAATATTTTGAGGTAACAAAAATGTACATTGTTTTTAGTGTGTTATGTATGTAGGAAAGGAAAGTCCCATGAGCATTTATGTCCTAAAAACAAGTATCAAGTGTTACGCACCAGCCACCATATTGATATCCCAGACCATATATCAACAACCAAATATTGGGGTATGAAAAGTATTACCAGAACTAGTTCTGTCTAGAAGAAAAAGAATGAATAACTTGTCTTACTGCCAGTTTACAATTCCCAGGTGGCAGATCCTGGCATCAATTCATATACATGAAAACTTTTCATGAGTTATTCAGATACAAATTCAGTTTACCAGTAAGGAATACTGAACAACTACGATGATATTCTACCAAAAAAAAAAAAAAAAACCTACTCTTTCACCATTATTTACTTTAAATTTAAATTCTACTCAGTATACATGATTAGATCAAAATCTCTGTACTTCAAAAAAAAAAAAAAAAAAAAAAAAAAAAAAAACCAAAAAATAGAAACTACTGAGGCATGAAAACAAGATATAAGCACCTTCCTGTGAAGAAATCATTTGGGTTCTTCACTTGCCATATGTGACCTGGAAAACAGCATTATAAAGTTCCAAAGTTAAAAGGGGGGCATGTTATGAGCATTCAGAGGGTAACTACGGATTCTGACGAGATTGAAACATGTGAACATGTAGAAGTAGTGAACAATCTACTGACAAAACAGTATGAAACGATAAATTATGGGTCGATCGCAAAAATCAAATCCTACTCAGCCAATGCAGTACTAATCCGAATTCAGTAAGTGGTGTCTAAAGCAATGGGAGCATAAGGATCGAGTTCAAAATCCGACCCTCTCAGGCTCTCACTCCCATCCAATCCACTGATGGGAATGGGCTATCAACAGTCAACACACCTACCAAGATCCAAAACTCACTGACAGGTCACTCCAGGCTCCTGACAGACGATCCATCTTCCGTGCAAATGGATTGTGCAAACGCAGCTCAAATCGAAATCGGGGAAACCGAGCGTACCGACAGCCTGCCACCCGCGGAGGAAGACGCGATCGAGCTCGAGCTGGAGAAAGCCCGGGTCGGTGTACCACCCACTCGGCGGCGTCACCGCGGAGTCCAGCGGGACCGCCGGGTCGAACTCCGCCACGAGCCTCCGCACGTGCTCGGACGCGGGCTCGGCGGCGAAGGAGACGGCACGGGGCGGACGTGCGCCTGCGCGGAGAGCCCCGGTGCGGGCGGCTCTGGCGGAGTATACCGCGGCGAGCGATCGGCCAGTCGCCATCGCCGTCGCCGGCCGGCAAACGAGTGCGACAGGGAGCTGGTAGTGCGCTCCTTGCTGGATGTGGTTAGCGTTTTGTTTCGCGGAAGAACTGCGGAAGAAACGGTTCGACCCGTTCCACTTCCTCTGGTTGGGCCGCCAGGCCCAGAACGGGCCATTTACAATGGACCCTTAACTTAAGTGGCTGCGAGTTCCCTAAAAAATCATCTTATTTTAGAATTTTATTTGATTTTTGCAGGTTGCTAAATTTTGTATTTATACTTCTTCCGATCACAAATATAAGTCCACACAAATACATTTTTCATAAGTGAAATCTCTCATTACTCTGACTGGTCAATACAAGTCCATGTCAGTCTACATTGATCAACGTGGCCGCACCGGTCCCTGCTGCCCAATAGATGTAGGTGAATAAATGCACGAAAACAAAATAGAAATACTCCTTTCATTCCAAATTGTCCGTCACTCCAAGAATCTTGAAAAGACAAAGCATTTTAAGTATAATTAAAATTACAAAAATGTGACATCAAATAGATATATTATGACAATTTAATTAATGAAGAATCTAATAATAGTTTACATCATAAATATTATTATGTCATCATATAAACTTGCTATTACTTGAGATACTTTGACTCTCCAAAATTCTTGGAATTAATGACTTTGTATTTTGAGCTCAACTTCATCCATAAACTATCATAATGCATTGTTTATTAAAAAAAATTAACTCAAACTTTGTCCATCCAAATAGAAAAAAAATATACTTTAGGCACAATTTGATCCATGAATTACACAAATGCTTTTTGCTCAACTTCATCCTTTGTCCAGCACCGCCCGTGATTTAAGATGGACGGCCGAGTTAAAAAAACTAATGTTTAAATACTAGAATACACTTTGATAGTTTATGAATGAAATTGAGCAAGAAAAAAAATGCAATCAAGGACAAAAACAATCATCTTAGTAGTTTTGGGATGGAATTGTTCGTAAAAGTATGGGTTTTTTTTGTGATAGCCTAAAAGTAGAATTTGAGGACTTAATTACCACCATTTTGAAAGTTCATATCATAGATAAACTGAGATTGAAAACAGCCGTCCTGCAACAACTTCCTATCTCAAGCTTTCTTAAAAAATTGACCCAATTACGTAGAAATATCTGATACTGTAGGTGGAAGGTCGTTTGTGTCGATCCTATCCAAACAATTGTGTTAATTATTAGGTCTACTATTATCGATGACAGTGGACATGTAATACTCAATCAACGCGCTGGGACAGATAAGCCATTGATGAACGAATGAAATAAACCAGGCACTGTACGTATACCGTGGCAACGGCTGCTTGTGGGCCCCGTGCGCGAAGCGGATAAGATCGGGCAGCGCGACACGCGACGTGCATGCAGACGCACTGTGAGACAGTGGTGGTCCCCACCGCATCGTCATCGTCATCCTCTGATGAGATGAGCTCCCTGTGTCTGTCCACGACGTGACCCGGGCGGACCGCAACGAGACGGTCTGACGGAGACGCCCGCTCCCGGCCGGCCGGCCGGCCGGCTATCCGCATGCTTATCCTACCACACACACGCTTAAATTTGGGCAGCCTTGTCTCCCCATCGGTCAGTCTCTGTGTCTCTCTTTCTCTGGCACTACACCTACACGTGACACGTCACCGCTAGCGGTACGCCAGACACAGGCAGTGAGACGAGCCTTATCTGGGTCGTCCTGGCACGCATCCATGATTCCAAGTCGTAGTATTATTGTATTTGTTGGATTTTGTTATTGCCAGAGCGCAGCACACAGGATTATCTGTATTGTATCAGCACACAAAGGTACTAGGCGAGAGTGAGTAGTGTATAAAACTTTCCATAAACCATGCATGCCATCAGAGCATAAATATATAATATATCCAAACTACACTAGAATATGTACACCCTCCGTCCACAAATAAATGTACTTTTTAACTTTTATTATTCTTATTTAACCATTCATCTTATTTAAAAAATTTATTTAAATATTACTCATTTTGTTATGATTTAATTTATTATTAAAGATATTTTTATGTTATGACAAAATAAGTTATATTTATTAAATTTTTTAAAATAAAACGAATGGTCAAATAAGTTTAATAAAAATAAAAAAAAAAGTGCACTTATTTGTGGAGGGTGTATATATAATATGTTTGCTCCTATCATAAGAGTATCAGATAAATCAAGAAACTGTGATGAAACTTTGCTCAGTAAATTAGTGCTTCATCTGCACGCCTTGTGTGATCTTCAAAAAAAAAATGTTAGCTCTACATACAGTGCTTTGTTGTTGGCTGAGCCCTGAGCCCCTGATGCTTAGCCAGCTAGCAAGCTCTCTTGCTTTCTAAAATGGCATCACAGCCGGAGCAGCTGCTGTTGCTCAGGCCAATGCATGCAAATGTGATGCACATCAAGCTACGATTGATGGAGTGTTTGATTGCTAGCTAAATGAAGAAAATCAAAGCCTACCACTAATTTAGTGTATATGTATATAATTGTACTATACCATGCTTGGTTGATGATGCTGATGCAGATGAAATGGGGGATCCCAATGCAAACTACTACTGTACTACAAAGGATCCACAAGGATCCATCCATGGTGCGTCTCATCAATTCCATCCGTCTTGCTTGCTGTGTCCTGTGTGTAGTCGTCCAACTTGATCTGTACCCGCCAGCCGGCCCGTTCTTCATCAGCCACTGCGGCCGTCGTCGTCGTCGTCGTCCGTGGTGGGCGGCAGGAAGAAGGGCGGTAGCGCGGTGAGCGAGGTGGACGAGACCCTCCGAATGGAGCAGCACCGCAGCACTCGGCGCCGCTTGTTGAACGGGTTCTCCGGCTTGGCCAGGTCACGGGCGCTGGTCACTGCCGACGCCGCGTCCTGCAGGTTCGCGAACGATCGCGACTTGCCGGAGAAGAAGTTGGACAGGCCCCTCCTGCACATCCGTGTCTGTCGTCAGAACCATCCATCGGTCCATGGATCAATAGAACCATGGGTGTTTGTGTGCGAAGCGAACGATCGGTGACGACGACGACGACGACGCGTGCGTGCTTACTTGATGGGGAGCGCGTCGTCGAGGGCGTCCATGTCCATGGACGCGAGCGCGCCGCCGCCCTTCCTCCACGCCGACCCGGTCCCGGCGCTGTCCACCTCCTCCCCGTCCTCGTCGTCCTCGTCCTCGGACGCCGCGCCGATGGACGACCTCTCCGCTTCGGCCTCCGCCTCTTCCTCCTCCACCGTCTCCAGCACGAACAGCCCAGCTGCACGCCGCGGCGCCGCAGCACGGGCGTCGACGTGACTACCCCGCAACCCCACCGACGGCAGCGGCTCCGCCGCCTCCTGATGGTCCTGGACCACGCCCACGTCCTTCCTCTTCCTCGCCCCGCCACCGGCGCCTCCGCCTCCGCCTCCGCCTCCGCCGCCGCACAGCGGCTGTCCGTAAACCGACACCGACACCGACGCCGCGGCGCCGGGCCCCACGGCCGCCACAACGGACATCGTGTCCGGCCGCCGTCGTCGCTGCCGCAACCAAGGGTACTGCTGCTGCTCATCAATGGCTCACACGCCCATGGCCACCGGCCGGCCACCGCGCGCACCGATCAACGCAGGATCGAATATTTATTATATATGTATATATATAAATATAACTTGTCCCGAGATAGATAGAGAAGGAGATGGAGAAGAGACGCTAGCTGCCGTCTGCGGATGCCGGAGAGAGAGAGAGGCCGGGGAAAGAGGAGGAGGAGGAAGGGAAGGAGAGGAGGCGCGAGGTGCGGGGTGTTTATAGATAGCTAGCAAGTAGGAGGAGTAGGTAGCTTCGCATTCGCAGGCTGGGCAGCAAGAGGCGAGGCCGGCAAGAAGAGGCCGGGCCGGACCGCCGGAGGCAGGCAGAGACGTGGCGGGCGCCGCGACGGCACCGGACACACACACACCAGGAGGTCCAGGACCAGAACAGGTCCATGGCACAGGCACGTTTCAATTTCTTTCTTGCAAATTGCAGTTGCATTTGCGGATTTGCCTAGCCTAAGCTAGCTTAGCTTATTTATTTCTCTCAATTATTCAATTTTAGGAGTTGGAAAACATTATAGTTTTGGGGGAAGAAAATATGAAAACTCTTGGAGAAACATTATAGTTTTGAGAAACGTACCTAAACGTCTTTTAGAAGCTGGAAAACATTATAGTTTTGGGAAAAACGTCATAGTTTAGAATTTGTTTCAGCCTCGTCATCTTGTTATCTGCTTTGCAACGGCAATAATAATCACGTACACGCAATAATGCTTGGTATCTTATCTGACGAAAGATTTAATTGCTGCTATAACTACAATAGAGACTGCTGCGTACGTCTGTTTGGTCATATATAATCAATTCTTTTTGTTTGATGAATGGCATCCAGTAGTCAAGGACTACTCTTAAACCAGTATATATATACTCTTCCCCATTTTTAATAACACAATATATAAAAAAATGGAACAAGTTCCTAAAATCTGTATATAGTGAAACTTTAGCTCTCAACAGAATTAATAACTCCATTCTAAATTATAAGACATTTGACTCTTTTTTTGACTCCAAGTTTGACCATTTGTTTTATTTTTTAAAAATTGCAAAATATCATAATTTATAATTTAGGAACGGGAGGAACTGGAATTTTAATGAAAGTAAAACATCGTACAATTGAAATGAAGAATTTTTTAATTGCACTAAATATCTGATTTAAAAGGATAAGAAATTTGCTCTGGTATATATATATATATATACTCGTATTGTAGTAGCCTGACCCGTCTCCTTTCCCACGATCATTGCGATGGTGTTCAATTAGTCTCTACTCGTACCGCTAATTTCCACGCCTGTTCCTTTTCAGTGACAGGGAATTTCATGCGGATTTGGTAGTAAGTCACGCTAGCTTGATTCGGATCAGGGGCAAGACGTGCTACGTTTCTTCATTTGGTTCTCACTCTTCCTTTTTCAAAAAAGTCAACAACTGCTTTACCAAGATATTACTTTATTCGTACTAATAGAGAAATTAAATAAGCAAGAATAATATTGTTGCAAGACAAAACACAAGAACATAGAACCAAAGAAAATAAAAAGACAGCTTCACTGATGTCAAGAGAAGAAATTCTTGTTTCTCTACTATGTTGGCCGGCCATTTTGCGATGATTAATAACGTCAACACAGTTCGTGACGATGCATATATATCTACAACTGCAAGTGATCGAGTGTCCTCTTCCAGACAACTTCGTTCTCCTAGCTGATTTCAACGACACATGAATCTTGGAGGAAACATAAACAACCTCAGCTTGCTCTGACGGTAATTATTCCTGTCGTTTTCGTAATCTTCGTGGATAGGTGACAAGGCCCATATTCAGGATTTCCATTCCATGCCACGTAGGACTACGGCTGTTTCGTTGTAAAAAAAAAGTTTAATGTGAAGTAATCCACTCCTCTGAATAGATAGATGAAGCCTGAATTCTGTGTGGTTCAGATTCAGACTGCATTCATACGTGTCCTCAAATGCTACATATCCTGGAGACAGATCGAGTTAATTATTTGCCAAGTCATCATTCATCCAGCAAGTAGTAACTAGTAGCTTAGTCGGCTGCAAAATTACTGTCAGGATCGATGGCATAAACATCTCAAAAACTGCCATGTATATATGATGACCAGTTCATCTTTTACAGTAATGTGTCCATCAGTCAGAAAATTTACATATGAAGGTACGTGGCGTCTTGAAACGTTATCGCTAACGTCTCTGACTGTTGCTTGGTGTGCGTCCAAGAAGCATGAGTTGGACGAAGCTTGGAACTTTGCTAGGGAGGATTGTCACGGCTCTGCAAACACCTCTCGTCTTTTCTTTTGTCTTTTTTAAATTATAAATAAAAAGGTCAAAATTGAATACCAATAATAAACTATGTTAATTACTAAGAAGAAGATGAAAGTTTCAGGCAACTACGGACCTAATAGGCTAATCCTAGTCGGGTCTCTTTTCTTCCACCGCGTCCGCGTGCGTATCTTTCATGAGATCCCATCAACGAGGCCTTATCCTGACGGCGGCTAAGAGATTAGTGTGTTGATTTCAGCTTATTATACAATATACCTGCACTTCAGTCATGTAAAAGAATGGCTGGGTGAGGAACGTTTCTTGTTGGCAAGTCTAATAAGTAAGTGACCCAGTCCAGTCATGTAGGCTGCATGCCTTGCAAGGTAGTATTAGTAAGAGCTTACAGCTTAGAATAGTACTAGAAAATCCACAGAGTGCAGATTGCAGAGGAGAGTTGCCCTGTGGCCTTTGCAGTTTTCAGGACTCTGAACTCTGATTGAACTGAAGTATAGGAGTA
Source organism: Hyparrhenia diplandra (assembly GCA_015847255.1). Classification (NCBI taxonomy): domain Eukaryota; kingdom Viridiplantae; phylum Streptophyta; class Magnoliopsida; order Poales; family Poaceae; genus Hyparrhenia; species Hyparrhenia diplandra. The sequence goes on along the minus strand of JADLZK010012398.1, from coordinate 82,773 downwards.
TTAAACTAGGCGTTCAAACTTGAAACGCGCTTAAGCCTGACATCTCTCTGTTGTTTAACCAAAACCCTGCCTGTCTCATCTGTTTCTTGAACTGCATAACAGCACATGCTTAGTTGTGTAGTACTATGTATTCCTATATACTATTATCCAAGAAAGAGACCTTCTAATCACAGATGATGTATCTTTTATGAAAGGTTCACAGATCATGTATCCCAAGATCCTGTTATGACAAAGCATTATACAAGTCAAAAGAAGGATATCAGGTCAGCCCGTCAGATAAGGTCATTCCAGCTGGTAGTACCCTGCAATTGCAGTCACCTCGTCACCATCTTCTCGCCCCCTACCTTGTGCCTTCTGCAGTCAGGCGCCACCACCTTCACTCCTGATAATACAAGTGATAAACCAAGATCCACGGCATCCAATTAAGTTCCAAAAACAACCGAGTACTACAGTGAAAAAGGACGCGGAAATGATGTCGAGTTCGCGAGGGGGAGCTGTCCTGTCGGGCCATGCGATGCCGATGCCGCGCGACGGCGCCGCAACCCTTCTAGGAACAGTTAGGAATCTACTGTTCGATCGGCTGAAAGGATCCATCCACGGGAACTAGTGTACTCCATCTACCAGCACACGGTTCTCTGTATTCAGACGACAGAAACGGGATGGTCCTCGGGACAGGTACAGATGGAGATAGAGTGATAGACTGATGATCCTGTTATCCTCTGATCTTCTTATCCGATCCGGTCTGAATTCTTCCTTCCTTCCTCCTCTCTTCCTCTTGTTCTTGTTATATTTTATCTTGATGAAAAAGGAATGAGAACCCGACCGGTCTGAACTCTGAAAACCTTAGCCCCCTGCTGCCGCATATTCTCAGCTCGTCTCCTTGGAGGTGTACACATGCTGCACCACACGGAGCTTTCAGCATGCATGTAGCTTACCAGTTAGCACCACAATTATGGATGGATGGATACTATACTTGGATAGATGCATGACTAGATACTAGTAGATAGACACACTGTCCGCACCGCAATGCGTTAATGCATCCAGCTGGACTGCACACGGATGACTCTTTGTTCGGTGCAGACAAATGCTAGAGGGTATGCATGCAGGGGAGTGTGTGGGCTTCTCTCGCGTCGCGTAGGGCGTCTGCTCGTCGCTTGCATACGTGCATATGCGCTCTCTTTCCGCCGCGCGCTGGTCGCTTGTCGTCACCTCAGCGTCGGCGGCGGCGCGGCGCCACTCGCCGCCGCTTGGAGGTTGCATGATTGCTAATGTCCGCGGCTAGCTAGAGCGGCGGGTTTGGGTCCATGCACATCTAGCGCTCGAGCTGCCGTCATGTCTTTGTGTGCTGGATATACTATACTAGAGTACGTAGAGAATACCTGATCATGCGTTATCCTAGAAATTTCCAAGTGAATTGCTGAACTAGATTAAGTATACTGTAAAAAAAATAAGCATAAGATGGACTGGAAATTGAATAGATTTCTTTGCAGCTCTAGAGAAAAAAAAAAATGAACTAATAATTTTTCCTTTTTTGAGTTGCATGAACTAATAATTCTTGGAAAAAAGTGATCTCGATCGGGCCAACGGTTTGGAATAATGGGCCATGGCCTACTCTGTTACCTTTTTTTTTTTTTTTGAGCAAAGCCTACTCTGTTACCTAGACCAAGTCAAGAGGAAAGCCCGAGTTGAGTTACAAGGGTGTGAGCTACTAATCACGAGGCCCAACACAATTGTTTTGTGAGTTAGTTTCGATCAGTAACGTTCTTACTGCTCCCTTCGTCCCACAACAGAGGTGCCTACGGCATGTGGGTAATCAAACTTTCTCAACTAATCAAATACGTGCACGATTTATATCTCCAACAAATAATTTTACTATAAAAGTACATTTCTATGATCTATCTAATTATACTAACTATATAGTATAAACATTTCTTTTTTTAATGAAAAATAACGGGGGATGTTATTTAGGGTCGAATACAATCGTGGGGGAGCCACTAGCCTCTAACACTGTGCGTGAAAACTATTGTGGTAAGAGAGAAGGAGGAGAAAAGAAAAGGAAAGAAGAAAATAGGGCAAATATTTGACAAACAATAAATAAGCACTCTATGCAGCCACTGGTGTTAATTTAGCATTTTAAGGCCTACTATAAACCTATGAGATCCTTGACACAATACTTCCATGCTTGAGTTTTATTTGTCATAATTTGAGCCCTCTCTTTTGTTGAACACAATTTCATTGTGCCCATGTATGAAAATTGCATCATGGGTTCTCTTGACACCCCGCATCCACTCTTGACTTCAATTGTCATAGATCGAACCCTCTATCTTGTCACGCCATGTTGTTCTTAGAGCTAAGCTCTGTATATGGTGATGTTTTCTCACTATGTTGAGACTATGTTTCTATTTTATGATTTGTCTAGTTATTATTCCATCCCTTTTATATGTATTGCCACATAATGTTTTGTATAATTTTTTGGTTGATTGTACGCACCATATTTGTTGAATGGACTGGACTCAAAATCTTCCGTAGAAATTCTTTTTGTTAGAATAAAACAGAGATGCCTCATAAAACTTCAAGATCTCGCCATTTCTAGAAGTTCTTTGAGACTTTATTTCCACCTTTAACATCCATATACCCATAAAATAAGCTCATCTTTTTCGGGAGGAAACGAGATTGTGAGCTTCATCCCCATAACACTAACAAGGCCATCTCCCATACACCTTTACCCCTACTTAGGCTCTGATTGGTTGTCGGATGAGTGAAACCTGGCTTGCCTGCTAGATGTAGGCTCCCACTAGACAAGCACACCGGATGACGCAACTTGTTCTTTGGTTCATGCATAGGGGATCGTGTCTGGTTGCTTGTTCATTCAAGTGTCCACTCACATGTTCCTTTTGCACCATGTGGGACAGGCTCTAGAGAAACGACAAAAATGCCGCACCTTGGTAAGTAGGATGTGGGATGGTGTATGCATCAGTCGACTTGTCCCAAAACCACTACTGCAGGCAACCACTCAACGACAAGTTGCTTCTGACGAGGCTAGATGATGTGCGTACACACAACCAATCACCCTCTTAGCCAACTCTATCCAACCATCACCAATTCTTATATCCTTCCCTCTCATCATGCCCAATCCACTCACTCAGTTCCTAGTTGGCCCCACCGCCTCGAAATTAGCATCCCCTCCATTTCCTCCCCCACCTTACCCCTTTCTAAATCGAGGCTCCCACCCACCTTCATCGCCGCTTCTCTACTTGTGGTACCAACGTCGCGCCACCTATATCCTTCCTCCCCTCCCATCTTGCCCAATCCACTCGCTTAATTCCTAGATGGCCCCACCCGCCTCAAAATTAGTACACCCCCCCCCCCCCCCCTTCCTCACCTCTACTCCCTTTCTAAATCGAGGCTCCCCAACTATCTTCATCGCCGCCTCTCTACCAACCACCTTCATCGTTGCCTCTTGTGGTAGCAACGTCGGCCGGATCCGCCGCCGCCACTAATATCTAGGTATCTGATCCCCACCGACACGGGCTCTGCCTCACTAGAATTAGCTTCTCCTCCCTCTCCTGTGGCTCTACTAAAGTAGTAGCATGCAGATGGCAAAATGGCACTCATGTCTAGCAGTTTTGTAAAATGTGGCACCCCACTAACGGGACGCCCTTACTGGGGTTGAGGCAGCATCACTTGGTCCCTCGCTCGTTTGGCTAGTGCTGATGGGCTGGTGTTGATTTGTTCTAAGAGAAAGGTAAAAGCAATGATAGTCCAAACGAACAGGGCTGCTCTTTTGTATCCCACATTACGTGCAGTCAGCAGCTTGCAAAATCTGTTCGTTTTCTAGTGCCGGATTAGTTCACAGGATGGCTGCCTGAAGGCAACTAGGATTGTGCAATCTAGTATCTGAATAACTGTTCAGACTTCTACGAGAATCGTAGCTAGAATTTGGCTGAAAGCAGAGCTCGCACTTCACTTCTAGACCCCTCAGCGGGTTAGCTCAGTTCATACATATCAATCAAGACGTAAAGCTTCTGATATAGCTTAGCTCATTTCAGATGTGTCACAACACATCTCAGTTCACAACCAGGAAAGACCCTGTCCAACTGATTTAGCTCAGTTTCAGATATATCAGACTGAAAGCAGTGCTTAGCATAGAAAGATCTATGCAGGATTCCAGTAAGAACATGTTCATGAATCAAAACCAATATCTAAAAAAGCAGTTCAAATTCCATTATACTAGATTCATTTCCAATTCCTGGGAACCACACAGGGTGTTGAGAGAGAACTCAAGTCATTGCTCTAAGATGCTCAAGAAAAAGAAACACACAAGACAGGCATAGTCATGAAACCAACTGCAGGTACAGCTCATAACAAGGTTCCGAATTTCTGAAGCACATACCACATTCCACTCTCAACAAAGCACTATTCAGACCCAAAAAGACAAAATCTCTGATGAGTTCTTGGATACACAAGTCCTTCCACCAAACTACTCCCTTCAATAGAAGAAACCTAGAACCTTGCCTCCAACATTCTTCCTACGGGCCTCCTCATGGTCCATAATGCCAGCAGAAGTTGTCAGCACAATGTAGCCAAACTACAAAACAGTAAAAGAAAGCACAATTAGCACTAGAGTCGAGTGGACAAATAACTCATATCAGTTTGTGAAGGAAAACAATGCAATCAGTGTTATAGACAATTGACTGGACTAACCTGACGAGATGGGAGCAGCCTCGCAGTCCATCCTTCGATCTCCTTTACGCCAACATCAAAGCGAGGACTAATAACACCACATTTGTTTAGCCTTCCATTCAGTTCCACCACAATCTTCCCAGCACGGTGGTCATCCACATACTCAAACTCACCAATGTAGCCTAGTAATAGAACACACTAATCAGGGGCATATCCTCAGAATGAAGCAACTGAAATGGGGCATAAGACTGAGAGCTAACCATGACGCTGCATGACCGTCAAGAACTTGATGATCACCTTGGATGACGGCCTGATCATGACCTGCCTTTTCCCCCTCTTCTCAGCATTGTACATGGACTTGAGGGCATCATTGAGCACACTAACCCTCACCATGCTGGCCTTACCTGAAGAAAGATACAGTTGTAAGGGTCTAATGCAAGACACAGAAAGAACAGCATAGGAAACAGCCATTTAAATCTGTGCAACACAACCGGTACAAGCAACTGTGCCGCTACATCAAAATGATGTAATTTTTTACTAATTCAGTACAAACATTCGTCGACTCCAGAAAAAAAAAAATCATCCAGTGCTATATTGAAATCATGTAAAGAAATGCATTGCTAAAGAAGATAACAAGCTTAACCATATGATCCATACCACTGAAAGTTGAAGCTCAGAAGATAACAGAATGGTATCAGCAAAGTCAGCCCAATACATATGACAATCTAACAATAATAACAGGTTATCCATGATATCGGCTCTAGGGGCTGTAAACTAACTACTCATCACATGTGCATTAGTTTGTTTCATCAATCTAAATGCACAGGGTATAAAGCTATAGTTAGTGAACAACAGGCCATGAAATTAACACTAGTATTACACACCCTGCATCGTCTAGTTTGCAATTAGCCTACTTTGATAAACAATAACTAGAATCCTGAAGTTTGCAATTATATGCAGTCGTGGACAGCGACCACCAAAACACCTACACAGCTAACCAGCAAGCACCAGATCGCTGCCATCTACACAGCTAGCCAGCAATCACCCGATCGCGTCATCTACAGACCCACAAAGTAAGGGACCTCTCAGCACACCTGCAGCCGGATGCACTCACTAACTAATTAAGCAGCCTCTCTGGATCAGAACCAAGACTCGATTCCATCACGCTAGCATATCAAAATTTGTGATCCCTAAGAATTTACAAGGCAAGCTTCACTGATAACGCGCAAGCAGAACACACCATTACAAGAGAGCTTCACGGATCAAGAAAAACACAACACTCAATACCCAACACACAGTACCAGCTCGCCTAAATGGGGACGTACAAGAGCATCAGGAATCAACGCAATCGTGTCAAAGCAGCAGTAGAGGCAGGGTTAACTCATGAATCTGACGACGGAGAGCGCGCGAGCACAACACACGCAACGCCACCGTCGTCCTCCTCCGCCAGACAGACCCATCCGCAGCACCTGACCCCCTCTAATACACCCCATCGAGAAGCCGAATCGAAGCCCAGATCTGCTATAGTTCGCGAGGACGGAGGGAAAGGGACGTGTAGACTAACCTCGACGGACGGCGGAACCGAAAGGAGGAGGGGAGCAGCGGCGGCGGTGGCGGCGGGCGCTGGAGAGGAGACTCGGTTAGGGTTTTTGCCTAGCGCAAGCGCGAGGCAGTGTACCCTACTTTATATCGCGCTTGGCCCGGCGGACTCAGGCAGCACAAGAACAGGCCTTGTTGGGCCAGGTCGTCGTCCAGCAAGCCCAGAAATCCCATGGGCCGTCCAGCAACCCCAAAAATCTCCAGACAAGGTGAACGAGGGGAGAAGAAAAAGGAAGAAGAAAATAGGGAACGGATGCTATTCTAGCATTTGAAGACCTATGAAAAATCTGTGAGATCCTTGACTTTGATTTGTCAAGGATTGAGCCCTCTTTTTTGATGAACATAGTTTCCTTGTGCTCATGTATGAAAATTGCATCACGGGTTCTTTACAGCCTACATCCGCTCTTGACTCCGATTCGTCATAAATTTAACCCTCTATCTTGCCACGCCATGATGTCCTTAGAGCTATGCTCTATGGTGATGTTTTCATCTCTATGTTGAGACTATGTTTTTATTGCACGATTCTGTCTACTCCCTCCATTCTAAATTATAAGTCGTTTTAACTTTTTTTTTATTCATCCATTTTCTTGTGTATCTAGATATTATTATATTAAGATGCATAACAAAATGGATGTACCAAAAAAAGTCAAAGTTACTTATAATTTAGAACGGAGGGAGTAGTTATTATTCCATCCTTTCGTATGTTTTGCCACATAATGTTTTTTGTTATTTTTATTGGCAAAGAAACACCATCTTTGTTGAATGGTGTGGACTCAAGATCTTCCATAAGTTATTTTTGTTAGAATAGAACGGAGATGCCTCCTAAAACTTCAAGGTCTCGCCATCCTTAGACTTCAAGGTCTCGCCAATGTTAGTTCTTCGAGACTTTATTTCCACCGTTAACGTCCACGTACCCATAAAATAAGCCCATCTTTTTTAGGAGACAACAACAACATTGAGAGCCTATAGCATATGTCCCTACTTAGGGTTTGATTGGTTGTTGGATGAGCGGAGCCTGGCTCCAGCATTAGATGAAGGCTCCTAGTGGCCAGGCTCACTGGATGACACAAGTTGTTGTTTGGCCAGCAGGGGATCATGTCTCATTCAAGTGTACTCTTTTTTATGCTCCACACGTCCCATCGTGCATCACACGGGTTTATGCTTGCATTGCTCGCCCACGTCCCATCGTGCACCGCACGGGGTAGGTTTTAGAGAAATGACAAAAAAATATTCACACCTTGGAAAGCAAGACGAAGGATGTGTTTGCATCATGTTAGCCGGTCCCAATATCTAGTGTAGGCAACCACTCAACAATAGGTTGCATCCGGTGAGGCTTTATGACATGCGTACACTCAACCAATCATCCCCTTAGCAAACCCGATCTCACCCTACCACTACTATCACCAATTATAATATCCTTCCTTTCTCTCTCCCATCTTGCCTAATTCCTAACTAGTTCCGCTCGCCTTCATCTTGATGGAATTAGCTTGGCCTCCCTCTCCTCCCACACCCCACCCCTTTCTAAATCGACGCCTCCCACCTTCAACGTCGCCCCTCCGTCTATGGTAGCAACGCCACCAAATCCACTACCACCCATTAAATAATTACAAATCTGATCCCCACCCGCCTCGCTGGAATTGGCTTCCTCTCCATCCTCCTCCCCCAACCCACTCCCTTTCTAAATCGATGCCCCACCTTCATCGTCGCCCCTTCATCTGCGGTAGCAACACTATCAGATCCACCGCCATCACTAGTAACTACGAATCTGATCCCCACCCGCCATTGCCTCGTTGGAATTAGCTTCCATCCCTCTCCTCCCCACTCTACCCCCTTTCTAGATCGAGACTCACGCACCTTCATCACCGCCCATTCTTTATGGTAGCAACATCGCCAGTTCACCGCCACTAGTAATAACTACAGATCTGCTCCCCAATCGTCTCCGCCTCCCGCTGAATTAGCTTCCCCTCCCTCTCGCTTCCCCGATCCCACCCGTTTTCTAGATCAATGCTCCCTCACCTTCATCACTGCCCCTTGGTCCGACGATACCAACACCGCTGGATCCACCATTCCACCTATAGACCTCACAACCTATTTGCGGTGTTTAATCGGATATTTGCTAAGTTGGAGGAGGTCGCCAAAGAAAGAGGTGATCTTTAGGGTTGATGTTCTTGAAGTTTTTTTTGTTTGGTTAAAGTTTGTATGTTCCTTCTTTTCCCCTTTTTTTGTGTTGATTCTAGAAGCGATGTGGTTACCAAAGAAAGAAAAACAGAGGGGGGGGGCGCTCATAATTCTTGCTGAAACTAGGAGGACTCTCCAAATATCTGTAGCCCTGTGTTTTATCACACTCAGAAGGCCTTCGTACACAGATCGATGCAGGGATTCTTGAATTTTAGAGAATTATGGTCATGCTAAAATGAGGTTATTCGACATCCTGACATGCTTCCACTCTATGGCTTGCAAAGAAACCAAAGGTCCGGTTCTTTTAGTAGTTTTTTGTTTAATGGTGACATTCTTAGAGTATTTTGACAGTTTTGTGCTTTTTTTTTTTCGACTTCTGTGCTCGCTATTTTGTAGTAGATTTTTCAATCACTTTTGGGCATTTCAAGATTCGGCCTGCTTTTAGGTCCTGACTCCTGTACTCGTTTGCAAGCTACAAGCTGCTTGAGGCATATACGAACTAGGCATGTGCACAATCGCTCGGCTTCAGATATGCAGGCATGCAGCAAGTCAGGAACAGCGTTTGCTCAAAAAAAAAAAAAAAAAAAAGGGTCAGGACCAACGGCATTTCTCTTAGCCAACCCCCAAAGTCAGACCCGAGTTCAACTTGAAGCCAATGACCAGGTACTTGGCACTGAGTGCAAGCCGCTCACTTTCTCAAATCGACGAACATGCAATCCTATCCAGTTCTATATGGAAAGGAAACTGAATTCGCAACCCCCTTGGCTAAATACATAGTCAAAATGTGCACATCAAGTATCAGAGTTCCTATCTTCTTTCACACCATCTTCTGGAAGTTGAAGCCGCGGTCAGGGTTCAGGCAGTTCAGTATCCACTGGCTTCCTTATCAGTGACATGGCGGCATGCACCACACCTGCTTGATTTTGATGCAGCCCTGCGAAGTGCAAACAATTTCGTTTCTACAAGGTGTAAATTGGCTACAGAAAATGGTGCGCCTAAAGCATCTGGGCCAGCATTTCTAGGATCAGTACAGAATCAAGCAATACATTCAGACCTGCAACCTGTTACTTGTCCTCTTGTCCAAGAAAACAAGAATTAGCATTCCAAATAATAAGAAATGCTAACAATCGAAGAGGGAAAACCATGTGATACTCAGGTATACTGATATTTGTTCCATGTAAGTAGTCATGTTTAAAAGTTTCTTTTTTTCTCTATTTAGCCTCTAATCTGATTACAACTGAACTTAGTAACCAAGTAGGCATATATTGCATATCAACAGAACTACATAGGTAAAACCCCTTCTGCAACAGTATGTGTCACAAGGGCATAGAAATTAATACATCATTGCCAATGAAACCAGAGTTATGAATTTCAGTTATCCCATTTTCTTTTGTTAGTAGATAGAATCAGTTTAATGGCACGGCGTTATGCATATACTAATCAGTAATCCACATGAGCAGAAAAGGTACTAAACTTATAATCCTGTACAACTTCATGTTTGCTGTGCATCACAACATCAAAGGTCAAACAACAGCTCAAAAAGTAAACTATTCCATAAAAGAAGAATGAAGATGTAACAGTGTGGCAACAGAAATTTAGGAAGGGAAAGAAAACAGTTAGATCTAAAACATAGTATACCATATAATTAATTAACTGTTGTAATTCCCATTGGCCACCAGTTATAATGTACTCCATATAATTGACTCCATGTTCATAAGATCTAAAACATACTCCCTCCGTCCAGAAATGATATAGGCGTATTTTGACCAAGGAAAGTCTTCTAAAGATAAGTTTGACCATTGATTTTTCTTACAATATATTATCAATTGCTGAAGATATAATATAATCTCAAAACCACTTTGAATACAAAAATATTGATGCAAATTTTATGTACTGATTGTACATATATTTTAAATAATTGTTGGTCAAAGTTTGTAAAGTTTGACTTTCCCTGGTCAAAATACGCTTTTATCATTTCTGGGACGGAGGGAGTAGTATACCATAACCATATGAAACAACTTAACACCTCCTATAATACAACCAATCTTCTAACATGTACCAGATAACTGATTACACATCCTCTTCTCCCACACAAGTTCCTAAAATGAATTGAGTATACTTGCTACAGATAAGAATGCAATAGAAGGTGAAAAGATGATCGACAGGAAGGAGACCCTCTGAGGAAACACTCCTGCCATCTTCTCCCTCACAATGTCAGTTCTGGAAGAGTTTTATGTTCTTCTTATGCTCCAGCTGTTCTAATCATGGGACCATTATTGCATCCCCCACATAAGTGGGGATCTTGACTTACTGGCCCGAATCATCCTTGCCTACCAAGTTATTGGCTTATTGCACAGATGTGCGTTCAGTCTTTCCCAACTCCCACTGAAGCTACTTCAGAGTAGAAGCACTCCGATACAACCCTGTCATTGCGCACTGGTAATCTTGTCATTCGAATTTCTGATTTGGAAACTTCCAGTTCTCCTTGGCATGCCTGGCTTGGCCAGGAAGAGTGTGTTGAGCTTCTTATCCAGATCGTCGGCGCTGTACTTCACACGCACCTGCTCGCACTAACGTCCTGCTCAACAAGAGGCCCATAGTTCTGCATGAAGCTCCTGTAAACGGGCACTATAGCCTGCACCACGAGGTGGCATGTCTTCTGCTGCAAATCCCTATCCGATATCACCCATTTAGACTGCTTTTGAAACATCTCATCAAAGGTAGCATTGAATGATTTGAGCCTCTGTTTCACTAAATCTCTTGCGGTAGCACGGCCCTTGGAGAACATGATCAGGCCCTCCCTGCTCAACAGGGGCGCAAGTGTTCCCCAGCTCTCCCTCAGAAACATTGCTGAGTAGTAATCCTTGTACTGCTCATGCTCCCGGAGCCATGGATCGCCTAACAGCTCACCCAGCTTAGTGCCCTTGACGTGTTTGAAGAAGTGCCAGTGTATGTTCATCATGAGGAGAGATGACTGTGTCGAATCTCCATAGGCCTTTGACCATGTATCAAAGTTCATCTCTAGTGTCTTAACGATGCTAAGCACTGCCTCAACCAGCATCTTGTCACTGAACACTTCTTTGCGCCAGCTGCGGTGGATGGTCATCACCTGTGTCAGCACGGATCGATACGGCTCCCCAAGAAGCTGATTGCAGTACTTGGCGACAAAGCTCACTATGCGAGGCACTCCACCGTCTACTGGAGGCGGCAAATTGCGCTGCAGCTCCACCTGAACAAGCAATTCCTCAAAGATCTCAACAGCACCATCCACGACCGTCTTGACAAGCTCCCTAGTCCTGCTTTGGATCTCTACACAAGCCTTTCCACCGAACAACCTGTTGAAGTCGAGCCTCAGCTTGTTCAAACAATCAAACACGTCGAGCAGCCGCAGTAGCTTGATGGGGTCCTTCCTGGCACCAGCCAGGGCACGGCCGAAATTCAGGAACTCGAGAATGCCAGCACGAGCTGCAATCTCAGCAAAGCACAGGGGCGCGGCCTCAGGCCGCCGTTCAAACACCGCGACGCAGAGCTTCCTCTCAGCTTCAAGGAGGTGGTGTACCGCAAACTCGAGATGCCGGCCCCAGCGCTCGACGCTCGGGCTGAGCGCCTGCGCGTCCCCCGACGTCTCCTTGAGGTAATCAAGGCCGAGCGCGCGGAGACTAGCGCTGACGGTCTCCCCTCGCGCGTCCGCGTACGCCGACGAGCACTGGTCAATCCGGCCGTTAGCAGCGAGGCGGTCAAGGATGAGGCTGAGCTTGTACACAACAGGGGCAGGGATCCGAGAAGGCACGACGGCCGGCGGGTCAGAGCCGCCGCCATCAGGGTCCTTCATCGCAAGCGGCGCGGAGTGGTCCTTAAGGAGCCGCCTGAACTCCGCCTCAAGCAAATCAAGCGCGGCAGCGAGGAGCCCAGCGTCGAGGTCAGCGGAAGCAGCAGCATCCCTGAGCCGGTCAAGCGCGGCAGCGAGTCCCGCCACGAACCGCGCATCCGCGAGCCTCCGCTCCCCGAGGTACGCGACGATGTCGGACAGCCACTGCGTGGCGAGTCCGCAGTTATCAGCGAGGAGTCGTAGCGCGGCCTCAAGCTGCGCCAGCACGGCAAGGTACCCCGGCAGGTCATCCTTAGCGGCGGCGCGGTCGAGGAGCGGCGGTTCGAGCCCGTGCACGGCGTCGAACACCTTGAGCACGGCTGCGGCGGGGCCCACGGCACGGTCGATGTGAGAGCCCGCCGTCGCCAGCGCCTCCCGCGGCGCGCGGATCGGGCGCACCGACGCCTCCATGGCGGGGAGACGCGCCTGGATGGCCTCCAGCCTCGGCGCCAGCGCGTGGCTCAGCGCGCGCGACTTCTCCAGCCCCACACGCAGCGCGCACCGCGCCGCCAGGAGGCTCGCCATCCGACGCGCCTCCTCCTGGTCACCCTCGGCGTCGTGGGACGCCCCCATCCTGAGCACCCGGCGGCCTGGTGAATGCTTGCGGGAACGGTCGCGCGCGGCGGTGAGTCGGAATCCGCGAGGGTGGGAGGTAATCCCGCACGGGAGTGGAGTCGAAGGAGAGAGTTCCCCGCGGCGCGGGACGGCAGGGGCGGCAGCAGGTGTTGGTGAGACTGACTTGAGGTGGCGTTCCCACGGTACGGCGGCTAGTAGTTATCCGAGGGGGCGAGGAGGAGGGGGTGGAGACGGGAGGCAAGGTAGGTGACTGGCGCTGGGAACAGGAGGCCATGCCAGCCGGCCGGCGTGGAGGAGAGGTGGTGTGATAGGAAATAGGGGGGTTTAGGTTGGAAAAGTGGGGCGAGAAAGGAAGGAAGGAGGGGAAAGAGACGGGAGTCCTTTTGGCTGGAGATGGATGGGGAGCAAGGAAAGGGAGGCTCGGAAGAAGACGCGGACGCGCTCGCGGCGTGACGAGGCAGGCCCCGGGCGCGCGGCCGAGGAGAGGGAGGGAGGGCAGGGCAGGGGGCGACGGCCGCGTGCGCCCGTTTTCTCCTTTTGTTGCTGTTGGGACGCGGGCGGAAAGGCGGACGCGGGCGCAGGTGGACGTGGGGCTCGGCAGACGGGCAGACGGCAGGGCAGGGCAGCGCGACCGAGGCAGCAGGCGGCGGCGGGTGCCCAGGCAGGCAAATCCTGAGCCGCGGCCGCGGTCAGCGTGTCGCGGGTGTGATTTCGGGGGCGGAAACGGTGTGATTTCGCGTTTCGTCGGCAGGACGGACTGGCCGAGGTGCATGTGGATCAACGGGTGGTTTTTCCGTGAGGCGGGTAGTGGCTGATGAGGCCAGGGCGCGCGCCGGAACTGTCAGGTGATCTGCTGGCCTGGCGGCCTCGTCTGGGGAATGCACGACTGAACACGGCCGACGGGTTTCAGGCCGGCGGCCACGGCGGCGAAAGCTGTGCGTCCCGGCGAACCCGAGTGGTCAACGATTGATTCCCAGCCTGTGGAGCGCCGTGTGTCGTCAGGGGATCCAAGGTTCCCAGTACTGTATGCCCTGCCAGCAGTCCTGACGTGATGACATCTGTCGCGGGCACTGTCGCGTAGTACTGGCGTGGTGGAACTGACTGACGGGCGCCAGTTGGAATGCACCAGTACTGGCAGTAGTGCGAGACGGCAGCAGCGGTATCGGTGCTTGTACTCCATCGACGGTGGACGGGCCGCCGGCGAAGGAATACTAGCGTGCAAGCAAACCCAAGTACTCAACGTAACGTACCGGTACACCACTACCAGTACGTACCAGCAACAAAACCAACTGCAACGTGCCAACGTGCAACCATCCTGCCTGCACACATCGCTATTGCGTTCTGCTACGGCGCGAGAGCTACTGTACTGCCCCCCTTGCTGATGAATGCGTGGTCAAGTGCAGCAATGGGAGACTGGTGAGGGAGTTGGTTGGTTCAATGAATGCGAGTTTGTTTGTGTTTCTGGTCCCCTTGTTATCGATTGATGGCCTACCAGTGAGTGCTGCCAGCAGTTCCTGCTGTGAAGGTGGTTAGTACGGGGCAGTTTTTGACCAAGCCGGGATCCCTTTTGGTTGGTGGTACACTGGGTACTGTCATCGCTTGCTTCCTTGGTTAGGATTAAGATCCAGCTAAGCTTGGCTCTGTTGGTGAAGAGAGACATCAAAGCTCTAGCTGTAGTAGGCTCGATATTTACTCTTCTTCTCTCTTTTTGTTTATAAATAATAGAAGTTATTTGTCATCTAGGTTTCTAAATTTTTGAAATGTTCGTTTAGGTCCCTAAACTATTAATCACTGTAATTGAGTTTAATAGGCTTATTATGTGGCACACTATCTCAAATGATACTGACATATAGAGCCCACGTTTCAATAAGGAGGTGAGAGTGAAACGGGAGTCTCACATGTCGGCCAAATCATTTTTGTGTGTAACCAGCGTTCCGTATAAGCCAATTAATTCAAGTTATGATGGTATGCCATGATAAGTTTAGTAAGTTTAGCGACCTTGATATGCTCTTTGAAAAATCGTGAATCTAAATAGCACCACGACAGAAAAAAAAAATTGAAGATATGCGCAATGAATTTTTCTCTTAAACTCTTTCCGTCTGTGGACACTACATTCTTCCAAAAAAAAGGCTACCGTATTTGCAAGGAAATTATGAGGTCCTCTACGAAGTCAATCATCAATGGGAACGATTCCTTGAATGTGAAGCTTTTTACCCACAAGTACAGATCAGCTACGTTTTGACCCTAGGTTGCACACCGCTTTCGAACTAGGACTACATTCCAAATACTGCTGGTTGTTGGCTAAACAAATTTAGTAGGTGGTGGTTACTTGCAAGACCAGAACACAACGTGACACGGTGCTCGGTTGACAGCTCAGGTAAACGATGTTATACTAGCAAGTAGAGTACAGTACGAGATAATACCTGTGAAGATGGTGAGGTGAGTGTGTTGATAGTTCTTCCTCCGAGTTTACCGCACGAGTAAATCTTTTGTTTTTTCGGTTGTGTCCGTATCCGTGATCTAGATAAGGATCCTTTCCGCTGTTTTGTCTTGTCGTCGTCCTTGGCTTGTCCAAGGAGGGCTCTATACCTGTCACTCATCCGAATTGGCACGGCGGCCTAGTTGCTGGGGCCCGGGTGTACTTGTCATTCGGTAGGCAGGATCACTTGTGCGTGTGCCCCAGCCACGTTGGTTCCACCGAATAGGCTGACCCTAGTGCTGGTACTACACTTGTTAGCATTATTATCCAAGAGATTCTCAATAAGAAATAATTCTGCCCATTGCGCAATATTCAGGGAGTCCACATAAATACTCCTAGGAAACAAATCTTTTCAGATAATTGTTTGTTAATCAAATTAAATAAAAAAATGACACCTAGAAAAATGAGTTAGTATATATGCAGAGAACAGATGGAGGGCTCTGAGGCTCCCTAGCTAAGAGTCCAAGTAATTGTGATGGAACAACTTCTTTTAATTCTGCGACAGTCGTTCAGAAGATAATTAAGAAGAAAAAAAATGCCAGGATAGTATGACCGAAATGGTGAAACGACGAAAAGGTGAGGAAGTGAATAATCATCAGTGAAAGGTCATAGGCGTTCGAATCATACCGTAATGCAAAGAAGCAAAGGTTGCTGAGGTTCGCTGAGCAGACAAGAACAAAATGCAAATACACAAACCTTTTTGACCTTCGACTGGAAAATCATGCCATCAGACGGGAAAAGGGCTCTTTTTTTTTTCCTTCGAAAGATTGGGACAATAACTTTAAAAAAGAAACATAAATATATTAATATTGCCATTGTTTGTGCTTATGGTAAATTCAAAGTTGCAAAATTGAGTTCCAGCGAAACCTAAACAAACGCATATATAGTGTGCATACTGTCTCTTTGTGGCTTTGCCTTGCATATACGGAGTACTAGTACTTGTTGTTTAGTGCATGCTGCCACTTTGGTTGACTAAACACAATTGTTTAGTACTCCTAATGATGGAGCAAATTAAAAAAAAAAAAAAGGAAGAAAGCAAGAGACAAGAAAGAAAGCAGGGGGTGTATGATTGAGCTCGCGGCCCACACATGGGCTACCTCAATATGGGAGGCAAAAGATTCTACAAGCCTGTCACCTGCTCAGCACTGGCCAAAAAACAATTCGGTAGGGGACACGTTGCAAACTAATAATTGTTCCTCACTTCGCCTAAAATAATTACTATCTACTCCTATTTTGAGGAATAATTTTATTTTAAAAAGCTAATTAGATTTATAAAAAATATTATCAATATTTATATCTCCTGATATGATTATCATTATCAAAATATACTTTGTATTTAATCTAAAATATTTACTACAAGCCTACTATTTATTCAACTTGAAAAGTTGCACTGCAATATATACAATTATTTCAGAGGGAGGAAATACACAGACAAAAAGGTCATTCCTCACCACACCAGTTGGAGATATGGGCGTTGGGGTTTTTATATATTCCTTATCATGGGAGAAACATTAGAAATGTTGGAAGGCTGGTAAGCAGAACAAGAAGGTGTTTAGTTGGTGAAATATTTTGGGTTCGGGTCTTTGAAGACTTTTCGTTTGTATTTGGTAATTGTTGTCCCACCATAGATTAATTAGGCTTAAAAGATTCGCCTCTCGTTTTTCAAATAAACTATATAATTAGTTTTTTCATTTATCTAGATTTAATGCTCCATGCAAATGCGTTAAGAGATTCGATGTGATAGGGAATCAGTAGCACTTTTTGGGTTGGGAGTTGGGAACTAAACACTGCCCAAGGAAGGAAATCCAATGACAGACAGGCAGGCGAGTATTAGGGCGTCCGCAATGGTAATAGCTAGTACTTAGCTACGTGGTCGGTGACGTGGAGGTGAGAGACAACAACAAAGACTATTTTATATTGATGGACCCACATGCTAATTTCACATGTTCTTGGGCTACGTGAAATAGTCTAAATTATTCTGCATGTAGCTAAATGACTATTCTCTCTCCTACTTTTTTAAATGCCACGCCACATCTGCAGGCAAAGAAAATAAAATAACCATTGGGGACGGCCTTATAAGAGCTGACCTCGACCCTTGGATCGAGATTGTACCGTTGAACTGAATACAAAATTGTGGCTCTCTTTCGTTCCCCCAGAAAAAAAATGACTGCACACTGTGCCACCAGGATGGGCCCCAGTGTTTTCTGTCTTTTCATGGCCTAGACAATGCATGGGCCTAGGGCCCACGGAATGACACAGATACCGTTGAGTCCAGTCCACAACCACATGGATGGATCCATTTCCTAGATTCAGTAACAGTGTACAGTGAATAGTCTCTTGATATTGAAAGGTTACTTTCTTAACATTTTCTTTTTGTCTAGTTTTCAAAACATTGTGAGGGACATTTATCCCAGTTTAAACTGAATTTTACTCTTTTTTTTTTTGCGATGATGAATTTTACTCTTACTTAGAAAGTAAATTAACCTATGTAGGGTGTGCATATATTTGTTTATTTATTTATTTATTTATTTATTTATCCAGGATTTAGATTCATTGAAGCCGCCAAGGTCATATGGATGCTGATTGCCAACGGCGGACGTGTCGGTGATGTCTACGTGTACCAGCGACAAGCAAACTACTCCTACTTACTTTGAACGGGGAACCCTGTCGTACGTGTCAGTCGCGGCGATTTGGACGTCCTGAGTTTTGCCATCCAAACCACCGATTTGGATTTTGGAGTCGTGACGAAAACCCCTTCAGGTTCGAGACAGGGAGATGAACCAACGGCAGCCGCACACGAACACATCACTCCTCAGTTCTCACTTCTTCTCAGCGATCGCAGCGACACAGACGTTTTCCTTGATAGCAATATTA
The DNA here is from genome assembly GCA_015847255.1 of Hyparrhenia diplandra. Taxonomy (NCBI): domain Eukaryota; kingdom Viridiplantae; phylum Streptophyta; class Magnoliopsida; order Poales; family Poaceae; genus Hyparrhenia; species Hyparrhenia diplandra. Next base: position 64,516 of record JADLZK010012398.1, on the reverse strand, counting down.
TCCAGGAGGAAAAAGGGCTCGCAGAAAGCTCTGAATTCAAGCGGAGTTTTCTTTTTTAATTTCTGTTTCGCACTTTTTTAGGTTAATTAAAAGGAGGTAACCTTATTCGCTTGAACTTTTTGTTCCGATTTATCAGTCGTGGTATAGTGTTTTTTCGCTCACAACATATCGAAATCAACCGGCTTATAGCTGTAAAAACCACCAATCGAACAACTGAAATTTAGTGTTCGTTTTGTTCCAAAGGAGGCCGAAACCTGCTTTTTGATTTCAGCAAAGCTGTACGCACGGGCATCAGACAGAAAGACAGGTTACGATCAGGCAGATGGATTGATTATATTGGAATGGAAGGTCGTGTATCGCTGTACTAGTGCATTAGCAGCACGAGGCATATATACGTCTTGGTAGTACGTCGCTGGTACTGGGGGTATATGGCATCACAGAAAGGAACACAGCAACGCCCTTCACTACCCATACGGCCATACCAGTGCTGCTTCAAAAGCTGCAGCGCGTTCTTGGCACACTAATCACATTGCTTGCATGGACACTAGACATAGGAAAATCGACGGTAGTGCACACTAATCTGCACATGATGCCATAATCTGCCTGAAGTTGAAGGTTTTCAGCCTGCATAGATGACTCTCACGCGTCCTTAATCTGACTCTGACTCCTGCAAACCACGCACAGGCCTCCTGAGGCCTGATGATGATGCCTGATGAATTTAAAGGCATGCACTGCAGACCACACCACGGCGTTTTCCTAACCACTTGTGCGGCCCTTCTTTGAAATCCTGTGGCCAGGGCCAGCAACCGTTCACCTGTCGGAAGAACAGAGGGAGCTGGGAGGAGCTTTGCATGCCTGTGAGGCTGTCTGTGGCAGAGGCTTTCAGCAGAGCAATCAGAATCTCGCTCCTGGGGAAGGAAGGAAGGAAAATGGCGGCCATCTCCATTGACAGAGGCGACTCCTGACTTGCTGAGAGGCTGGGATAGATGTCCAGAGATGATGTGGTGGCCGGTGGTTGGTCAGCTACCGGCTGAGCTTGAGTGGATCCATGCACGCACGGACGGTAGGGACAGACAGGCATTTTTCAAGTGCAGCTGCACTTTGGCTCATCTGATCTGATCTGACTTGATCGGTTTCGTGCATTTCAGTTTCTTGCTATTCGGATTCGGAAAGCGGTCAGAGACTCAGAGTACGTAGTACTTGTTTGTGTGTGTATGGGCTCAGGATAGAACGAAGTCTGGTCATGTGGTAGAGGAAAATAGTTGCTGCTGCATACTGCTGGAATGGAAGCTCAAAAAAAAAAAAAAAAACTGGAATGGAGGAATATGGACTGATCAAATGGGCCGTGCATTAGGCATTCTTGCATAGAGTTTTTTTTTTTTTTTGAGCAAAGGCATTCTTGCATTTAAGTGAGCGGGCCATTTTGGATTGGAGCTTGTCACTTGTTCGTCCCTTGTGGACATTTAAAAAAGGAAAAAGTCCAGTTTCCCTCCCTTAACTATCTGCGAAGTTCGATTTTGCTCCCTCAACCGCAAAACCGGATACAAAGCCTCCCTCAACTTTCAATACAGCTTACTTTTCCTCCCTCAGCGGTTTTGAGCCTGGTTTTGACCACGTGGCACCACGTCAGCATGCCACGTCATCTTCTCATCTCTCTCCTCTGTGGCCCGCCTCTTCCTTATCCTCTCGTCCCCCCTCTCTCTCCTTACTTCCACGCCGGCGCACGGCTTAAAGCCGATGAGCGCGCGAGGGCGGCGGCAGCCATGCGCGGAGGAGTTGCAGGTGTGCGGCAACGCTGGCCCGGGCGCGTGAGGAAGTCGACGCTGGCCGTGGGTGCGTGTGGGCTCGATGGCTACCGCGCCGGCGCGCGAGCTCGACGACGGCGGCGGCGACCTCCGTGTGGAGCTCTGGGCGGCGGCGTGGCCAACCTCCTCTTCGCGGAGCGGAAGGAGGAGCAGCGGCGTCGGCCGCGCTAGCGCAGGAGGTCGCGGGCGAGCTCACGAGCGTCATGCGCGAGGCGGGCTTCACGAATGTCGAGGTCAAGGCCGAGCGGCAGCCTGTCGGGCCAGCAGGCCGGCTCCCGTGCCCCGCGCGTTCGCCCGCACGGCCCTGCCCCGCCCCCAGACGCCCCGCCTCCCGCCGCGGCTGCCCGCCCCCGCGCGTCCGCGCCCCGGCCATCCCGCCCTGCCGCGCGGACCTCGCCGAGCCTCGAGGCGGGGGAGCTGCTCGTGGCGCGCAAGCACGGGGCCGCGTCGGTGGCCGGCCGCAGGAGGGAGACGGAGGACACCGTATCCGTGCGCGAGGCGTTCGCCGCGAAGGACGAGGCGCATGGCGTGACGGTGGCCGGGCGCGAACTCGCCCTGGGCCAGCGCGCCTTGCCATGGAGAGGGGCGGACGGGGCCAGGCGGCTCGCCAGCCGCGGCGGTGTCCGGAGGGGCGCGCGGTCGCCAGCCACTGTGGGGGCGAGGCTCGCCGGCCGTGGTGGCAGGGCTCCTCAGCGCGGCGGCAGTGCTCCTCGGCGCGGGCCACGGACGGCGCGGCGGCGGTGGTCCAGCAGGCGGCCTCTGCTCCAGCACGAAGGTGACTCCCGGGATGAGGTTGGTGGTGGCGGACGCGAAGGTCGCCGAGGTCAGCTTCATGCCTTCATGCCGGAGATGTACAGGTTCTGCGCCAGCGAGCCCCTGTGTGCGTACGAGCACATGCATCAGCTACCATTATCGTTCGACATCACCCTCTGGAACAGTCACGTCAACCTCGTCGCCGGCGCCTCCTCCATGCACCACCCGCCGCCGACCGTGACGACGGAGGCCGACGCCAACCGCGTCGTGGCTCATGGGTTCGCTGCTCTGCATCAGCAGCTGCGTCTTCTACGCGCTCTGGCTCATCTTGCGGACCAAGCTCAGCACGGACTACCCGCTCCACTACTCCAGCATGGCGCTCATGTGGGTGATGAGCACGCTGCAGTCGGTGGCCTTCGCGCTCTGGACCGGCCGCGACGTCGCGCAGTGGCGCCTCTGCCTCGACGTCTGCCTGCTCTCCGTCGCCTACTATCGGCCACGTCAGCCAAAACCGGGCTCAAAACCGCTGAGGGAGGAAAAGTAAGCTGTTTTGAAAGTCGAGGGAGGTTTTGTATCCGGTTTTACGGTTGAGGGAGCAAAATCGGACTTCGCGGATAGTTGAGGGAGGGAAACTGGACTTTTTCCTAAAAAAAAAAACTTGTTCCTCCTTTGTTGGGCATGGGGATGGGCTGGGATCTGTAACTGGATGGATAGTGTCTTTCCCCCCTTTTTGGTTTCTTATGAAACAGCCGGACATATAGCCAAACATCTTGACGATATATTCAGAGATTCCGGTCTTTTTCGACGACGCTAAACTTTGGATTTCTTTCTTTTCTTGACTTGAAAAAAAAGCTCGGGTGACGTAAAAAGCACCGGTATTTGCTGGCTTCAGTACTCAACTAGTCATGCCTCACGCTTACAACTTGGAGCTAGCTTTTATTCACTTGCCAGACACTCACTCGTCACAATTGCACATCCCTTCACTCCTAGTGTCTGGCACCGCACAACGCACATCATCCTGGTTTTTCTCGCACTCCTCAGTAAGTCTGCCTCTTTTGTTCCCGAGCAACATGCTTTGCTTACAAACTAGAGCAACGACATCAACATGGTAGCAGAAAGCACACGATTCATTCATATACGAAATGGAGGAGAGAAAAAGAACACACTCGAGAACATATAGGATGCTATCATGGAGTACTAGCTATTTCTGTCCTAGAAATGATAGAATTGTAGCTAGAATTAATCGCACCAGGACAAACTACTTGAAGTGTTTATGATACCAAATAATTATTAATTATACAAAAATCACAAATGTTTATGATTTTGAATAAGTATGGTTAATTACGTTCATCAAATATATACCAGATATTTAAAGCCATAAGTGTTTGATATTCTTTGTAATAAGTTTGAATAAATTTGAAACGGTTTAACTAACAACATACATAGAGTTGCATTCTTCTTTGGACGGTGAGAATGGTAAGTGTCAAGTTCGGATCATGAGGCGTGCAGGGATTGGGAGACCGGTAGCCGCCGTAGAGTACTTTCCATTCACACCTAGAAAATAACATGCTCCATCCGTCCAAAAACATGCAATTCTCGCTCATCGAAGAGTCAAGCAGTTTGTTTCGAAAAAAAAGTTTAAACTTTGACCGAAGTTACATTAAAAAGGTCCTAACATTCTTGATAAAAAAAAGTACCATAACAAGCACAGATGGTGGAGGAGCAGGATCAGTCCGGTGATTGTGGGGCATTGTTCTCCACTTGGCCCTGCCGTCTGCTAGTGCTAGCTGCTGCTGCCGCCAATGATTGGCATGGCCGGATCGAATCCAGATGAGACCAACCCATGGCATGCATCAGTCAGTGTCAGTCAGCGAATGAATTCAACGGCGTCTTCAGCTGGTGGCAAAGGGAACCATGACCACTAGTAGCTGTTGGGCTGTAGCATTCCGATTCCGAAGCATGCCATGCCCGATCGATCTCCCTCATCCCTGGGTCCCTGCCTCTCGTCGGCGTCGTCGCCTCGCCGATGCTTTTTGAAATTTGATCTCTGCTGGCTCTGCGTGGTCCGTCCCGCCGGCGAGCCTGCTTACTCTACTCAGCCGGAGCCGCATTGGACAGTATCACCAATAATCCACACTGCCTTGCTCCTTTGCTCGCTGGATTGTACTAGCTGACAGCCATTTTATTTTTTTCCAGATGGGGTAGCATGAAGTGCAGCTGGCTTGGCCAGGCATTTCGATTCGCTGAGCTGAGGGTATTATTCTGTAAAACTAGCATGCCGAGAATTATTTGTTTGTGTTGTCAGCTGGACATGCGGTGCCAATGATGCGGCTAATTCAGGGCAGTGAATAAACGACCAAGCGATGAGATTCCAGGAGGTGAAGGCTGCTGGCTGGCTCTTGTTACGCCTGGACTGGACTGGACTGGATCACTGGAATGGAAAGTTGCTGCTGATCGTCTAGTACCGGCACGGCAGGCATCAATCTGGTGAAGTAGTATCAAAAACAACAGCAGTCTTTGATGGGCGCCTCCGAGATTCTTATTGATTTCAAGCGATTGTGCACATGTTGTTGCGCTGTTTCCTCCTGTCCTGCCGCTGGGAAGAGCTCTCTGTGCTCGACGCCGCCGGCCGATCGATCAGGCGAGCGATGACGAGCCCATTCTTTCGTGTGCTCTGCGTACGTGCGTTCGTCTACGCCGGCCGGTGCAACCCCGCACTGGCAACCGGCACGTACGTATGAATGGACCACACGGTGTGAATGCTCGCTCCCCTGCTCTGCTTGCGATCTGATCGATATAGGAGACGACGAGCACCACTTGGATGGCCCGTCTGCAGGACGACGTCGGTCGCGGTCGAAGAGTGGAATTGGGGTCCGGGAGATCTGAATCCATATCTTGTCGGTGCCGCGTCGCATCCCCATCCCCACGTGTAGCTAGCACCCGCCTCGGCGACGGCGAGGACGCTCCACGCCTGCCTACTAGCTCCAGTGGTGACACGAGCGCGGCAGGCGGCCGCGCACCGCGTGTCTTGGTCTTGGTGTACCCGCACTGCCACCGATGGATGCCGTGCGGCTTGGCCACCCGCCCGCCGGCGACACGACAGGACAGGACACGGACGCGCACACGGCAACAAGCAGCTCGCTTTCCGCCCGATCCGTTCGTGCCAAGGACGGCGTGGATTTCCTTCCTTCGTTTTCGGCACGGTTCGTGACTCCGTTCCACGTTTTCGTCCTTCTTTTTCTGTTTCGCCAATTGACAACGCCGCCTCTCCTGGTTTCTGACTCGTGATGGCGGCAAAGCGGTTAGCGGCGGTAGCAGGATCGGAGGATTAGTAAACGCGCTATTCGGCGTGTACTACCACTCCCGTGCAGATATTAGCGACTTATTCCATCCCCTGCCTGGCGCTTGCCTGGCGCATGGCCCGGTAGTGTGCCATATGCTGCCGTACGAGTACAAGACGACTTCAACTAGCGAGCCACTCCTCGTTTCCCATCCCTCTTTTTAAGTTCTCTCTCGATAGTGCTAGCTCTAGCTGCAATTCATCTTTGGGGTGTCATTGCATACTTCTAATTCGGAGAACGAAAAGTTTGTCATAAGTCATAAGGCCAGTCTTAATGGGGAGTTTCATTTCGTTGTTTTCAAGACGGTCATGTGATATAAAATAAAATGAAACTTGGATGAAACCCCTACTCTCAATGGAGAGTTTCATCTTGTGGTTTCATAGGCATTTAATTTCATGACTCGTAGATAGTTGGTATTCGTGTCATTAGAGTTTCACCAAGATGAAAATTTTCCCTTCCCTCTCCTCGAGTTTCATGCAAAAAGTGTACTTTTGCTGATGTGGCACCCTATTTAATGTGCATGAAACACCTATAAAACCCCCATTGAGAGTGGCCTAACACACCACTAGCTAGAACATTTTTTCTCTTCTTCGTAGTTGCAATTCTTTATCCTACGTACATCTTATAATAACACCACTCAGTGAAACATTTTCCACTTTACTTACCCCTTTTTATGGCAGCGCCAACAAAATCTCCCACATATATATAGGATATTAAAACAAATTTCCCCGTTATCCTTTTCTTGACATAATATAGATGTTCTAGCAGTACATAAAAATCTTTGAAGGGGTTGTGTGCAATGTTATACATTCCTGTTGGATATGCGACCTACATTCAATTGGTCATTTGTACCTGGCGTTGTTGCAACCCTAACAAAAAAAAAAACTTTGACATCTAAAATGAACAAGACTCCATGAGTACTGGTTCTGCTCTCACCCTAACCTTTTTCTTTAAGAGCGCGTCAAGGCGCGTATTTCATTAAGAAGAAAGAATGTAACCGTACAAGCCTAAACAAAGGCTCAACAAGTAATCTTAGGATTACCAGAGAGCTCTAGACACACCAAAGAAACAACAAAAGTACATGGGAAAGGAGAAAGAGGGACCCAACTCCAAAGACCTAACCTAATCAGACAACTCAACACCATCAGAGTTGCTGTCATGAACTGTCACTACTCACTAGTGCTAACACAGTAACTCAGTAAGAGGCTTGGCCACGCAGGACTTCGCCATCAGGGACAGGACAAAAACATACAGCTAGCAGGGGCAGCGCCCCTATGCACCATTTTTTCATACCAAACGTGTGTCATTCTCAATTTTCCAGAACTCAAACAGTTTTAACTTTAATTAAAAATACAAAAATTATTAATATTTGTAATATATAATTAGTATCACAAGCTAGATGGTTAAATATACTTTGATAATAAACTTATTTGACAGTATGTTGCACGTGTTTTCTATAAACCTAGTCATTTGGGACGGTGGAAGGTACATGAAAGTATATATATTTTGCTTATATAGTATATGAATACAAAAGTAGCACAAAAGAAGTTGCATGTTGCTCTCCTTTATTCCACTGTCTATTGATTGACCACTCTAATGTTTTTCTTAGCCTCCATCAGACCACGTCATGTGACACTATCAGAGATGTTCTTGTGCCAGCTCGATATTAGAGTCGTGACATGGTTGAACCTAGATTTCATCTGCATGCCGCTACATCTTGTAAGCTACCAAAATTTTGAACCTAATTTCACATGAATAATATAGTATATAGTAAGGAAAGTAAAATATGGTAGCTCATGAGCTTGGCCAATATGCTCAACTTGTTCAAAGCACGGTATGACATGACATGGTTGCTGATGTTTCAAGTTGAGCTTTTGGTGCTCCGTGACTTTGACGCTGCATATATACCCCCACTGAATGAAATCTCTCTATCCCTGCCACGGTACAGTTAGATATTAGAGTCGTGGGCTAAAGGTTAGGATAGGGACATGCATGGATTATTGGTAACACTGTTAGACAGTGACATTTTTTTTTTCTTATGGACACATGTACGTACACTCTACTCTATGTACTGTATGTATGAGTGCTTTCGAATTATCTTAGATATATATGATTATCGATGAATATGCCATTTTTACCACTAAAAAGATTAGTGCAATTAAATTGTTGAAGTAAATTTAGAAAACGCGAGCCTCTAATATGGATAAAGACAGTCGACAGAGGGATGGCTTCATTTGTGACAAAAGACTGAAAAATACAATATCTAGTTTTGTTTTATCTATTTTATTTAATAGCCTCTATTATTAGTAATACAAAAAGAGGGTGCATGTTTTACAAGGCGCAAATGGGCATGATGCCTTTGAGCATAGGGAAAGGCTAGAAGCCTACAAGCAACTCACCCGATATTTTATATTGCATCTCATATAAATCACTTAGAGCATGTTTAGATCCATTAGTTCTAAACATTAATTAACAGTTAAAAATTGTACTACCATACTCCCTCGGTCTCAAAATATTTATCGCTTACACTTCCCGAGAAACAACTTTAACAAATTATATATTAGAAGATATTAATATTTATCATACATAATTAGTATCATTGGAAAGATCTTTGAAGCTAGTTTTTAATAAATTTATTTGAAAATACAAATGTTACCCATATTTTGTACAAATCGAATTAAAGTTGTGGCACAAAAACTGAAAACGACTAACATTTTGGGACAAAGGGAGTACCTGCTAATTATTAGTTTGAAGGTTGGTAACTACTCTCCCTCCGTCAACAAATAACTCATCATGTTGACTTTAAGACATAATGTTTAATGTTTGTCCGCTTTCGTCTTATTCAAAAATTTTATATAAACATCGGTCATTTTGATATGACTTATTTTATCATTAGATATACATCAATAATGATTTATTTATTTATTTTAGAAATTGTATAAAAAAATTGAATAATCTGAGGAGTCAAACATGATATCTCAAAGTCAAAAAGATAAGTTATTTGTGGACGAAGGGTGTACTCCATACTTACCTTTAGCTTAAGTATTTTCTAATGAAATCGTTTCCTGCTACAAATTAGCAACTACCGGTTATTAGCTAATTAATTTTTAGTGCTAACAAATCCAAAAAAAAAAATCCTCACATGGTCGAAGATGTTTCATTGTTTTAATCTTTTACAGACTCGAGATACTTTTCATGTTTTTTTTTTAACCTTGTAGAGTCAGTGTTGGATTGTCACATTGCTCAGCGTATGAGCTTGGCAACAAATTAGAGGAAGGTCGATGTGCTTAAAAGCAAAGTCACCAAGTGACAATATTATTAGTATAATCATAATTTCACTATTTAATTAATTTATTTTCTTCCAGAAGACCTTGGCCATCCCATCCCTATCCCACTGTTTTATAGGCGGAGCAGCTCCTCCCTCCCTCCGAAAGCGAAGTCCAGCGGCTCCTCCATTCGCGCAACGACGCCAAGCCCACCCAACCAAATCTCTCCCCCCCAAACTACCCCTCGCCGGCGCCCGGCGATGTGCCCGACGAAGCCCGATCGCCCTGGCCAGGCCTCCGGCGAGAAGAGCTGGCGGGAGGAGGCCGTGGCCGCCGGCTCGCTGCGGCTGGTCGACCTGGACCGCGGCACCAACGGCTGGGCCTCGCCGCCGGGGGACCTCTTCCACCTGCGCGCGCGGGGTACTTCTCCAGCGGCGGCGGCGGGAAGCGCGGCAAGGCGCCGTCCACCGCCGACTGGCTGCTCCGCCCCGCCGGCGTCGACTGGCTCCGCTCCCACGCCCGCCTTGACCACGTGCTCGCCCGCGACGACAACCGCGTCGCCGCCGCCTTCCGCCGTGCCCGACTCAGGAAGGACCCCAACGCCCACTTCCTCCTCGCCGTCAATCTCCAGGTGCACCTCCTCTTCCTCACCGATCGCATCGCATCGCATCTAGATTCTGTTCTACCAGGTGCCCCTGATGAGGAGCGAGAAAGGAAAAAGATTCGATTTTTTCTTTGTTTGGTGACGCGTGCTTCTGATTCCCGCAGGTGCCGGGGCGGCCGGACGCGTACAGCGCCGTGTTCTACTTCGCGGCGGAGGCACCCATCCCGCCGGACTCGCTGCTTGGCCGCTTCGTCCACGGCGACGACGCGTACCGCAACGCGCGCTTCAAGATCGCCAACCGCATCGTCAAGGGGCCCTGGCTGGTCCGCGCCACCGTGGGGAACTACGCGGCCTGCCTGCTCGGCCGCGCGCTCACGTGCCGCTACCACAAGGGCGACGACTACCTCGAGATCGACGTTGACATCGGCAGCTCCGCGATCGCCAGCGCCATCCTGCACCTCGCGCTCGGCGCCGTCACGTCGGTCACCATCGACATGGGGTTCCTCGTCGAGTCACAGTCTGAGGAGGAGCTGCCCGAGAGGCTCTTCGGCGCCGTGCGCATCGCGCAGATGGAGATGGGCGCGGCCAAGTACGTGGAGCTGCCCCTGATGAGGCCATGCCTGAGACAGCTGGCAGGGCTGGGGCAGGGTTCAGGGTAAGCTCGGCCAAGGTGGTCAATCATAGCCGCCAACAAGACCATGCCGGCGGCAAGGTTGGCAGGTCGATGAGTTGCCCGGAGCGAGAGAGCGGAGGTGAGCGCTGAATTGAATTTCCCTATGACACTGTCTTCAGATTATTGTTGTCAAACACATCAGCAATGCAGTTAGCTTTATCACAACTATCCATCCAGTGACCGCAGATGCGATGTTGAATTGGAATATAAAAGAATCAATAATTCTGTTCAAGCATATGCCATCTCGTGATGACAAGTTTTTGTTTATGTTGTAGCACATGCACATGGTCACATGCTCATCTTTTAGTTAGGTATGTCACTAACTGATGTCTCTGGGTGGACTGGATTGTTAAGTGGAGCAGTTGAGTCTTACTACAAGGCATGAGAAATAATGGCAATGGTTCATGGCCGTTTTCAGTCTTCCACAGTTCCACGCATCATTGGTACCTTGAGATTTGAGAGTTGTTTAGTGAGCAGGCTTGGTATGCGAGCAATTCTTTGATTTGATTATTTCGCTCTTGGGATCTGATGCTGTGAGCTAATTAGTACGACCATTGGCATAAAGAAAGGCCAGTGCCTGTCTTGATGTTACTTTTTTAAGTGAGGTCTAGGATTGGGGAATCGGATGACAATGCCAATATCTCTAAGATAATCTCATGCTTCTTGGTGGTAGGATAGGGAACTGTACCCACTTTGTTCCAATAGCTTCAGGATATGCAAAGTTTTGCAAATTTGTGTTCTCTTCACCTGTATGGAGCCACAGTACCACTTTACAGGTTCCTCATTAGGTTAGCCTGTGGCATCTGCAGATAACATACACTGTAGTAGGAGAAAATATGGAATGTAGGTAGGAGTCTCTTCACACTGGGATAGAAATAGGAGATAGAAATAGTAAACAGTGAGGTTTAGGCAATACTTGCCTCATTGGGCACTGCTGCCAGGGTAGATGGGAGTAATTGGGAAGACGTGCATTTGCTGTTTTGCTGTCCCTCCATTATGCTTCTAATAATGTCTGTTAAATTTTTGCTGTTTATTCTGTACCACTGGGCACAGATCAATGTGGTCCATGTTGGCCATGATCTGTGGCTGGAAAAGCATGTTGCTTCACTTGTTGGGTTGGTGATGTGTTTAAAACGTCTCTTGAACAAGGTTTTCTTCATTGTTCCTTTGCTTGCATGTGTAGTTGTTTAGTTGCTTGAGGGAGACAACATGGACGTGTGGCCTAGTACATGACTGATAGCAACACACATTTAGGACCTGCATGTACTTTAGGTGGTTGCTAATCAACCTTTGGCCCTGTCTGATAGTTTCATGCAGTTTGGGTTAGGTCTTCTTTCTTGGTTGAACTATCCTAACTGTTTTTTGGTGAACGGAAGGTTGATTGTTTGGACAAGAGAACATGATTTCTGGTAGTGCCTTGGTGGGTGAGGGCATCTGAGAACACCGTCATATGCAAAACAATTCAGTAGTAACTTTTTGGTCACGTAATTTTGGAAGCATAAGAAATTCTAGCAGTTCGAAACTTACAACAGAAGATTTCAAATCTGGTTGAATTATGCAATTGTGCTCGTAAATCAGAAAGGATGTGGGATTCTCAGTTTTGGAGTCCCCTTGTTTTGTTGATGTCAATGAAAACAAAACTGAACCACCTTCAGTGAGGTGTCTTGTGAGGGCGTGCATCTTATCACTAGAGCTTTGACTCTTCATTCTTTTTTTCAAGTTTTAGCAAAGATTTGAGCCTTCATTTTTATTGTCATTACCCTTATCTTACTGTTTACAGAAGCATTGGGCAGGCTTACAGCAGTAGTCTGTCATATCATCAAGAAAAACCAATGCTAAACCAAATTTGGTCTTTTTTTTCCCAGGAAAATAGGCGCAAAATACGTGAGTACACTGCAGAAAGAAACCATCCATCGGTGGGAGAGCAACGGCGAGAACCGGAGGCGAAGGCCGGGCAACCCCAACACATAAAACGCTGAAGCTGGTGCCATGACCACGACCTCGACCACGAATGGCCCCTTCATCATTCATAAAGTCCTGACTTCATTTGGTTGTGATGATGAGAACTTAAAACCTGATGGATGCGAAATGAATTAATAGCAGCATGTTAATCTATCTCTGGCCGAGTTCCATGACATAATTATGATGATGATGCAGCCAGCGCGGCCTCACTCTCCTGTTGGAAAGAATGCCTGATCTTATTACTCAGCTCAACTGTGATCTGCTGCTGGATACAATATTAAAAAAAAAACTGTGTTCTACTACTGAACTGTGAATGCTTCTCAGTACAGTATACCTAAAACTGGTAAACCCTTTGGTAACGTAGTGGCTTGTGATGCTGCAATCTGCACAGCACAGGACGGGCATGGCAACGTATTTGGCATTTCTACTCTTGAATGTAACTGACGATAGAGGAAAAGTCCAGGACAGCTGATAGTGGTAGTCGTAAACAATGCAGAGAAGGATCTTGGCTGCCGACCATATGAGTCAGGCAGGCAGGCTACCTTGGTTGCCAACTTGCCATGCCCATGGCCGGCCGGAAAGTCTGCGCAGGAAGCCTGTTGCGGCAAGGAAGGCATATTCTGACCGACTTGGCAGAGCCCGGCCGCCGCAGGGCAACGATGGAAATGGGATCCACCGTTTTCCTCTCTGGGAGAAGATCGCATCTTGGTGGGGTAGGGCCCTCGATTGATGTCGTTGGATCTGTCCGTCGGCATGTTTTTGATCCCCTGGTCCTCACTTTGGCATGATTATTAAAGATGATCGAAACAAGCTGTGGTGTCTTTTCTATCTACGGATCTATTAGCACATGGTAGCAAATGATGAGATGGTGTATGTGCTAAGCAGGAGTAGTTAGCAGCATGCTAAAATTAGCAAATAAAATGTGCTAAGCGAGACGACGGTGAAGAAGAGCGCGAGACGACGTCTTCCGCGGTGAATACGAGCGCGACCTCCGTGTAGCATCTCCACGACCTCCCTGTAGGGTCGCAGCGTACGCAGTGCCGCTCATTTATGCAAATTATAAAATAAATAAATAAATTATTATTAAAAGTCATAATAAAATAAATAATATTTATACAAATAATTTGAATAAAACGGATGGTCAAACAACGAGTCAACAAAACCTAAAACGACCTTCTTTTTAGGACGGAGGAAGGAAGCCAAAATGCAAATAATGGGAAATGGCTGGCCAGGGAACTGAGCATGGTGAGCACTCCCGGTTGGGAGGCCACCGGTCATGGGTTCGAGTCCTCCGGACGCGTGATTTCCCACAAAAAATCCCCTCGCCGGTCCCTCGTGTGCCAAAGCATGGTGTGAAGTCCGAACCTTCTCACGGGTATGTGGGCTCCCATGTCGGGCGGGGGGGGGGGTTCGGGGATTTTTCAGGGATCCGGTGAGAAGATCTTCTTCTTAATGAAATATGGGTGGGGACATCGTCCCCCAGGTACTGGGAAATGGCTGGCCATCCAAACTTTGCCGCCGCCACTGCTTGTACTGCCGCCGTGCTTTGTTGCCGTCGTTGCCGTGTGTTGTGTCAATGTGCTGCTGCCCGTTGTGCCGGCGTCTTGCTTTGTGGTCCCCTTGTTCCTACAACGTTGTGTCCTTGTTGCTACAGCGGAGATGAGGCCGGCGCGGCGGCTCGTCAACAACGGCACAAGCACCAGCACCAAACAACCTACCATGTGTTCACAAAATGCACCATAGGGGTACGCATAACAACTGAAAGATGTGGTCATAGAAAAGTAGCTAACCAAACATGTCATTTCTAACCTAGGCTTAGGTAGAAAATGCAACCAAACAAGTGCACCTGGTACCGTAAAGCCAGCTAAAGTTGGCCAGGCTTTTTTGCTAGCCAAGCATGGCGAGTAAACGAACCAAACATGCCCTATATGTCTACCATGCACCCTCCGTCCATTTATCTCCTTCATCTAAGTCTTTAACGGAATGACCAAGGAGCACTTAGTTTTGCATTTAGTTATCTTAGATTGAGCGCATATGATGAGTCACAAACAAGAAACAACCAATGAACAACAAAAGAGCAATAAATGCAGTCAAGTGGTGGCCAATAAACATCAAAGGAGCAATAAATGAAAACAAGTCCTAAGCTAATATGAAAGAGATTTTTGGATAAAACATTTTTACTTAGATGAAGGAGATAAAGGGACAGAGGGAGATCTACAACACTATATATAGGATGTAGGCGTGAGCGTAGCTAGATAGCCATGGCGTTGTTGGCGATGATCGCAAGCACAGTAGTGCTACTGCTTCTTCTCTGGGCGCTGGCGGAGATGCTGTGGGGCGGCCAGCAGGGGCCACACCCCTCCTCCACCCTATGCCACAAAAAAAATACCCCCTCATTCATCACGGCTAATGCCGGACATCGTCGATGTTGCCGCACGTAGGCATCATGGCCACGACCTCTCGCACACCGCGGACGACCATGGGCGCTCCGCCGCCGCCCGGTCGTCGGTGCCCACGAGCACCATCGCAACAACCCCACCGCCACCCACCACCACCTGTACCCGTCCACGGAGGAGGACACTAGGATCAAGCCCTCCTGAAGGTGAGAGTGAGACCTCGTGCCTCTATTAGGGTTCTACAGGTTCACCCGCCGCTAACCGACGTGCTTCCTCGATATCTATGCGGGTTTTTTCGTCTATGGTCCGATCGGCGCCCTCGCGGTCTTCTGCGTCAGCCTCATCCTCTACGTCATTTGGAGCCTCATCGCCGCCACCTTCCACTGGTGCTAGGGCAAGCTTGCCGGCCGTACGTGGCGTAGCCGCTGACTGCGCCGCGGCGGCTAGCTTGACGGATGCCGCCACAACAACAAAGCCGCGACCGCGGCTGTGAATGTGGCTACATCGGTGCTCGCGCGACAGAGAAATTCGCTACGGCCGGTAGGATGCATATACTTGGAGAACATGTTATGTCAACAATTTAAAATCTTAAGTTGTTAAGAATGCCACGAGTTCTATTATCTCTATCACATCTGTTCTTTTAATAGTAGTATAAGGAATTTTTTTTTCTCCCTCCTATTGCGTTTCCAGAACCATTACAAGTCCTACCTCAATCTGCAAGTCATCAAAATCATTCTCACTATCCACGTCATCGCTCATGCAAGGCACCTACATCATCACATCCACTAAGTACAATTATTATTTTCAATATCAATGTGTAAGAAATATACAAGGAATCCATATATTGCTATTTGTTTTGCCGCTCCATCATCTTGTAATTCAGTTTAATTCTTTTATTTATGGAATTCTTTCATTGACATGTCCAATTTTGATAATATCGATGCAATAACATATAGATCTAACTCATATGTGTACCAGTAACATTTTTATTTTTAAAAGTCCCGTGGCACTTTTTAAAAAGTTTCGCAGCCTCACGCACCGTAATATACAAACAAACAAAAAAAAGGTGCTCACTCTGCTAGTGCATAATTCCCATACCACCTTTTTAAACTGCATTTCCAAACAAACGCTAATGTAAATCCAGAGCGTCGACAAGATGTACACTTAATTCCCATACCACCTTTTTAAACTGCATTTCCAAACAAACGCTAATGTAAATCCAGAGCGTCGACAAGATGTACACTGCAAAATATAGATGACAAGCCCGAAAGCCTAATAAGAAACAGAAAACAGTGAAGATCAATCATGTTTTTCTGGTTGAAGTCCGCACAGAAGCAATGCATAAAACTTTTATCTCACTTCTTTTTTCTTTTTCTTTTTGATAAACGTAGTCTCACTATTGGCAATCTCCTAAAACATACAAACTGGTGAACAACCAGTATATTTCATAGAAAAAGAAAATTACATTCTTACTGTCAGCTACAGCAATGAAACTAAAGCTATATATTATACATTGCTCACTATTGCGGGGAGCATCAATCCTCATTTGTTGGATCTTTTTCTCCTAAAAAGAACTAGTTGTTTGACGAGGTCAGGCTATTCTACCAGATTGGGCAAGGCAGCAGACTTTACAAAAGGCGCTTGAGGTAACACCAGCATCATATATGCCAGCGGGTACCATCAATCACATGTAGCGTCTTACATGTTTGGTTGTACAAACTACAAAAGCTTATGCTACATCACCAACTGAACCCACCATGGCTGCCGACCATATACCGGAAATTAGTAAGCACCAAGCAGTTTTGGTGCGTGCTGACACAGGTGTCAACCTTCTGTTTCATATATAGATAGGTTTCACATCGTTCACACCGAAGCTTAGCCCACAAGATGGACACCTCTTCTGACGGCTACCAAGTGACTTCTGTATGCACTGATTGCAGAAGAGATGGTAGCATTTGGTAATCACAACCTCTTTCTGCCTATCATGACAAATACCACACTTTAGTATTCCTCTGTACTCCTTGGCCTCATGGAGAAGTTTTTGAAGTACTGCTGAATTATCTGCCTTCTCTCTTAGAGAATTAGCTTTACTTGACATTAGATCCAAATCATCCTCTATTCTCTTTTTACTAAACCTGGAGAAAAACTGATCTTGTTAGACCAAAGATTAAGAAACCAGTTGCTAAAATAAAAGGAAATGCGTGTATAAACCACCTCTCCTTCTCTAGTTCTATAAGCAGCTCAGCAACTTCCAGCCGATTGCTCCCAACCTTCGCTTGTAGAACATCCATTGACTGCCTGAGCTTCGGAGCTTCTCCATGCATACCAGCCAGCTTTCTTTGAGAATTGCCCAATGAAATAGACTGCTGCATTCCATCCTCTGACAATCTCCTCAACCGCTCTGACCAACTTCTTAGCTAGAAATTCATAATTTTAAATATTCAGGTCACCAGCCAGAATAGTATAGCTCTTCAGTATTAATGTGCCACCAACCTGGTCCTCTAGGCGGATAATTTTATGGTTGCACAGATCCATCAAAGTACTTGCATGCTGCAACTTTCTTTTTGCAACGAGCACACTTCCAAATGCAAAGCATCGTGTGACTGTTTTGCTTTAACACCCTCCATGAAAAGCTGCAGTAGAAATTAGGTAACTAAGATACTACGTCAACATCCACTTCAAAATGGTGTGATTCTTACAGTTTTACATTCAAAACAACTGGTCTAACTTCAGTTCACATAATAATCAAGTTTCACCACCAGTGAAACCCAACAAAATCACATTTACTTCATGACCACAACAAAATTAACTACTATAATGCCCTAAGCATATCATTACACTATGCTAAGACATCTTCAACAATAATTCCATATTAGTTTTCTCAGGGCCATTGGTAACACTAAGTGCAAGATGACTAGCACAAGTTACAAAAGGGGGAACTAAGAGAAATCAAGGGAAGTAGAAGTATTGGCTTTGCTCCTACTTAAAATACAATGGCACACAGTTCTCCTGTGCATTCAATAATAATAATAATAAAGAACAAGCACGGGGTACAACACACTCTTTTTGCTTTGCAGAATGCTACAATCTGTAAAATCAAAATGCAAAATAACATGCTCGTTTTCAGGAAGTCAACCTTTTCCATTAATTCCTCCATTAAAGATTTAGGTCGTTTTTATTTTGTCTCAAGTCAAATTTCCTAACTTTGACCAAGGGCACATAAAAAACACATCAACACCTACAAAATCAAATTTGTTTCACTATATACACCATGAATAATTGTTCATTTGTTTGGTATGTAGATGTCAATACACCTACAAACTTGGTAAGAAATAAATAACTCTGACATAGGACAAAACTGAAACAACCTACATTTTGGATCTGAGGGAGCATTCAACTTGAATCAATGCAGGTTGCCAAATTCCTTTGGCCTATGTCCATAGCAAGTATTACAAATCCAGGAAACCACCATAGTTTCTATAGCCACCGATAATTTTTCACTAGGGCTTGAAGACTTACCACTCATGTACTCAGTATTTTTCACTATGGCTTGATGACTTACCACGCATGTATGCAGTATTAAGCTTTGCTTCCTAGTTTGATTTGAAATAACAGCCGTCAGAAGTATATAGTTCTACAGTCACGAAAAGTTGAAACACTGCCAACTTTGGATTCCATTATGCTTCATTCTTCATATATTTGTTTTAATATATAGCCTTTTCTTTTATTTGATCAGCATGCTCAGAGCACACTCACATCTTCTTAATGGTCTGGCAGTAATCCTTCCTATGCTTCCATGTCATACACTTCTCCTTTTGCTTATTTTAAGGTGTCAAATATAAGAAACTCCTTAACCACTGATCCTAAGGTACAACATCACTTTTTTTTATTAAAAAAACTGAAAATATGCAGCAAAATCTAAATCCAAAAGGCTGCAACAAGAAGCACCACTAGAAATTCAAAAACCATGGATGGCATAATGAATGCATGGACTCTCTGGCAGGATGCCAAGCCACCAAAGTGACATTTTCGTACAAGGTACTGTACCAAACATGGCATGGCGCAGTTGAGATACCAAAAGGTTGGATTTCGAAAACCGCCAGGGGGAGGGGGCAACATGGGCTCACTTTGGACAAATACTATGGACAACAGACAGACATGGCTCAGCCAACTAGCCTGCATGATCCTTATTTGAACCTAGGAACCAGAGGTAACCCGCAACCCAAGTCACTTCGGTCACCCAAACACACCAGTAATCCCAGAAAACTGGCCCTTTTTCTTCTGAACTCACTGATGACCCTCCATCCCCGGTCACCCAAACACACCAGTAATCCCAGAAAACTGGCCCTTTTCTCTTCTGAACTCACTGATGACCCTCCATCCCCACCTGATGTCCCTAGCCATGGTAATCCCTTGTCCTCAATATCCCTCTACTTATTCTTCCTTTTAGATCATCTCATTCCACCAAACCATCTTCTAAATTGTTCCTCTCCTGTTTTCAGGAGGATACTTAATTGAATTGGATAGTAGCATATCCATAGCCCATAGGGATGTGCAATGATGAAGCAAAAAAAAAATGGATGGGTCAGAGTAAATTTAATGGGGGTGGAAAACAGAACCTCTTCTTAAGGAGCAAAGAATTAAAGTAAAATTATACAGGAGTCATAAACAATAACACAGAGAAAACAAATCAACACAACTTAATTGCTTAAATCGGTTCTTTGAATCATCACCTTGGTATTATGATCATCTCTTTCAATAATCTGCTGTAGCAATTGTTGATTTTGTGACATTATGTCTTCATAGGCCTGGCCAATGCTCTGTAATAGAAAATAAACTTTTGAGGCTGAAAATATTATATTGATAACCATGGCGAAAGGTATGCATGGAAGATTGTCCACACCTCGATCTCCACCATGTATGCTTCACATTCTTCATGTTTAGACTTCAGTATATCAGATTGTTTCGCTAGATCTCTGAGCCATAGAAACCCAGCACTTGATATCACGTTACTTGAAAATTTTATAAAAGAAAATATGCCTCGTGTACTATTCCAACAGTCTTGAGCCCACCCAGTATAAAAAGTGGAAATAAATTGTCTTTTCTGATTGTGTTTCTAAATTCTAAATGATAGCAGGAAGAGTGAATAGATGCATGAATACCTCCTAGAAGTTTCTAGCTTCTGCCCTAATTCAGCAATCTTAGCTTCAGCAGTTGCCAGTCTCTGCTGAGAGATTGCTTCTGCTTCATTGGCTGCAATTACACGCTGCTCTAATTTACTTTCATTAAGAGAGTATTATTTGAGAACGTGGGCTCGAGCCCATTCAGCGAGCTCCCTATCTCTCGATTCCATCAGCTGTCTGCCACAAGAGAGTAAGACGTGAATATAGCAGAAACACGTACCCATGAAATAAATGAACTGGACAGTAGACAGTTGAAATGCTCAGTAAGTATTTCCATCACTAAAATAGGAGTAACTAAGTATGAGCTACGAGATATAACATGCCATAAACGACTAACATGCAACACACCCTACACCCAGAAGGCCAGAAATGTCACTGTTAGGAGTTATTCCACAATCTGATCAACGACATAGGATGAACCTACCTGGAATCAGTGGACTCGTGCTTATACAACTCCACAAATAGCTTAAGCTCCTGTGTATTTTCCCTCAGCTCACGGACCTACGATGTATAAATATGTTAATATAAAAATGGCATGAACAAATCACGCAATAGGTACATTGCACCTTTTGTAGCCAGTACAGAGAAAATATAAAAGTTTTCAAGGTACACAGAAAATTTAAAAGGAAGATGCTTACCAGAGATTGAAGTTGGCCTATATCAGATCCAGCATGGGCAGATCTACGTGATGATTCTTCAATTTCTTGTTCCTAAAAAAAAAAATGAAATAAATTGACACATCAGCAAATCAACTCCACTTCCCCACTGGTCGCGCAAACTAACAAAACAGAAGTTACCTTTCTGGATCGGATACTAGAAAGTGAATGAACTTCTGCTCGCAAGGAATGCAATTGTAAGGAAGCATCCTTGTGTTTGGACAGTTCATCTTGCACAGCACCCATTTCCTTCGGTAGTGATGACACCAGAGCTTTAAATTCTGAGATAACCTGGTTCCGACCTGGCCGATGAAAAAAAAAAAAATATTACTTCCTGCTTTGAACAGTGCCAATAGAAAAGTATATCAAACTTGTTGTGTTGGGATTAAGCACCAGGTTCTCTCGAAGCCTCTTCAAGTTTCAGCACAAGCATATTCTTTTCATTCCATAGTTTCTGGACATCCTTTTCAAGATCAGCAATTCTAGATACACAGTATGCAGACACCTTCTGGGGGATTTCAGACAAATCAATTTTTTGATTAAATTGCCTTTCTTTCCAAACAAAGGTATCCATCTCAACCTGAACATGGAAAATAGAAGTTTAACCAAAGATCAGATCTTGGCAAACAAATCTGCTATACATACATGCAAATGCACTGACCAGTAACCACCTGTAATTTCTCTAACAATGATTGGTGATCATCCAATTCTGATTGTGACTTCTGAAGTTGGTCATTGACAAGTTGAAAAGCTTTGGAAGAGCGAATGCTTTTGAAATCCGTCAGAATATTCTGGGAGCAACAAAACAAGGTTAAAAAGGACATATTAAGTTTGACATTACAAAGTCTAATGTTCAACCACACAATAAAAATTAGGTATGGGAGTCCAAAACTATGAAGCAATTTGTTCTGTGCATTGATCATGTATATTTGGTTCAACAAACCTGAAAAGTTGCTAACTTGTTCAAAATTTCAATTCTCTCTGTATGCAGTCTTCTAATTTCCTCCAGGCGCTTTGAAATCAATTCCTGCTCATATTAGTGTGCATCAAGCTTAAAATTCCATACACATCTAGCATTCTAGCCAATAGTTTGGAGCTCTAAAAATAAAAACTTGGTATTACCATTAACTCCTTGTGGGTAGCTTCAAGATCTTGCAGTTCTGTTTGTTTATCTCTCACCTTTTCTGCAGTCACATTTTTGTTTCCCAGCGTAGGAACAAGGATCGGTGTTGCTTGCTTATTGTCTCCCTGTGCTTTTAGTACTGCCAATTTTTGTTTGCTTCCTTCCAACTTGGCAACAACACTAGTCAACTCCTCTTGAAAAGTACATCAATACTGGGTTAGTTTACCATTACACGGCAGCTAGGTACACATAATAGAATAAAACATAGTATCAGTATGCCATGTGTGGCAGTGTCACTGAAAGAAACAATCGATTTACGGTTTCACAACATAATGAACATATTATTGCCACAACGTATTTCACCATTTTAAGTGAGATTAGTATTAACTTGTTTGATGATCTAGGGTACAGAACAAAACTTTAAATATTGCTAGATACTTTCAATTAAGAACACAAATACCATTAGAGATGGTACCCCCTCAAAGATACCGCCCACAGAACAAATACAAAATACCTTTCAGGCGTTTCTGTTCAGCTCTGTTCCAGGCATTAGAATCTCTTTGTTCTTGATAGTCCCCTGCTAACTGCCTGTGTTTCAAGTGAAGACTATCTACTGCACACATCACCACATGAAGCTTGGATAACACATCGCTGGTAGCATTTCGCAATTGCCTGCTGTGTTCTAGAGAACATGAGCAAATTAAGGTAAATTTTAGCATACATTTAATGACACATTAAAGCTATTCTACAACAGAAAATATGGAGCAGAGCGAACCATTTTCTGGCAACTTCGTGAGAGCAGCAGAAACAGACTCATTATTCACATGCCATGGACCGCTTGATGGAAGGAATATCTTCTGCAGAATATCAATTGTTGTTGATTGTTCTGAAGAGAGGTCATATCCTAGTTGGCAGTTAGGAGAACCTGAACTTTCTGTCGCACCAGCCTCCAAAAATCCATTAAGAAAGTCTGTTTCTGAAAAGCATCCGACAAATAAGATATGCATGTATATGAAGGACAAATGGATAAATAAGACACATCTAAAGTAGACAACATAAATCAGCAAAGGCTAGCCTGCTTTTCAAAAAAAATAATTTATCTGTTAAAAATCATCAATTGGTAACAGCTAACTCTGGAGACATGCATGTAAATCTCCGTCATAAATTTACTTTCAAAAGAGCAAAGAACTACAAACACCTCAAATAGAAAATGTTTCAAAAAAATACTTCGCTCCATTAGTAGAAAGAAGTATAAGCCAACAGCAGCCAGCGATATCATAGAATCCTTCCATGTATGATTCTAGAACAATGCAATATCAAATAAATTCGTAATACATAAAGTATAATTCCATACCCTTTAGTATATTGTTGTTCCCTGTACTGCTTGAATGTGAACATTCACTTTTTGCAAACAGGACCTATACCCAGGTCTGCTATGAGCTGTTTGGATAAGGGAATTTCAGCAGAGCCTATGATGTATGTATATATAGTATGTTACAGTAACATGGGCAAGATTAGAACAACTTACTCGCTCCCAATAACTTTTAACTAGGGCAATTGACTCATTATGTGTCTTCTGTTTCTCTTTCAAATCATTAAATCTACTCTCAAGAGCACGGAACTCAAATTTGTGGACTTCCAGTTGTTCCATAAGCTTTTGGTTTTTGTATTTAAGCACAGCAAAATCGAGCTGCCACAAAGGAAAACATAAGATGCTGGTGCAGCACAACTATAAACTAAAACAAGCACTATATAAAAAATATATAATAGTAATTGCAGTGCAGGTAGAACATCATAGATCAAAACATGAGCACCTTCAATTTTCGAACCTCAAGAAATGCAAAGATGCTACAGATACCTTCAATTAATTAATACCGTTTTTTTTGGCGCACATGCAATATGTTTTCTTAAATTGAAAATAAATAATAGACAAAATTACATCACTTTTGAACATATGTGAAATGTGCGCAGATGCTGATCATGTAATGACAGCGAAATCATAGTATTATTTTAGTTGGAATAGTAAGATATCATGTAATGTAACTTCAGCTAAACATACTTTAGTAAATTTTGTTTGGTACATAGTTGCATCATAGATAGACATGGAACAGATCTTCACAGCTCTTTTCATGTGCTAGGTTTTGTGCATTGTAATTTGCAGCTTGCAATGTATCCAAATAAAAGACCATTCATAAACTGTATGGTTGTAGAAAACAAAGGAGTTCCCTGACGACTTCTTTAATGCTTGCCGCATGAACTAACTTTTTGCGGATAGAATATATATTTCTTAGTATTATGATCATCAGCTAAATAACCCAATGGCTATATCATTGGTTTATTAATGGCTCTTCTTACACCACAGGAGTGAGATAATTGTCGGAAGTCACTTCTTTTTCTTGAATATGCAGGAGATTTGCATATCAATGTATTAAGAAGAAATTGTCGGAGGTCACTCAGTGAAAATGAAACTTATTTCATGGGAGCTGTAATCATCTATCAGCCTATGAAAATTATTGCCTACCTGATTATTTTGTTTTACAAGACGGGGAAGTTGGGTAAATGTTGCAATAGTATGCCTATATTGCTACTGCTAATCCATTGCTCCATGATTTTGTTATAGCTTGTGGTTCCCTCATTAGGGTTTGAATATGCTAAACCATTACATTTAAGGTTAACTTTTCGGTACCTACATCACATAATAACCTCTCTCAAGTACCAGGCTGCACAAAATTATACCCAATGTTACAAATGTATCATAAGGTAACTATTCTTTAGAAGTAAATGTAATAACATGGAGCACATAGTTTCAAATTTCCTTGCAGAAAGGAGTCAAATAAGATGCAGCAACTAAACAAGCAGAAAGCATAGAAAGACAAAAGGTGCAAAAGACTGTACAGTACAGCTGCTTCATTTTCAGTAAACTACTACTACTAGTAAAACCTCGCAAACCACAGAAAATAATTGCTCATTGTACTTACCGGACGAGACATAGCAATGTTTCTGGGATCTTGCACGTGGAGGCAAGTTGACATTCAGCTAAGCTTTAACTGCCTAAGCTTTGTTATGATTTGATTTGAGAAAGGAAAGTACATAAGTATGAACTCTAGGAGCGCCAAGAAAATCTGTTTCCAACCAGTGCCTGCACATGGTGATGTAGAGCGTTAAGAGCACTTATTTGGCTTAGACCTTAGAGAGGTACAGGAGCTTATAGTAAGTTCAAAGGACTGACAAGATGCACATGTATTATGTAATTTACCTATCTTCAAGAGGCGTGCCACATGCCCCTGTCTGGGCAGTGGTGGTGATTGAGTATGTCCTCTGCACCACAATTCGTCATCCCACCTCAGCACTGTCCAAACCAAGTGGTCATAGGATGCTGGGAGGCAGAGTGGCAAGATTTAGAGTTTGTTTGATCTGTCACATGATTTGGATTAAAAACACGGTAGTAATTAATCGGTCCCACTAGCAGACATGATTTACAATAAAAGAATAAAGATAAAGCATTTTTCCCCTTCTCTGAACACCCTTAGTACTTTGTTCTGGAATTTTGAAGTCATTCTTAATGTGCGAAAAAAACCATTCATTGGGACAGAACATATAACAAGATAAATGTGCTGATTGAGGCAGTTTCTAGATTTTGCATAGCAGATAAATTACATCTGAAACCCAATGGATTGGTATCAAGCATTCAAGACAAAATGAAACACTGCAATTTTATCCGCTGTATCTTCTAGTAGATACATGGCCAAGGATACGTCAAAAGTTCAATAATTTTTAGCAAAAAATATAGCATTTGGTTCTATACATTTACAATGCCTAAATCCTCCAAGGTTCATTATCATTTTATCAGAAGTTCTGTTATAAATATAATTATAATTATAATGCTCAATATTGCCTCTTGAAGCTGTACAATGTTTGTTCCAGTATTCCATCCATTAGTTTGCTTGACATGTACAGTGTAATGGGAACAAAATACCTAACATTTTCAGTTGTTCCTAGGATTCTTGTGAAGTCCATTTAAAAACTTTATGTGACAAAATTACAAAAATAAATCTTTATCTAAAAATGTATAGTTTTCTTACAAAAAAAAAAAAAAAAGTAGGTGATGCCAATAACAATACTTATTCAGTCAAATGCATCCTACTCCTACTTGTGATCCAATTTCTTTAGTAGCAGGCATAGGCCCAGTGAAAAATGTTGCACACCCATGAGACCCATCCAGATCAACTGTGGCAACACTTTCGGGATACCAGGGTCAAGTTACAGGGCTGTGGCAACATTGTTAGCCATGTGTTCCTCCTCTGCAATAGCCACAGCAGGTTCACAAGTTGAAGCAGCTGGCTGCTGAGTCTTAAAGGTTGGGCCATCGGGTAGAGGGCGGGCAACTAGCGCCCGACATCGAGGCTGCTTCCGACTCAGGCCGTAATTCTTCATAATAGGTCGATGTAGATCCATTGCATGCCCCTTCGCATCCACCATGCCTCCAAGCCTACACGCTTCAGCACAAGAAACAGGGAACCCAAGGTGCCAGCTACGCAACCATGGCTGCACATGCAAAGGGACCAAAACAGCCGCCCTGAATTCCAGGGCCACGTCCACGATAGGCAACGCCCGCCAGCAGCATGCACCAACGGACCCTGTGGCTGGAATCCTGGGGCGTTACCAAGTAACCGAGATGCTTTTTTGGAATGTTGCCATCTACGCCGCAGATGCCCGCAAGGGTTTTAACTCATTGGTCGTGTTGACGGCCAAGTAGATATGGAAACATGTAAATGGGTGTGTTTGTCTTTTTAATGGCTTTTCATCTAACCTTGATGCCATCATGCAGATTGCAGGTTATTAGAAATGAGGCCCAAGTTGTGGTGTATGGCAGGAGCCAAGGGGCTCCATAGCATAAGGCCATGATGGCCTCTCTTTCTTGTTCACTGGTTTGCATTATTGTCTGTTTCGTGAGTCCTTTCCGTATTTATTCTTTTGCCCCTGTTAGGAGTTGTAAAAGTCATCTATACTCCTTTTCTTCTTAATACAATAATAATAATGCGGAGTTCTCCTGCAAGTTCGGAGAAAAAAAACGGATATTCATCGTCCGTTATTTCTGAATTACGTTTCAGATTCTGATACATGTTTTCCTTGGATTAAACTTCCGTTACCAAGTAAAACATCTCAGTACATAACTTGCGCTTTTGTACATCTATTGAAGTGTCTATGATTTTTTTTTGTACTCTTTTACACTCGAACCTTAGATATTGATGATGCATAAATTCGTCTAGATGTGGAAGTATTCATGGGTGCAACACCACCAACACAGACACAATCAGTTTTAATGTTGAGTTCAAAGGATTCTAGAATCTAGCCTTACACAAATGAACCCATCCCCAGGTCTGAGAAAATTCGCTACTGCTGATAGTTGCAGAATGGATCGTTCCAAACCCATCCGCATCGATTTTTTTTTAATAGTCCACAAAGAGTTAGGATTGGGACTCACCTTGGGCAGGGGCGGGTCCAGTATAGGGATATGGGAGTACACATGTACACCCAATATTTTTTGCAAAAATTTCGAAGTTGGGAGGCTTGCCAAATAGGTAATAGCTTTAGGTTAGGGTTTCGGTGCTCAGATTGAAGGCATAGGCGGACCCACCTATAGGGCGAGGCAGGGCGGCCGCCCTACCTCCCCTCCGGCGAGTACCCCACCTACCCCTCCCTCCCAAAGCGGCAACTGCCCAAGCGGCGAGGAGAGGTTGAAGTCACCCTGGGCGTTCGGTATTTACCGAACCGATAGGTACGGTACCTCGGTTCCAACACAAATTCGGTTCCTGCAAAATAGGTACCGATCGGTTCCTCCCAAAGAAACTCAGTACCGAGCAATTTCGTATACGTACCAGGAGATCGATGAAAGCTCGCTCAGATCCTCATCCTCTATCTGCGGTGCTTGGTGACGGTCGGTCGGGGAGGAGGAGAAGGCCCGCGGCCTGCTGCTGCTAGCGGCGGGCGGTGACCAGGGGCAGAGCCGCGGACAGGGAGCGGGAGGGGAGCGACGGGCACGGCGTGGGGCGACCTCGCGACAGCGAAGGCAAGGTGCAGCGCCGAGGTGGGCGCGAGGCGGCGGGCGGCGGGTTCGCGAGGGACAGGGCCGGCGCGTCGGGCGGAGGGGCAGCAGGCGGCCGCCGCCGGCAGCGCGCGCGTCGGGGACTCGGGCGGCGGGCGTCGGCTTCGCGAGTCGCGACTCGCGAGGGAGATTGGGGCGACGGCGGCTTCAGTTCAGCACCCGGTGAGGAAAGGGAAAACTAACTAGGTGCCTTCGGTGGTGGGCTCACTGGGCTGTTGTTGGGCTTTCAGTGTATTTTCATCTGGGAAAAAGTCCACTTTTTACCTCCCTCATCTTTCATGAAAGTCTGCTTTGCATCCTCTATCTCGAAAACCAGACAAACGTGCTCCCTCGTCTATCCAAACCGTGCAAATGACCTCCAGACCTGGTTTGGGTTCCGGTTTTCATACAACTGGCGCTACGTCAGATGTGGAGCCATGCTGACTCGGTCACCCAACAGAAAAAAAGAGGCGGCCGCGCTCTTGCATCTGAGCTGCGCTTCCCTCTCGCATCCCCAGCCGCGTCGCTGAATGCTAATCACCACTCTCCAGTATCCCTTCCTCGGACCAAGGGAGCAAGCGAGGCAAGCGAGGCGTGGGCGAGCAGTCAAGGCAGCCGGCGGGCGAGAGCGGCGGTGGACGTGCGCGCGCGCTGGGGCAGCCCTGCGTGCGAGCGCTGCTGGACATGGCGGCACGAGAGTTCGGGTACGACCAGAATGGCGTGCTGCGGATCCCCTGCACCGCCGACTAGTTCCGCCGAACCGTCGCCGCCGACGGCCACCGGCCGTGTACGCGGTAAACGACGGCGAGACGAATCTGTCATGCTCATGCATAGAGATAGAGACGAACGTAGCTAGCTAGCTACGTACATATGTGTGATCCCTTGGCGTTAGCTTAAACGCTTCCGACTTTACAAAATTCCACGACGTCGTCGCGCATGCCAGTAGCGGCGGCCGGCGAGCGCGAACCAGCGGCGCGAGCGCGCGCGCGGCGGCGTCGCCTCCGGCGAGCACGCGTAGTGCGGCTTGGGCGGTAATGCGGTGGAGCAGTCACTGCAGCTGGCGGGCGAGCACACACGCGCGGTGCCCGGAGCAGTAGCGACTCGCGAGCGGTCTGGGAGGCGGCGACTGCGGACAGTGAGCGTAGAGGTGCCTCAGCCTGCTCGACGGCGGCGGGCCTGCGCGGCCTGCTCATGCCCAGTCGTCGTGGAGCTCTGGCAACGGAGGTGGGTCGAGGGCGGCAGCGCAGTGGAGCTTCCCCAGTGGCGCGCGTGCGAGGGCTGCGACGCGAGCGGGGACCGGAGCAGCGCGCCGTCCAGGTCCGCCACCACCGTGGAACCCGATCCAACCGGCGAGGCGGGACGTGCCGCACGTGTCAACAGACTGGAACGGCACGCTCTCGCCCTCGCGTGGTGGCGGCCTGCGCAGCGTCGGCGCGGGGGGAGTGTGGCGGCGGCCAGCAAGCGCGCGACTTGTGCAGCGGCGGGCCGAGCGAACGTGGTGGTGGCTGGTGAATGCGCGGCCAGTGCAGTGGCCGGTGGCGCTGGCTGGGAGCCTGGGATGCTAGAAGCCTAGAAGGACTCGCGGAGTGGCCAGCTATTTTTTTTTTTTTGGCTGAGTCAGCGTGGGGCCCACATATGATATGGCGCCAGCTCTGCAAAAACCAGAGCCCAAACCAGATTTGGGGTAATCTGCATGGTTTGGATAGATGAGGGAGCACGTTTGACTGGTTTTTGAAATGAGGGAGGCAAACTAGACTTTGGCAAAAGATGAGGGATGTAGAGTGGACTTTTTCCTTTCATCCGAAATCGGTTCCAATCGGTTCTTTCGGTTTACCCGGGTATGGAACCGAAAATACCTCGGTTCTTTTCGATTCCCGGGATCCCGGAATCGAATTTTTTTGGTTCGGTTTTTCTTGGTTCGGTTCGGTTTTTGGTTTTTCGTGCCCGGAGCGAGGTTGAAGACGGCTTCGCCTATGGCCGCACGAGCGAAATGAAAGCGGGGCGGCGGCCGGACTTCGTAACCACGGATTTTTTTTGATTGAGGCGATCGTAACTTCGGATGTTGGGGGCTTGGAGTGCATCACGGATCGGGCCATCCGGCCGGGCCCAATGGCCTATCGCTAAAGCTAGTTAGCACTCAGGGCAAGGAGAGGGGCGGCGGGTCACCAGGCACGCATACGGAAACTGCGACGAGCCGCGGTTGCACCCGACCAGCATGCATGTGTGCTTGTGCGCGCGAGGTTTGCTTGTCTAGCGTGGAGAACAAGGAGTCAATGAGTCACACTTAGATGCTACTTGATGCATCTTCAAGGTAACATCAAATTAGTCACGTATAAGGCCCTCGATTGGTTGGGAACCAATTCTTGCCCAATCAAGGTCGTGACAAGCCAAAGTTGCCAAAGCTAGGGCAAAAAGTTAGAAGATGAGTTGTCAAAGTTTATTTATGAACTTTTTAGAGAGCAACCAAAACTTTGTTCATAAACAATAGTGTGCCAATTCTTTGGCCATAAACCAATTGATGACTTCAATTTTGGTGTGTCATAGTTTTGGTTTGGCAAAAATTGGTAACCACTAATCGGGCCCTAAGATACAACTATACCTTGTCACAACCCATCACGTGGTGCCCAAAAAGGCCCGCACATGTGTGTCGAGGGGGGCGATAGCGGCCGGCAACCGTCGTCGTCGTCATTATCATCGTTATTAAACAAAATTTATTTAGGGAATAAAATAGGAAATATAATAGGATATTTCTTTAGATGCAAGTCTTTCCCGACTATAAATACAAGGGAGATGTACTCCATTGAATCTTAAACAAAGAAATAAATAAAAAATCTATCTTCCCAGTCCCCTTCTCTATCTTCCCATCCCCTTCTCTATCTTCCATTAGATTATCTTAGTGGCTCGAAAAGTATCCTAAAGATATAACTATGTTATGTAATGTATTAATGTATAAATATATACTAAATATATGGTAGATCAAAGTTTGGTATATGTATTATGTAATGGTTTGCCCTACCTGAAATTTGCCACTGATTGAAGGGAAGGGAGGGGAAGCGAAGCGAAGGGAGGGGAAGCGAAGGGAAGGGGTGGAAGTACCTGGTGGATATTCGTCGCCGGCGGAGAGACCAACTAAAGCCTCAGCACCTGGCTTAGGGCGGCGGCGGCGACAGCGGCGGCCACCAGTCGTCGGAGAGCGAGAGGTGGCCGAGAGAGAACGCACGAGTACGGGGACGGAGGGGCGAGCTTGGTACGATCACCCTTAAAACTTTTTTTTTTGAAACTTCGCCCAAAAAAACACTTGCGATGCCTTTGTCGGGCCAGGCCAGGCCAGCCTCCCGCAAGCTATTCTGGCTCACCTGAAAAGGCTAGGGAAATCCTTGCCTAAAAATATTTAGAAATTTTGGAGTTGAGAAAACTGAAATAGACAATACTAGGAGGATTCCCCGCGTTCTTTGGGTATGAAGAAGAAAACTTGTGTAGTTCTGAATTGTAATCACTAAGAATTTTAATCACAATTAGCTTGGAGAAGATTCACTCTCCAATTTAAAACCTTGGTGCATGCTTTCAGCATCCTTCAATTTTAACTTTGTCCAAAATTGGCCGATATAATGATCAAATTATTGGACAGACTCAATTATATGTTAGCAAGGGCAAGCACTAACCAGATGGTCATGAGGATCGTAATGCATGAAAGCGAGAAGATATTCATTGGCATAATAAGATGATTAAAGTATAAACTTTTGTAGAGTTGAGAAGAAGCTTAGTCTCAAGATCAATCATAAGGAGCAAATGAAATCATGAGGTCACTGAATGAACATCATTTGCAGGTGCTAGTGCGATAATATCAATGGACTATAGCTTTATTGTGAAGAAACACCAAGATCGGTCCATCCACCGGGGAATGACCTGGGAGACAAAGATCTCGAACGCACAGGGCAGCACAAAAAAAAAAGATGACAAATTCAACAGAAATTTGATAAATAAAATAAACACAACCCACCGGAGACTCACATGATTTGTGTAAAGGCAGAGGTACTTAGTGTTTGTTATTTGCCTTCAGGATCAACTGGTTCCACTTGACTGACATCGAGCTTTTGTTTTGTCTATGAGATGCTGCAAATAGGAGTCTGTGTATTGTCTGTGGTTGGCTCAAGATAACTAATTAACTTAGGCTGGTTACTCTGGGGATCACCCAAATCAGCAGGAGGCAGGATCCTTCAAATCATTCAACACTTGTAAATCACCGAATCATTCACTGCTATCGATCGATGCACAATCCATTTATTTCTATCGATCACAGCATCCAGGAAATCATTTCATTCAGCAAATCACCGAATTCAAGTGCGGCTATCGATTCATTCAGCACTTGCAAATCAGAGCCGGAATCACCGAATTATATATATGAAATCGCTTCACACACAATCCGAGCTGACACATACAATCTGTGTGCACAGCTAATCTGAACAGGACCATGTTGTAGAGACATGACCACGTTGTACAGAGCATCACCACACACTAAAATAAACAGAAGGTGCACAACATATTAGTTCATCAAATAAAATTCAGATGGAAAATTACAGAACTTGAAGGTCGAGAGATCACACTACAGCTACGCATGTGCACGTACAGCAGCAAGGCGGCCGACAACGCTGATCAGGGGGGATCAAGGCGGATCATATACGCAAGAATCATAGCTAGGCGGTGGAAGTTCATGGAGGCGTACGTACCAGTACCCTAGCGGCGAGGTTGTTCTCCGTTGCCGATCAGCCTTGGCGAAGATCTTCGTGACGACTCCTGGGAGGAGCGGTGCCTCAGGCTCGGCCGCACCTCGTCGAGCACCTTCTCCATGTCCGTCAATCTATCTATCAGCACAATCGCCAGAAAATAAAATTCACGCGAAGAGAAAGGCGCTTCACCGACCTCGAGGAGCGATAGGACCACGGGGCGCAAGCGCCGGAGGGGGCGGGTTGCGGGGAGGAGGGAGAAGCCCGGGGCGGCGAGGGCTGGAGGAGGCTTCGCGTGAGGAGGTGATTTGCGGTGGACTGCAGCGCCGCCAGGGCTGGGATTGAGGTCCGGGCTGGGGAAATTGCGCAAGGGGGCGAAAGGAGACGGAGAGACAGGGAAGGCAGAGGGACGGCGTGCTTGCGTTTCAGGAGATATGACGGGATTATGGACGGGATCGAGGAGGGGAATCGTCGGGAGAGGAAGAATCGTTTTGTTCGTCTGGTTTATCCGCGAGCTTGTTGCTTCGTATTCCGTTGCGTTAATCACCAAGGATACTATAATTCAGTTACCACTGACGGTTCTTCCCATGCGACCAAAGATAGCTGAAGAGGCGGTCGGTAATTAAACTTTTTCTCTCTCTTCGAGCGTGATGATGGTTGTTGGCTTCATGAGCAACAAATGAATGGGGCTTAGTGGCTACGGAGGAGTTACCAAATGACGTGGACCAATGAAAAGCTTGAGAATTGCTAATTTAGCCTTTAGTGGGAGATAGGCTTATTGGAGTTTTAGATATGCAGTTGAAAATAATATTACACGTACATATAAAATAGGTAACATATAATGACATCATGTGTAGGGGTGGTTTGAGGGCCGTGTAGGGAATTCTATCATACCTCTTTTCTCGCTTGTGCTCATCTATTGTTATCCCAGTAACGTGTTGGAAATTTTGTAGAGAATTGTTTTAGTTTATAAAAAGATCATGTTTGGCACGGATCCACTTTCACTAGCGAAACCATTTTTTTCTTTTGCTTCGGCTCTATATACAACTTTATCACCTTATCGATGGAGCTAGAGACATTTTGATAAATCATTTAGTAAAATAGCTCCGCTCTTTAAAACATGCTCCCACAAAATGTTATGTAGGATGTCTTTGGCTTCATCCTATCTTAAACTTATGTGAGAGCACAATTTAAAAGCGCTATTTTTATTTTAGCTTGTTTAGCACAAAACTGTTTTAAACAACTCCTAAAGCTATTGGACCTGCCAAACGGGCCTTAGAGTGACTGCTTTACCATGTTTATATGGCCCTTCATTTTTCCCACACACTTTTTTTATTCATTTTGTTACTTTCCTAGCTAAGAATGAGTGTGAACCAAACTTAGTGGTTTGTAAGCTTATAAATCTTGATATATTTTTTCCTTTTTTCCGTCTAATAAAAATCGGCAAGATTCTTGCCTCCTTCCTAAAAACTTAGAGCCTGATTGGCGGAAGGAGCACTGCTCCGGCCGCAAACTATAGGCGCACTTGTAGACGTCGGGGAGGAGGAGCGGAGAAGCCTCGAAATCGTGGCTCGGGGGCTCGTGTGGATAGTAGCCGATGTCGGTGGGAGAGTAGAGGGAGAAAAACAGCTCCCTATGAATAGTACTGCTATAGTGTATAGTGTTGGTCAGGTGCTACAATGCCGGAGCTGGAGCCGGTGCTCCTGGTGCCAAACAGGCTCTTAGAAATCTTGTGGTGCGAACTTATGATAGGCCATCTCGTATATGACGGGGTGGGGTGCTCTCGATGTTCAAATTTGAAGTATATGCTTGCACTTTTTCCATGTTTTAGATGCTTGATCTTTTTTTATTGGTCATTTAACATGCAATTTTTTTTATGTTTGGCTAAGAGAAAACTGTAAATTATAAGTATATCTCTTGGGAAGTTGTCATTTTTATTATACTAAATGATTGCATGAAACTTCCTAAAAATTGAGGCACCTAAAATGCAACTACCGTATTTTTGTGCAAAAGAAACCATAACGATTCGATGAAGTCCATCCATCAGCGGTAGGCGACGCCAGGAACGCCGTCCTGCACCCTTCTGAACTTGGGCGCCTGGGCTGCGGCCTCCGGTGAATCACCAGGCCGCTCCGACGCTCCGGCTCCGGCGCCGCGTTTCTTGTTTTTCCCCACGGTCCCAGGCGCCGAAGCCATGTGGAGCAGCACCCGCGCCTGCTCAATCAGCGTGCTCAGCCCGGCGAACTCCCGCTTGGCATGCTCCATGAGCGCGGCGTCCTCCCGCTCCAGAGCGTCCAGCAGCTCGCGCAGCTGCCGGCGGCTCAGCCCGGCCAGGTACGACGTGACGGCACCGCGGGGGACGGGCGGCGCCCGGCGCGAGCAGCGACGCGGCGTGCGTGGCTCCCTCGACGCCCACGGGCTCGTCGTCGACGGGCGGCGGCGTGCGCTGCGCCAGGCCCACGCGGAGGTCGCGCCCGCGGAGGGCCCGGCCGTGCAGGTTGCGGCAGGCGCTGAGCGCCGTCTCGTCGTCGAGGTACTCGACGAAGGCGAAGCCCCGGGGACGGGGCCGGCTGTCCTTGTTGTTGTTGTCGGTGGCCACGCGGAGGGACACCACGGGTCCGATCTCCTCGCACGCGGCGCGGAGCTCGTCCTCGCTGGCGTGGTACGGGATGTTGCCCACGAACACCACCCTGCTGCAGCGGCACGAGGCGGCGGCAGCCATGGCCGGCGATCGGATCACTTCGGAGGTTGTGTCGTGACAGAGACGTGGGTTTTGTTTTGGGTAAGCAAAGCTAAGCTTCGTGTTGACTGGGAAAGGTTTGTTTATGAGTGGTGCCCGGGTCGGGTCAGGGCCGCGACGTATGGTCGGAGGTCGGTTCGACTCGGAGGCGGTGGTGTCGCGTCGGCGTGTCCAGCACGTGTGTCGTCGGAACCGATGACTCGTGTGGCCGTGTGGGCTGCTTGCGATGCACGCATGGACATTGGGCCCGGCCCGTTCTGGCACAAATTAACTCCGTGGCCTGCTGAATTTGTCGGGCCCATTTATTGACTGAAGCTGACTGGGCTTCTCAGCTGCAGCACGTCTCCTTGTATAAAAGCCGAAAGCTGACCACGTGTACGGGATCGGCGCCGGCGTTATCATTCCGGGGCGGCTCAGGTCAAGTGCCCTTCCTCCTCACCGGAGGTCGCGCCACGTGTCCGCTCAGTCCACGCCGCCGGCCGCCTCCTCCTTCCCCAACCGGCCAACGCCAACGCGACCGACCGCTGACGCGCGGCGTGTGCCGAGCCAAAGGCAGCAGCCAGACAGCGCGCTGCCATAGTACGCAACGCGCAGGCAGAGTTCGGCCTGCCGCGGGGGCACCACGAATCCAAAACCGACACGCGGCCGCGACGGCGAGACGCGCGGGGTCCGGTCCGGGCGGCGCGGGGCGGGGCGCGCGGCGGAAGCGGGAGGCGTCCACGAGGCCCCTTCGATCTGGCTTGCCGCCACGTCGCCCCCACGCCACGCACGCCACCGCGCATCGAGCCCGTCCGCTCCCCGCTTTTAGGCGCACGAGCCCCGCGTTGCCGCCCCGGCCATCTGCTCTGTCTCCTTCCTTCGTTTACGCGTACATGAGAGAAGCTTTTCCTCGGGCAATTCTTCCTGTTCCCGGCCTCGCCGTCGCGCGCCGTCACAGTTTGTGCTCACCTTGACCTGGTGGTGGTGCCGAGAGGATCCGTCGCCGTCGTCGGCCGTGATGAAAGGACCGCCCGTCACTGGTGGTGGGTTCAGGTGCGATCATCGTTCTTGCTTATTTCTTTCTTATCTTCTTGTTATGCGTAAATCTTTGGAAAATACAGATTTACTTTGCTTAGGTTCTACAAGTCGTCACTATCTCCGGTCAATTGTCATTTTGTGTGATGAAATTTGTGCCAGCATGTTATGTCTAGTGTTACATGGTCTTCATCTTCAAATCTGTCCCTGCATGTTTTGTGTGGTGAAGGCATGGCCATATGAGGGCCAATCTTTTATCATAGTATATCTACCAAATTTCTTCTCCATGCCACTGGCGAATTATATTGCTGCTGAATTGTGATTAGGCTGTATATTATTATAACGCGTCCATTTGATGGTGAACCTGGTGATCCAGTGTTTTTTATTCCACACAAATGCAGTGAAAATGGAAAGTTCAGCTATGGGTATGCAAGCTCTCCTGGGAAAAGATCCTCCATGGAGGATTTCCATGAAACAAGAGTTGACGGTGTTGATGGAGAGACAGTTGGACTGTTCGGCGTCTTTGACGGTAAGGCGCCGTTGTTCTGGAAGCAACTTTCACATTTCAATAGGCGCTTCAGGTTTACACATTGTGATCTAAATGACATCTTTGTTGAGAATACATCAACCAAATGTATGACCGGTATACTGATAGAGCCGACGAAGTCACTGTGACTGACTTTGCACGACGGCAAAATACAGGATACTGTTTGATTGTTAACCAAATTTTATCCCCCCTTGCAGGTCATGGTGGAGCTCGAGCAGCCGAGTTTGTGAAACAAAACCTTTTCACAAATTTAATCAAGCACCCAAAGTTCTTCACTGATACCAAGTCCGCTATTGGTACTGTAAATCCCTGCCCTCACTAGAGCTTTGAAATCAAATACTTCACTCCTGAACTTCAGAGCCTGAACCCCTGTGAATAATACCCTCTTGCAGCGGAAACTTACACTCATACGGACTCGGAGCTTCTGAAAGCTGATACTAGCCATCATCGAGATGCCGGGTCAACCGCTTCCACGGCCATCCTTGTGGGTGATCGCCTGGTGGTTGCAAATGTTGGGGACTCCAGGGCAGTCATATGTAGAGGAGGGGATGGTAAGTCAAATGCTCTTGGTACATAAATTCCCGCCATTCTTGATGTGTTGAATGAATTAGAACAGCAACTAGGTGATGTTGCAGCTGATTTGCTGCAGAACTGAAGTTCATTTTTGCCAATATTTAATTTGTAGCAGCACACCAGGTTTGCTTTTTTTTTTTTTTGACTGGAGGTTTGCTGGGATTAATTAATAACCATAAAATGGTAGCACAAATTTGTTTTTAGATCGTGCACTAATATATTAACCTTTTGTGTTCTGATATTCTAATAAGAAACAAGACCCTGATTAAAAAAATTTGTTGGTGATGGTGCAGCTATAGCTGTTTCAAGAGACCACAAGCCGGACCAGACAGATGAGAGACGAAGGATAGAGGAAGCCGGTGGTTTTGTGATGTGGGCAGGTACAGTCTTGATCCTTTGTTCACTGAAACCACCGAATAATGGAAGTTGAAAAATCCTTGTTATCATTTTTTTTTTAAAAAAAAACTTTTGCAGGGACGTGGCGTGTTGGTGGCGTCCTTGCTGTTTCTCGAGCATTTGGGGACAAGCTCTTGAAGCAGTATGTGGTTGCTGATCCAGAGATCAAGGTTTGTTTGTGTTCCTCAATCTTAGCCTTAGCAGATCTCTCTGAAAGCCAGAATGCAAATGCCATGGGATTTGACTCGCTGCTTGGTTCAGGAGGAGGTGGTGGACAGCTCGCTCGAGTTCCTCATCCTTGCAAGCGATGGCCTCTGGGACGTGGTGACCAACGAGGTAAACATGAAACCAAACACATTCTTTCATCAATCAGTCTGCAGTGCTTCCAGGTACCTGAAGCATTCAACTGTGTTTGTCTGTTGGCAACAGGAAGCGGTTGCCATGGTGAAGCCGATCCTAGACTCGGAGCAGGCGGCCAAGACGCTGCTGGCGGAGGCCTCCAAGCGCGGCAGCGCCGACAACATCACCTGCGTCGTCGTGCGCTTCCTGGAGCAGCACAACGGGCTTGCCAGGACCACCAACGATCAGGCATCGTGAGAAATGAAATCTATCAGCCTGGTGCTGGTGTTGTTGAATGGATAGCGTGGTCTTTTGCAAAATTCCTTTCGTTCGTTCACAGGGCCAAGCTGCTGCTGCTGCAGTTGATTGTATAATAATGTGCATAATGTAACTTCAATTTGGGGATTGTTTGTACCAATAGTTTTGCTGCTCTGCACTGAAATGATATTGCAATGCTTGCGTTTGATCTCCTCATTACATGATGTTTAGACAATTAAAATCATTTGGGTTCTTATTATCTTCAACAAAATTATTAATCATCCATGCTATCTTGTCGCCAAAACTGTAAATCATCTAGCGAAACAAATTCGCTTGTGGGGGATTGCTGGGTTGCTCAGGTAACCGCTCAGGAGGAAACAATGCAAGATCGTTTCCCAAGCTCATGGAGCAGAGCTCTCAGCACATGAGATCTCATCATGGCAACACCTCCTCTCCACAAACCAAACCAAAACGCCACAAGAACTGAACAGCTCAAACAACTCAGATCGGAAAACGCAAGAGAAGTGGATCAGATCTGGGTCCAGAGGGGGGAGACGAGTGGCTCGGACTACTTTTAAGCTCAGCAAGGCTTGGGGATTGAACCCGCCGCCGTTCAGACGAGCGAACCATAGTTTTTCGTCATCGCCGTCCACCTCCTTCCTCGGTCAGACCTCAAACGGCAAACGGAGCCAAGGGAAAACGAACAGCAACGAAAACGAAAGGGCGGCGCTAAGAACGAACCAATACACGACACAAAGAGAAGCAAACAACGGCAAATCCCGCATACAAGGACAACCCCATTGCAACAAGCGGTGGACTGAGCAGACCATGGCGGCGGCGCCGTGGAGCCGGCGGCGCGGCGGGGCGGAACAGGCGATGGGAGAAACCCTATACTGGGAGGGTCGCTTTATAAGCCGACCGCTCGGCGAACGCCCACGGGGTTGCGTTTTATTACCGGACGGGCCACCATCTAGGTGGGTCGCAATCTCGGCCCACTCGATGGAAGGCTCAAAATTCTCCTGGGCCGAAAAGGCAGGCAATGTTCATGTGGACAAGAAATTCTTCAGATGCTCAATAACGAGTCCGATTCCGAAAATCGGATCTTGGCACTCCTCAACTCTACCTCAAAAGCGGCAACTGAGGTACGAGGAGTTCAAAAAACATACGATTAGTGATTTCTTATTAGAAAATATAATGTACTACTAAATCCGTTCCAAATTGTAGGTTGTTTGACTTTTTTCAACCTCAACTTTTATCATTCGTGTTATTCAAAAACTTATGCAAAACATCAATTCATTTGTTGTGGCATGCTTTATTAATAAAAGTTATTTAAAAATCAATTAAATTTGACCATGTTTGTACAAAAAAAAATTTTTGAATAAGACAATCGGTCAAAGTTTAGATTGAAAAAAGTCAAACGACTTACAATTTGAAAAAAGTCTAGTATATTTACTCTAAACAGTCAACACAATCTCATTTACACCTCTCGCGGATGACACGACGTCCATAACGTATGTCTAAAATGCCAAATGGAAAAGAAAAAAGGAATTGAGATGCTGGGTTCGAATCAAATCTACCAAGCATGATATATAGAGAAAGACCAAATTGTCAAAAAGTTATTTCTTTGCTTTATGTGCAAGGAAGGAATGGTGACCAGACGCGAGATGCCGCAGGAGGAGAAGAGAAGAAGGCCCCCGCTGGGTGCCGACGGCGTTGCGTTGCGGTGACTGCCGCCGATGTACGGCGACGTGGCAGCTGCCTTGTGAAAGTCAAACACCGTACCACTCTTTGTTTTTTCTCCTGTCGAAAAAGAACCACTGGGGCCCACAGCAGATCGGTTTTCAAAGGACGGATAGGCCCGTAGACAGTACTGCAGCTACGAGTACGCTCCTCATCATCATCACAAAATCACACGGACGGGCGGGGGAAAATCTTGCCGTCGTCGTCCGCCGTCATGTTGGACGTTGGACCGCGCGGTGTGCCGTCGTCTTCGACCTTCGTCAGCGGCGGACTTGGAGCCCACCGCGCTCCGCTCTGCTCGTGCGGGCGATGGCCGCCGGGATGGAGCCGGCGCCTATACGCTGCGGATCATGATCGAGCAACCACGACGACGACCGTTTCTCACGATGCTAGTACTAGTAGTAGCAACTTGCTTGTAGGAGTACGTACGATCCTAGTAGCAAGTAACTAGCTTGTGCCGGCCGGTGCTGACGCATGCATCGGAGACGAGCGCGGCAGATGACTTTGCTGGAGAGTCCGGAAAGTGAACGGACCTGGTGTTACTGTCGCCACACGAGTTCCTGAACAGGATGTTTGCTTGATTCATGCTACTTGCTATTAGGCATGGTTTGCCACGACTAAACTTAATTAGGTAATAGGCGTAACAAGCCACAAAGTAAACACTGAGTCTAAAAAATTTAAACCACACGTTTAGCATGTCTATAGCTTTTTTTTTTTTAATGTATGACATGTGGGGGGCCTCAACTTGCATGAAAAAAAACAACATAAAGTCATGGAACCATATGATCTTTTTCTCATCTCAGCTCTACTGACTGCCGTTGTCTATAGAGCCATTCCCCGCGTACGTGCTAAATAAAGAAGACATGCTTATTTTTTAAAAGTCGACCTTGATATTTATGATATCATGGTTTGGTTTCATAATAAACTGATTTAGAGATTGTTATCTCATGGGCTAATTATGAGGCCATGCATGAGATCAAACACCCGTAATACTAAGATATCTTGCCGCCCCCGGTCAATGAATAGTGACAGGGGCGCCTCCACAGCACCGACCACCCTGCGGCCCACCCATCATACATAGTGTCTATTAATAAAAAATGACAAAAAAAAAAAAGGAAACCAAACTTAACTCTTTCGGCCTTTCAGCGAGCACTCGAGGTCAGGACTGCGCGTGGTGAAGTTTTGGGGCCTTGTGATACACCCAAAATTTCAAGTTTTTTCACTCTCTCTCACATCAGTTTTTGGACACATGCATAACTAATTGTACAGATTAATTGTAAACCACGAGATGAATCTTTTGAGACTAGTTAGCCCATGATTGGACAATATTTACTAAATACAAACGAAAGTGTGCTACAAGAGTTCGAGTTGAAATAATTTGCATGTCTGAACAGGCCTGGGAGGTGCGTGCACCGTGCGGCCTAGGTGACCCCGTGTGCGGCGATCCAGTAGGGGCAGCGAACCGTCAAGACATCGATAGGCTGGCCATCGCGCCATAGGGGCATTATAATCGCCAAATCAAGATCGCGAGATTGTTATCTCATAGGCTGCCCGCCGCCGCCCAGGCCCAATCATCGGTGATATCTCCCTCCTGATCGTAATCGGTGATTCTCCCTCCCGAGTCACGACAAACGGCAACAAATCGCCTAATCCTGATTACTGAGTGAGTTCTCTCGTATTGCATTTTTTTGAAGTATTTGTATTCCATTTGAACAATTTATATTAAGATTTAATATTGTTTTACCGAATTATAATACAGTTTTTCCGAATTGTAAATGGTTTATTGAATTATATAAGAATTTTTTTTGGGCGACCACCTATGCTCAAAAGCTGGGTCCGCCATTGAACCGTGACCAGCAGTAGAGATCCATATGTGCACATCCGCAGCGGAGTCGGAGAGAAAGCTATGGATCAGTCCAAGTCAAAACTTGCACTTATTGTTTAAAGGCGTCTTTGGAGACGATGCAAGGCAACACGATACACGGTCGATCGATTCTAGCGTCTCAAGTTCCCCTCCCAGTACGGCAGTCATATCCCAGATTATCAACATGCAAAAGCCGTACGCATATATATGCAGCGGTAGGAACGGAAACGGTCTCTCTAGCTAATTAACGAACCTTCTCGGAAGGACTGCATTTTGTACGTATGCTACCTGTCCAGTTGCGATCTACACTATCGGATCTGATGATGATTTCGTGCGTGCAGGTTGGCTTATGATTTGTGTCTCGGGAAAAGAAACATATTGTGAGCCATATGCTGATGCAAGTGTGGACCAAAAATGACTGATACTAGGTAGTATTGGACCGTTTCACACGTAGGCTGGTTCCTAGGAGATGATGACCTCACAACGTACAGTAGGAGTTGAACTCTTCTGACTATAGAGAGACCATGCCTCTTGCTGCTCGATTACTTGCTGTGAACTCTCGTGTTAGATAGGAGTAACACGAAACAAACCTTACACGGAAAAACCGAGAAAAGAAAAAACCGAGAAAAGAGACACGTCACTGTTTCTTGCAAAGATTTATAGACCGATGGTGCTAGAATTGCTGGGATTCTTTTTGAAAACATTGCTAGTTTTGTTTGTATTGCCGGGGAGAAGATGAAGAAAACGGTTCCTGTCATTTTTCATAGCTCTTGAATAGTTCAGCTTGGCAGTTGGCACGCCGTAACAGTATAATAATTTTCCATATATGTCGACGTAGGACGCCAAATGCAATCCCGCCTTACCATCTAATTAAAAACCTTGGTCATAGCATTTTTTTCCTTACTTTTGTCCGATTCATGTGCCACGATGCCTTGTCTAAAAAAAAATCGAAACATTTGTAAAGAACCGAGGAAAAACATGCACATTTTTCAGCATAAATCGACCACACACGGTGGATTACATACGTAGCCTCCCTCGCTATGGCGGCGAAGGTGGAGGAGGAAGGCCAAGGAGAAAATAATGTGCACACCAAGAAGCATCAAGGTGACCGAGTCCCTGTTCTAACACGTATAGCCTGCTTTTTGGCAGCTGCTAGTGGTGGCGGTGTAAACCTTGCTTTTCCTTCTTTATAGACAACCCCATTAAAGATATATAAGGCATCAATTCAAAATTACAATAAAGTTGCAGCTACAAATTAAACTCACTCACAATAGCTCTAGAAATATTATGAAAATGAGTTCATCATTATTGACCAATGCTAGGAAAAAAAAACATCCATCCATGGGAGGCAAAAAGAATTGCATACCTATTGACTCCAAGTTTCGACAATCCAAAATCTGCAATACAATCCGCGTTGATCTTCGAGTTGTTGCAATGTTGGGCCAAAGCCGTAG
Organism: Hyparrhenia diplandra; assembly: GCA_015847255.1. Classification (NCBI taxonomy): domain Eukaryota; kingdom Viridiplantae; phylum Streptophyta; class Magnoliopsida; order Poales; family Poaceae; genus Hyparrhenia; species Hyparrhenia diplandra. The sequence goes on along the minus strand of JADLZK010012398.1, from coordinate 21,020 downwards.
TCAGTACCTCCACCTGAATAAAACCCATGTGAAAGTTATTCATTTGTCAAAAATAATGTCACTTCTTGACGGCCATAGCCGTGGGCCAACACATTGTAGAAACACATGCCAAGAACTTTAGCATGTCATCTCACCCAGGTAACACTCTCTAATTGCGAATTGGCTTGTAGTCCAATGGTAGGACGGTCCAAACGCTCCCACCACATGGGGGTTCAATCCTGGTGCTCATTCACCTTTTCTTGGGATTTTCCCAGATTTCGGCGTTATGCATTAAGTGGTAAACGTTCCGTCGACGACGAGGCGCCAATGGTGACAGAATCTCCAAATCTGCCGGGTGCTTTCCTTCCTTCGGAGGTGCTCATAGGGGTAGGGTTTATGTGTGTTCATAAGGTGCGTGCGTGTTGTGAGGTCTGTTGATTCTCAAAAAAAAAAAAAAAAAAAAAAAAAACACTCTCTAATTGTTAGACAAATCATTCAAATCCCTCCTCTGGTCTAATTTCCAAGGGTAAAGAGACAACACACGCCAAAGAAATTTGAATGGCATTTAAAAAGGAGGTGTTGAATAGTTATCGTGGCTAAAAACAACATGTTTTACTACCAAATAAACTCGCTCACCCTAGGTTATTCTTTGCGAGGACAAAACTTTCTTTTAAAAGTACCACGTAAAGATTTTATTCTTTAGCTGCATATTAGATTGGGCAGTTTGAAAACCTGATATCCAGCTAGACTGTAGAATGTTACTCTGTTAACATTGCCTTTCCAAATCCAAGAAAGCACAAAAAGAAGCTGTAGTACGTGGAAACCTAGGTTAAATTAAAGAAGACCTCGTCAACAGATTTGGTGGCGGCTACTCGATCTCTTCAAAACTGATTGGTTCCGCGACTAGGACGTACGAATCACAGGGTTGTTGAACCAAGCGACCCATGTCTTTGAACGAATCAGTCGATTCAGTCTAACCAAATTATATTATCATGCGAATAAAACACTGAAGAACATCGGACGAAACTGTCCAAATCAGCATGTATTATCATGAGAAAATTGAGCGCATCGGTGCTACGTCGACTGCCTGCGTTCAGAAGAAAGCTTCTCCATCAAGGTAAAAGGCACCCTTCCTTTTTGACCGCATGGTTTTTGGACAAAATGATAGCAAGATCTCTCAACCACCTCCATTATATGCTGCGGTAAGGCGGTAAAAACATGATAGTGATCGCAGTAAGGAAATAACACGGCCGGTGGCTTCGGTAAGTAGTATAGCCCTGTGCAATAAAAAATTAACAAAAAACTGTCTTGATGTGAGATCATTTCAGAGTTTTTGTCTAAAGCATTGTTGTGTTGCTGAGGTTGATTATTTGCAGTGTGCATCATATTCATGGTGGATTAGTGCAGCTGTTTTGGTTTGGGTGATTGATTTCGATCGGGTGCAGTGTACGCGTACTTGTGCTGATCGATGCTGATCATATTTTCAGCAAATGCGGCCGATCTGCCGCGCGCAGTTGGAAAATGACTCGTTTTCGTCTGCATGTTTGTGTGTGGACGCTAAAGATGGATGATGCAGAGCTCACGGACAAGTAGCTTGTTTTGCTGCAGACTACTGTATACGTATACATCTTATCTACTACTACGGACAAGTAGTACAACAATAGTACGAATGTTGCCAGAACCACTGGTGCAAAAGTTGCCATCGATAGCCTCTCTGACTTGCATGGTGTTCTGGAGAGATTTGACTTTCGATCGGTTACATTATTCCTGCTTTAGAAAACGTTGATAATTTCGGACAATGATTGCACATATTACAAATGTACTTTCTATAGCGACGCGTGTAGATTTATGTGTCGCTAGATGACTTGGATTCTTAGTTAACATGCACGTACATTAGGTACACTTAAGCGAAAAAAACTTAAATACACTTAAGAGAAAAACTTTAAGTCTGTTTATAACAAAGTCCACGGTTTATCTCCTATGTCGTACGTACTTGACTTCTTCCCCTGCCTCCCCTGCCCCCTGCCCCTCCCCCCCCCCCACCACCACCACCTCCCCCTCGCCGCCTCCCAATCGCCCCCTGCTACCGCCAAGCTCTCCGGTGACATCCACGCCGGCCTTCTCCTCCTCCTCATGGATCCAAATTGTCTAGGCCCCCTCCGCTATCACTTCTCCTCCTTGCCGGCCCCCCGACTAGTGCACCGCTGCGGCGAACCCTAGGACCCGCAAACTTTAAGTTTGTTTATAAAAAAGTCCACGGTTTATCTCCTAGGCCGTACTCGATTCTTGCCTTCCTCCCCCTTCCCACACTCGCTTCCTGATCGCCCCTGCTACCGCCAAGCTCTCCGGCGACATCCACAGCGGCCTCCTCCTCCTCACGCATCCAACTGTCCAGGCCCCTCAGCCGCCGCTTCTCCTCCTTGTTGCCCCGCCAGCGGCCGATTGCACCACCGTGGCGAACTCTAGGACCCGCAACAGCCTCCCCTTCCCCTCCCCACTCCAATCATCTTCTCTAGCTACGGGGAGCTCGCCCACCGCCATCCTCTCCAGCTCAGATGAGCTTCCCCTCACACCGACTTAATTGGCCCTATCCCCCTACCACTGCAACTCTCCTAACCCGCTGAAAAGTCCTAAATTGCTAGAGGAGGAGGGTGAATAGCCTAAATTTTTTTTTTTTACAAAATCACTAGAACAAATAGTTAGACTAACAAAAGGCTATAAAAGCGTGCTCTAACTCTACTTGTCGGCAAGCCACCTATTGACAATTGCTAAAGTATCTAATGCACTCAATTTGCTATGTCACTACTTTTACCAACTAGATGAGCTAGATAAATTACACTAAGCAAATCTAATCAATAGCAATTGTACACAAGGTAGATATATGAATGAAATTGCAAGAGCAGTGTGAGCTTGTGTTGACGGTAGTTATTGTCAACTTTTTTTCCATTAAATGTTAGATCATTTGAGAACAAGAACAACTAGAAGATAGGGTTTATACTTATAATTTTCACAAGTTTTGTATACACTCGTTTTATAGGAACACTTTGGAAAACCCTAGAAAATCGAGAGACAAAAAGAGGAGATATAGAGAAGCCAAAGAAAAGGACCAAATCAGGGCAATTAGTATAAATTTTAGGGGTCTAAATGAGAAGAGAAGACAACTCGCGAAGGCCAGGACCCACTGCTGACAGGTGGGGCCGGGCGGCACCCCCTGGGCACGCCACGTGTCCTGCTTCTGGAACCTTTCTACAACCGACCTATGGACTAGATCTATATCGTCCAATCAAGTCGGTTTGATCCAAGGGCTGAGATTCATCCTACGAGGCTATATCAGCAGGGGCAGGGGTACCCCCTGAAACCCTAATTCAGTACTAAAGATTAAAGATCTGAGTTCCAAAGATCAAGTCCAGACCCATAAACCCTAGTTCTTCGTAATAGTTCTAGTTCTAGAGAGATTATAGTAGTAGATTAGAAGGAGATCCAAGTCTAGGAAGGCTTGAGCTTCAAATTCTATCAAGGTGTTCATAGGTACATTGTTATATCTTTTGATATATTCATTACTCAAGTTCATCTATATATTGTTCTTTATCTTTATTATATTATCATTTGCTTTGTCTATTGTTTGCTTTAATATGTCTAGCAGAGTTATTTATTTATTATGGATTGCATGCTTAGGATTGTATAGCCCTCATCTTCTAATGTGCAAGATAGGTGTTATAACTTATGTAAGTGTGGTGCTTATATATGTTATATCTCGCAAATGCCTATATGCCGAGTCGTGGGGTAGTTCGTAGGAGTTACAACCCTATTGAGTCTTCTATAATCCTCCCCTCCATATGTAGTGAACGGTTGGTCGTGTGTCGCGAAGAAGGTGAAGATCTCATTATTGAATCATTCCTAGTTGATGACCCTTGAGTTTGATATGAAGTAATAGTAGTAGCCATGATAGCTAGATGTTTGCACTAATTAGAGTTTAGCAATAGAATGTGATGATATTTACTCATTAGTAAGTTTTCCTTATATTACCCATGTGAGTCCTTAGACTAGAATATTCATTGAATCTTTATTATTTCACGATGGCTTGATCCCTGTATTTATCATTTATCTTTATAAACATTTATCATATATATCATTATCATATTTATTTCATGTGACATTAACCTCATTTGTTGAGTAGAAGCATTATCATTATTGGTTATAGATATTCCATACATAAGGACATTATTAGTGTTACGCATTAAGTAGTTATAGATGTCTTTCTTGTGGATTCGACACTCTTACTCATTTAAAGTGCTACAATGGTATTTATTATTCAAATCCGCTTGTAGAGCCTTGTTCTATTTTCTTTATTTTATTCTTTTTCCCGCCTAGTCGCATCATTTTATGTCATGTTATACTTTCTAGTTGTATAAGTGTATTGACAACCCTCTTACTAGAAGTATAGGTTATCCTTGACTAGTTTATAGTGGCAAATGGGAAGCCAATCACTAAGAGACAATCAATCACAAAGATGACACTTGATTTGTTCACCCGTAGTTCACATGAGCACCCTCAAGTTAGTCTCCTGTTATGTCAACCGCCTCTTCGATTGGATCAAGGTGGCGACACACGCCTTGCCTCACTAGGCCCCTCTTGACACCACGCGGAAGAGGGATAACTCAACGACATGCGCAATCCACTAGAGTATCAGTTTGACGCTTCGCAAGCGATGATCACAAACCCCTCACAAATGATCGGGAGGTGGGCAAGAACAATCACTTTTCTCTTCCCAAAGCCTCCAACAATCACCAATCCGGCTAAGAGTGGTGCTCTCCAAAAGCAATAAGAAACCACCGGCTACAACGATCTTTAAGTGCCTCTAGATGCAACTCTCAAGGCAATGCAATTAAAAATATCTCTCAATTTGCACTCAAGCAAGCAATAGAGAGGGAGGAGGGGAAGCTTAGCTCTAGGGAGTTAGAGCATCTCCAACAGAGCATCTCCAAGAGTTTTGCATTTGGGTTTGGCATTTGTAAAATTTGCCAAAAAGCTAAAAAACCACCCTCCAACAGTTTGGCAATTAGTGATCTTTGGCCATTTGGCGCCGCAAATTAGTGATCTTTGGCATTTGATTCAAAATGGTCAAGACCCCTCCCAAGGCCGGCCACCCCTCTACTTATAGAGGTGTGAAGAAATCCCACTCAAAGAACCTTCCTGCGTGACCAGCGGGTGCGCAGATAGGCAGCGTCCGCTGGACCGATCTACGCTGTGTTGCACCCATTCGAACAGAACCGTTGGATCCCAACGGTCGAAATCTCACGCGCGAAGTTGGGGAGTGCAGCAGAGGCGAACACCGGACGTGCAGGTCCGTGCGTTCGCTGCTTCCAACAGCTAGAAGCCCAAACACACAACTCGTTCAGCCAGCTCCAGAAGCACGCGACGGACATGTCCGCTGCGTTATGCGCGCAGCGTCTAGAGGCAGTCCAGTAAGGTTCACACGCCTCCTTTTGACCAACGGACACATGAGGTGGGTGGGGAGCGGGAGCGTCCGCTGCCACCCCTCGGTCAACACTCACTGCCCGCCTAGTCAGCACAGTCAAAACGGAGCGGACGCAACAAGGCCACGTCCACTGCTACTCTCGCAGCGTCCACTGCTACAAAAAGCAGCACAAGCAATTCCTCTTCTTCTCCACCTTGCTTCTCAACGATTCTAACAACTCCATGTTAGATTTTCACAACATTTTGCAAGGGATAGAAGTTAGCTCTCTAGATCAAAAATGCATGCACATGATTGTTAGACCTAAAGGCACATGAGGATTAAAGTTTCCGACATTTTCCCCTTTTGTAGTACGACTATCGATCCTAAACCACTCACACCCTATATGTTGTTTTGAGTGTGAAATCAAAATGGCCCTAACATTATACCTTTGGCTTGAGCCCGTTTTGATCACCTCTTTCTCATTTTCACAACAAGCAAGCACTTGATCACTTTTTGGATCACCTCAATCCATCCACCATGATCACCATGCTTCACACTTGGCTAGACCAATCTCCAAAGAAACATCCACTTAACATAGAGAGATTAGTCCTAGGATATCATCAATTAGCTTAAACCAAACTAGAGATCTTCACCCGCCTGTCATACCTACCTCCCACCGGTCGGCTCCTTTCGCTGGAACCCTAGCCGCCCTAGCGAAGCTAAGGAAGATGATGGCGGGCACACGGGTGCAAGGGAGAAAGAAGAGGGCAGCAGTGACAGGGGGAGATCTGGCCATCCGCGCCAACGAGTGTAAAATCGGGCGTGAATGTCACCTAAAACACCCGGTTGTTGTTCATAATTAACATTTCTGAAAACTTTTCATGCATGCGCTGAACTTGCCCAAGGCTAACCAAGAGACTAGAGGGGGCTATGCATGCACATGCAATGCGTTGTTCTTGAACAAGCTCTGACCAGCCGGCTTCGTTTTTCCAGTGTACGTTCAGACAAGAGTTACAAGACCTCTCCTAATTAGTTTCACGGGTACTTGTAGCACTAATGTACTGGTATGTACTGGAGCTCTAGACTCTAGCTTACTTTGACCACACGGCCTTTCTCGTACGTTGGCTAGATCGTCGTTTAGTCGTTTTCTACTCAATTTTCTATTCCCACAACTGTGTGGTGTACCTGATCGAAGTTTCATTACAAGGCGACGAAAAAATTATAGAGTACATGCACAGTTTTTCCACGTACGGAGATACAGTAAAAACAAGGGAAATATATACGACTAGAGAGAGAGGCTTTTGCTTCTTGGCTCCCTCACAGACGGACGGAGTGCAGGTCGTCCCAGCGCGGGCGACTCAGGTTCCCAACCCTAGCGCCGCCCGTCCCAGGCCCCTCCCCACCCCTTCTCCACCTCGCCGTCGCCGGAGGAAGGCCGCCGAACCGAGCCGGCGCTCCCAATGAGGGCGGCGGTGAGGCCTCTCACCGGGAGGGTCGTGAGGGTCACGCGCGGGGTGGATCTCGGCGGCTATGGCGGCGGGGAGCGGCGCCGGGGCGCGTCGAGGCTGTGGGCGAGGTGCCGGGATGGTGGAGGAGGCCATGCGGCGGGGAGTCTCGGCGGTGCGGCGGTGCGGAAGGTTCCGATGGTGGCACCGCCGGGCGCCCGGACCGGCCGACGGTGCTCCCACGCCCGGTTGTCGCGGGCCGGCCGGCGGTAGCCGCAGCTGCGCTGGACGGATGTTGCGCGGCGGATGGCATCTGACGGCACACCAGGGGGTCTTCGAGGGAGGCGATCGCGGACGACGCTGGGCGGTGGCCGTGGGGCCCAGGGCTTCGGGACGGAAAGTGGCAAAGAGTGGTTCGACGGTGGCGGCCTCCGTGCTCCACGGTCGGGCATTCCTCTTCCCATGGTGGCGCAGCCGACAGCCCATCGCGGCGCCGGAGAACCCAAGTCTTGGGGCTGATCCGGCGACCCGAGATGGTAGTCGCGATGACGTTGACCATGGTGGCGGTGTTTTTGGACGGCGGCGACAATGAAGCAATTGGGTTGGTCAGATCGGGGATGAACCCGGTGGCGGCCATGGTGGCTTCCACGTTCGTCAAGGTGGAGGATTCGTGGAAGGGGCGGCGAGGATGGCGGCGGGCGTCGGCATTTGTTTTCCGGATCGTATTTCGGCGATGGTGCACGCCGCCGGCGGGCATAACGGCATGGACCCAAGGGACATGGCATTGGCCGCTCACTATATATGGCGGCGGTGGCGCCCGAGGGCGCCACTTTCCTCGGGCTGAGACGCCGTCTTTTTCAAGTGGATCTCTACGGTGAAAACCAAACACCGGTTGGGTGGGCGGCGATGGCGTCTTTGGATGTCATTTTCTCGTTGGAGACGTCGCCGGTGGAAGATCCATTGGATGTCGGCCGGGCGCCGGCATCAAGGTGGCGACTTATCGCACACACTTATGGGGCCTTATCTTTGTTGCCGGTCGGAGGATCCGGAGTCTCCAATGGTGGATGGGTTTTGTTTGTTTTATTTTCAGAGTGCACCAATGTATTCGGGTGACCTTTGTCTTACCCGTAAACAATTGTCGTTCGGTTGTAATTGTGTTGGCCTGATGCATCCTCGGATGACTGAAGCCGGAATTTAATTTCCTTTATCTAAAAAAAAGAGAGAGAGGCTTTTACTGTGGTGTACAGTTGAAAATGTAGCACAGTCCGGAATTATTAAGTAATTATTCATTAACCAGTGATATGATGGCCCTCTTAAAATGTCGTCAGTTTCAGGGAGGCATCTAATTCACGGGAGACCAAAAACTGCCCATCCTCCTCGCCTTTCCATGCGTCCTTTTTTTTTAAGAAACGTTTCCATGCGTCTTTTCGATCATCAGTCGCCAACAGCAGTCCAATCAGAACATTATATTATCTTCCTTCCTGCAAATCTATCTGCGTTCAAATATAAACGTCCACTCGCTTTAATTACGATTAGTAACCTCTCACTAATCCCAGCCTGCTATATGTCTTCTTCAATCCACACACGAAACTGACTTCGTCGTCCTCCTCTGCCGTTTTCCCTTCGCAGGTAGCAGGAGTAGCAGGAGCGAGTGCCTATAAAGCAACAAGGCTAAGCCTTCACACGACACGCGGGCTACTTGTTTACTAGTACTAGGTTCTAGTCTACTACTACTCCGGCCTGAACTGCCCAGACGTCTTCTTCTCTCCTGTGCCATGTATACCACTGCTCATCGTCATCCCATGGAGGAAGAGGGGTTCGGGAAATCATGGCTTGGCCTGGGGATAGGCGGCAGCGGCGGCGGTTCCGATATGATGAATCGGATCCGGCCACCGGTGCAGACTGTCAAGGAAGATGCTGCTGCGAACAAGAAGGCGGCGGAGAAAGGTTCACGGAAGAGGTTGAAGGTCACGGCCGACGACGATGATGGCCAGTCGTCGCACGGCGGTCCGAGCCACAGCGACGGCGGTGACGACGATGGCGTCGTCGGCGCGGGCACGAGGAAGAAGCTCAGGCTCACCAAGCAGCAGTCGACGCTGCTCGAAGACACCTTCCGTGCCCACAACATACTCTCCCACGTAAGTATATGCATCCTTCAGTATATGATCGAATTTCCCATCCATGTAGTTGTTAGTAGTATTAGCTAGTAGAGAACCTGATCAAATTACTATATACTGTTCATGTCTGCATATGTGGATTAATTCTTACTTTTAAACCATGTTCATGTCTAATAGAAACTGACGAAAGGATCGTTTTCATGCATGGACAGGTTCAGAAGCAGGAGCTCGCACGGCAGGTGAATCTAAGCGCCAGGCAGGTGGAAGTGTGGTTCCAGAACAGGAGGGCAAGGTATGTAAGAGTCGTTCATACATGAAAAAATTACTCTGCACTGCCGCCGCTTGCATGTATATCATGTTAATTCTGAACTTGTTGTGCAAAAATATGATCTTGGTCAGAACAAAGCTGAAGCAAACGGAGGTGGATTGCGAGATCCTGAAGCGCTGCTGCGAGAGCCTGACCGGCGAGAACCAGCGGCTGAGGCTGGAGCTGGCGCAGCTTCAGCGGTCGGCGGCGGCAGCTAGCCTCTACGCCCAGTCGTCATTCCCGGCGGCGGCCGTCTGCCCGTCGTGCGACAAGGTCACCGTGACGAGCGGGGGCGGCGAGACAACAAGCGGCAAGAGCTCCACCAGCTGCTACTCCTCTTGATACATACAGTATATGCTCGATCGGTTCAATGAGCAGTGAATTTATTTATTATATGTAGATAAGTGTGCATGGCATGCATGCCGGCCACTAATAACTTTGGTACGACGACGACGACGACCTTACCATACGAATACGATCATACTTTCTTTTTTTTCGATCGGCCATTCACCCGTGTTTCCTACGACCATGCTGCAGTTCTGCATGATGTTGCAACATGCAAGCTAGCCCGGCCTGCTTTATACTATTAATTAGCTAGAAATGCTCCCAGATTGAATGTCTGAAGTATGGTTGTAATCACGATCGATTTGAGTTTTAGGATAAGCTCAAAGATCATCATCTAGCATCAGTATCTAGCACCAACTATGTAGTCACGCCAATATATTTGTTTGTTATTCTTGTAATGTTTCGTTATATTAGCTATGGTAATAATAATTAATGGTTAAACATGCATCCCATCTGATCGATCTTCACAAAAGTTCTTGGAATCTTGGATGGAAAGAGCACGAGCATTTAGACTTTGATTTGGTTGACTACATTGGTTTCTGTCTGCGTTCTCGTCCTTGATCCGGCCTTGGAATATTGCCGATAGATACAGTAGTTCCAGGTGTACCACTAGTACTTTGGAAGTACTACTGCCCGTACGGTTACCCCTACGGAGTCAACTGTTGTTACCTGTTACTATCCTGCTGTCCACGTGATTATAAGGTACTACTTTTTTTATTCATCAATTATGCTATGTATCTAGACATAAATTAAAGCGATTTATAATTTGGTACGTAGGAAGTAGTTTCGGAGAATATGCGTTGGAAAATTAATGTAGTATATATATATACTCATCATGTATTGGTGAGTATGAGTACAAGTTAATTTTAAATTTGGTAAGATGGTAAATGGATGAACGGTATTATTTGTAGCTGATGTCCTTCCAAACTTACTTGGGTCTGTACTTTTTTTTTTTTTTTTTTTTTTTGTGACTTACTTGGGTCTGTACTTAGGAGTACAAACTAGACAAAAACAGGAGTTGATGGGTCAAAAATGGATATAATCCTTATTATTTTCTTACACTTATCCCAAGTGTGTGTGTACTTTGTCTTTATAATATTGGTTAGACTGTGCCGGCTCATATCCTGGCATGACAAATTTTTTTTGGCTCTTGCCTCACGACGAGGTCCGCGTTCAACTTGTATGCCTTTCTCTTTATTTGGAGATTCCCTATGGAATTTAATAGCACTATGTACATACTCTTTTCTTCACTATTCTCATTGTCCGCCCTCTTCGAATGGATAAGACTCCCAATTAAGAAGGACAGCATCAATGGCAAGAGAAATATAAACACGTTGCTTTGCTGAATCTCTATCTCTACAACATAAAAAGAATTCTTTTTGGTGTGACATTGGTTTTGGTACTTCCATCCGCTTTTGCATGCGAGCCCCTCCACTACCTCCATCGGCCATGCGAAGGCAAAATAAAAAATAAAAAATAGGAAAGTCAACCCTCCACACAAGTCGACCAATATACGGGATTTCTCCTTCCTTTCTTTTTCTACCACTTCCTTTCCTTTTCTACCACAAAATCATTCAATCAACAAAAAAAAAAAAAAGTAATGCATCATTCAATCAATTAAAAAGAAAGTAAGCTCAACTAAAAAAAAAAAGTAAGCTCATCCGCCCTACCATCGCCCCGCGCCCCACGCCGCATGCGATCTCCTCCTATTCTCCTCCAATCACGCCGAGATTTTGTAAGTGTGATAATTGTTACGTTTTACCAGTGTAAATATCACAAGTGATCTAATCTCTATACAATATAAAAAGTATGAAAATGAGGCTTTTTTTATCGTGCGGTAAAAAACTCTTCGCTCGGCCGCTCTGCCCTTGCGATCCAAGTCTCGCTCCGTCGCTCCGCGCCCCATGTGATCCTTCACTCCGTCCCGCCCGTCAATTCCTCTGATGATCACGCAATCCCTCCTCCACCCACCGCAGCCATCATGTCGCAAAAAATTCTGACCCCCGCGAGAAATTCGGCCAACGAGCTCGCGGTTTCCTCTCCTCCGCAAGGCCACGTGCGGCACCGCCTTCTTTAACCGCCGACACGCCCGCTCCTACCTTTCGCCGCCAAAGAGCTCCGATCCCCGAGCCACGCCGGCGTCGATTGCCGCGCCGCCCCAACGGCGACGCCCGGTCCCTCCTCGCGCAAGACAATGCTCCCGCCGCGGCGCACCCAATCTCGGCTCTTTCCCAACCGCGGCAAAGCGAGACACGTCGTCGGTCTCTGCCGCCACTCCTGCGTCTTCTAGCACATCTACTTCTCGCTGCCCAACTCGGTGTTCTCCCACGCCGTCCACGAGCGCCGCACCGCCGGGCCAGAGCCGGCCGAGGAGTCCCGCCCGGCGCCGACATCGTCATCCCGGTGCCCGACTCAAAGCTTCTACGCCGCGCTCGCGGGTTCGCGCGTCGAGGCTCGAGTTCCGGTAGGGCCTCATCCGCCGGCACTACAATGGCTCGCAACTTCATCCGGCCGACGCAGCGACCGGAACCTCGCCGTGGAAGGCGGCTCACCCTCGTGCGCCGCACTACCTCGAAAGCAAGATCGTCGCGGCTCCTCCGGACGCCCGGGCGCGAGGGTGCGATGCGGATCGCGAGCCCACCGTGGTGGGCTCCTACCTCTACGACATCGATATCTTAGAGCGAGGGCGAGCTCATCTCCAACCGAATGGACTTGGATGGTCTTGTTTGGGAGATTGGCGGCGACTCCCTTGCCTTCCTCTCCGCTTTGGGCAAGCTACCGGCATCATCTACGGCCAAGAGGCGGGGGACTCTCGCAACGAGCTTCGTCGTGCAACTACCCTATCTTTGCACGTCGGCGCACCGGCCACCGAGCCGGGAGGAGAGCCGTGAGTAGGTGATTCTCGCTCTGCCGTCTACTGTACATCTAGATTGTTGGGATTCACTCTATTCGAAGAGTTTTACAATTTTGCACGAACTTTATGCTTTTAAATTAAATGTCGATTAATGTCACTATTTCATTTAATAATATTATTATCTTATCATGCGATCCATTTGTTTTTAGTAAAAATTAATTATCCGTAGCAAACGCACCTATACTAGTTCACCCATATGCCTAAATTGTTGAACACAAGCTAGAGGGAGTAAAAATACTCAATTGTCCCCAAGATAGGGAAAATGTCAATCCTCTTCGCTTGTCCTCACTAGAGCATCCAAAACATTTTGTTAATGAGTCGATCATTTTTATTGAATAGAAAATATTCTTGCTTCACAAGAACTGTTGTTCCATATATTACTGGCATGTTAAAGAGGATACTATTTCTGTTGGTCATAGCTTTATGAGAAACAACGTTTCGGGTTCATAAAATTTTTCCTATGTTCGAGTACAAAAAGGTTTTGAAACTAAAACAAAAAGACGTTCATACGTAATGGAATATAAAAAATTATTTGTTTATTTGCAATGCACTATGTTTTTTTCTTATTTGAAACCAATGTTACTCTGGCCATTGATGGTGTCATATGACGAGAATAAATAAAAAAAGAAGAATTATAAAAGGTAAATAAAAGAGAGAAAGAAAGTTTTTTTTAAAAAAAAAAATTTGACGGCAGAAGGCTTGCCTTCTGTTGCCCGTTCCCATTTCCGCTAAGGAGAGGCCCATTAAAGGCCCAACTACAACCAAGCCGATATATAGGCCGAACCGCCACCAGCATCCTCCCAGAGTCCCAGTGCTAGCCGCTGTCCCGCCGCCGCCGCCACCACCGCGCGCTTGTTTGCTCTATCCTGCCGCCGCCGCCGCCGCCCCACCAGGTGCCGAGGCCTTCGCCGGCGAAGAGCGCCCATCAGGTATCCCCACCCCTTCTCTTCCCTGTCTGCTGTGCGAAACAAAGTTCCCAAACTCTAACCTTGAGCTATTTTGCTATTTGATGCCTACTAGATCCGCTCCTGGAAGAGAAGCGAAGATGCTACGGCGGAATATACGCCAGCGTCGGGAGTACCTGTACGCCAAGAGCCTCGAGGGGCCCCAGCGTGCGCTGTTCGAGAAGAAGCGCCGCATCCGGGCGGCGCTCGAGGAGGGCAAACCCATCCCCACCGAGCTCCGCAACGAGGAGCACGACCTGCGGAGGCAGATCGACCTCGAGGATCAGGAGCGTCAAGGTGCGTACGCGCTGTTGCCGTATCCCTCCCTTTCCATTTGTTGTTGGGAGTGGGAGGTTTGTGTCTGGCTGGCTAATGATGTGCTCCTTTACTCTGTTGTGCTACAGTTCCGAAGAGCATCGTTGATAATGAGTACGCTACTGCCACCATTCGGGAGCCCAAGATACTTTTGACAACGTCTCGCAATCCCAGCGCGCCCCTAACTCAGTTCGTTAAGGTATGGAAGTTTTTTATGCTGTCCATGGGTTCGAATGATGCACTGCATTCAGTCATTTAGTGATTTAGGTAAATGACCTCTCTTGTTCTTTTTGCTATGACCAGGAGCTCAAGGTTGTCTTCCCAAACTCACTAAGAATGAACCGTGGTGGTCAGGTATAGTGTGGCAATCCACCCTTTTACAGTGCTATTGTTTCTTTACCACATAATAAACTAAAACTTCTTGCTATGCATCCTTTGCAATAAATTAAAACTTGCAATGTTGCCCATGATGTTTAGGTAGGGAACATATGCACGATTCGTCTGCTCTAGTGTATCCTGCACTCTAGCACTTTGTTGTTTCTTGGTACTTGTTCTTCACTCTCTCATCTGTATTTTTGGCAGGTCATATCAGAAATTGTCGAGTCGTGCCGCTCACATGATATAACAGATCTTATTCTGGTTCATGAGCACCGTGGCCAACCTGATGGTTTGATTGTCTCCCATCTACCACATGGTCCAACTGCATACTTTGGGTTGCTCAATGTGGTAAGTGGTGCTTATCGTTTCTTGAAGTATATAAATATTCTTGAGAGCTTGTGCTGAGCACAAGTGTACACAGTGAGTGCCCGCACTTGATTGTATCCTGAGGCTTAGTTGTTGTGTGCAGGTGACACGTCACGATATCAAGGACAGGAAGGCGATGGGCAAGATGTCAGAAGCTTACCCACATTTAATACTGGACAACTTCTCAACCCAGGTGGATCATACATGCATTGTTTCATGTGAACAGTTATTTTTAGTTTGCCCTCATTCCTTATCTTTGTTGTCAGTGTCTTGTTCATCATGTTTACTTGAAAAGTAAGCAACTTGAGTAGTTGGATATGAAAATGCTGAAGTGTGGGTACAGTTGTTTTTTGTTTACCTTATTTCTTATCTGCTTGGAACAAGGATATCCAGGCAGCCATTAGGAACTGGAGGATCCTGTGATGATTCTTTCCAATATTAGAACTTTTCAAGGACTGTTCTCCTCCTTCTACAACACATACCCTGTATTACTTGTACTACCTTTGATACCATCTTGTTAGGCATACTGCTGCTATTGTGTTCTTCCCTTGGACATTTTTTTTTGCTTCCACTGCTGTTTCCAGGCAAGTTTGTTGTTTTGTTTCATTTGCCTTGCCTATATTTGCTCATTTGTTTGATTTAACAATAATTCCAATCCAAAATGCACTCTTGCTGACATCAAACAAAATGTTGAATGTAAAAAAAGTGATCAGTCTACTTTATACTTTATACTTTTATTTTACCATGTGGCTGCCATGATGGACTTCTCGTTAACCTGAGACATACTATGAGGATAGAATCTATCCATTCAAAGACTAACTGAGCAGCATTGATTCTAAAGTTATAACAAGTTGTGGGTGTTGTGATTTGTATGTGACAATATTTCCGTTCACTTCTTTTGCCTAGCATCACACCATGTGCATGCCAATTTTACAATGCTGCGAGGCTATGATGTCTTTATTTTTAACATGATACATGTTTGTTCCATGAAAAACAGTTAATAAATCCACTCGTAACTCAAGGCAGAGAGTGTCCATCCTCCACCCTGAGTAGTTTTCAATGCTTTCCTTGTCTTATTCTTTGACTGTTTGGTGCCTCTGTTATTTCCATTAATTTCTGTTCTGAATTAAATAGAGTTGCACTAAATCCTAATATTTCCTCGAAGTTGTGATGATAGATTTCTTGTAACTTGGGATGTGCTTCCTATGATCTTATCTATCCTCGTTACAATGGAGGTTACAATGATGTCTTTCTCGTTAACCTGAGATATT
The DNA here is from genome assembly GCA_015847255.1 of Hyparrhenia diplandra. Taxonomy (NCBI): domain Eukaryota; kingdom Viridiplantae; phylum Streptophyta; class Magnoliopsida; order Poales; family Poaceae; genus Hyparrhenia; species Hyparrhenia diplandra. The sequence continues at coordinate 5,181 of JADLZK010012398.1, read as the reverse complement.
TATTGCATGAAAGACAGCTGAATCCATTCATAACTCAAGACTGAGAACCTCCGCTCACTAGTTTTCGGCGCTTTTCTTATTCTTTGGTCGTTATGTTATTCCATTTAGCTCTGTCAATTTCTTTTCTAAATTAAACAGAGTTGAAATGAATTCAAATATTTCCACAGCACTCCAGGACTGGAATGTTGTGTTTTTTGTCTTGTTGACTTGATGCACTTGCTATTCGTTCTTAATGTTGGAGGTTGCAATGATGTCTTTCTCGTTAACCTGAGATATTATTACATGAAAGACACCTAAATCCATTCTTAACTTAAGACTGAAAGCCTCCTTCACAAGTTTGATCTGTTTTTCTTTTCTTCTGTTCTTTTCTTGGCCATTTTTATCCTCTGTTCTGATTCTTTGGGTTCATAATGTGATAGGGTTGCATGTAAATCCTAATATATGGCCAGAACTTGAGTCTTTAATTTTTTAATTTCTAAGAAACTGTGGAGACAAGTCTCACTCCACTATAGCTTCAGAAGGCTAGATTTAGCTTGAGACATAGTTTGGCTGATGAGAGTGGAAGACCTGGTTAATTTCTATAGTACTGGATTGGATTGTAGTGAGTTAAATTCCCTTTGGGTAATGCTAGGGAGATTAGCTTGTTTTTTTTTACCTGTAGATTAGCGATCTTCCAGCTTTCTGAACTGTAGAGAGCATTGCAGGCTGTGTCCTGCATGTCCATAGCAGTTTAATAACCTACTATTTGTTGTTGCAGATTGGTGAAAGGACTGCAACTATTCTCAAAACACCTCTTTCCTGTGCCAAAGCCAGATTCAAAGCGAATAATTACTTTTGCCAACAGAGATGATTACATCTCTTTCAGGTACACATTTCACTATTTAAGATTTCAAGTCATGTAGTGTCTTTAGTGACTAGATGTAGAGCACTAGTTGCCAGGGCGGCTGCTAAAAGCGGTTGATGCTGTTTTGTTGTGAGGGAAAAACAATGTACCATTAGAGGTTCTTTAATTTTGTCATGGGAAGACTGAACAGTTCTTTAATTTTTGTCATGCAAGGCATCATGTCTATGAAAAACCAGCTTGATAAGCACTGTACATTTCATTGGAAGACTGACAGTTCTTTAATTTTTGTCATGCAAGGCATCATGTCTATGAAAAACCAGGTGGCCCCAAATCGATCGACCTGAAGGAAGTTGGCCCCGGTTTGAGTTGCGGCTGTACCAGGTGACACAGGAGTTCTTCCATCTAGTCATTAACACACTATTAGAGGTTCTCATTGCAGTGATATTTGGTTAGTATTAACATGTTGCTCTTCTGCACCAGATCAAACTAGGAACCGTGGAACAAACTGAAGCGCAAAGCGAGTTTGTGCTGCGGCCCTACATCAATACTGCCAAGAAGCAAAAGACGCTTGGAGCGTGAGCTCCACTGCAGTACAGCATTTTTTTTCATTTCTTTTTGTTATATTGACCGTTTATACTGTAACAACATTAATTAACAGGGTGATTAGATCCATGTCTTCAAATCTGAGTTTTTCTTGGCAAATTTGTGTTTTTCTTGGGAGGAAATCCTTAGAGTCCGTGAAAAATCTTTGTGTTGAGCGGCCAGCCCATGCTAGTTACCCCAGCATCTATCGGTGCGTGGAAAGTTCCTATATAGTTTGCTTGTTGAGTTTCTTTGAAGATTAACATGGTCATGGTGTACCTAGTTTATATAGGATAGCATGGTTTGTTGTAGCATAAAAAATCCAACCAATTTTTTAACCGTATTATTGTAACATAATAACTATACATAGGTATACATATGAATATGAATTGTCGAAAATTGTTGGACAAGAATCTATACTATAACTATAAAAAGCGTAGACCGGGAAACTCCGTCAATAGACTCATATCACTGTTGATAGCACAGTACCCCACCTCCACCGTCGGATGTTCACCCAACTCCAAACGACCGTCCATCTGTCTGATCTCCAGACACTTCCTCATACCCTCCTCACAGCTTCACCTGCGTGCGCTCCTAGCACCGCTGGCTCCACGCCGCACCTCGCCGCCTCGCCTCCTCGCTGTCTCCGCTGCCTAGGCTCCAGCGCCGCCTCTCCCTTCCCACCCCTCTCCCCCACGTGGCCAACTCCGCACCCCTCCTGTCCGCGCCGCCCGACGCAACGCGCTGCCACCGTCGGCCACTGCAGGTCCAGCCCGCCGCTGTTGTCGGCCATGTCAGGTCGACTCCGCCCTCAGCCGTGACCAGTACATGGTAAGTCGAGCACCCTATCGATCCTCATCTCAGATTTGTCAATCGTAGTTCAGAATTGAAAGTGCACCTGTATCTGAGCTGCCTAATTCATTCGATTCATATCGATTCATATAGCATTTTCGTTAGCCTTAACTATATTCTGCTGTGCCGGGCACCAGCATATTATTCTGCTTCTTTGCCTGTTTGTGTTCGGTGCAATGCCAAGGTGGTCCACGTGGTATTAGTCCATGGCCTTCCATAGAACTAGCAATCTAAACACACTTTTCAGCCCCCTACTTGCCAGGTGCTGGCGTTGGAGCCCACTGCATTAGATTCTGAGGGCTATTTCCCAAAGAAAGCATTTCTATGTCGATTTTTTTGGTTTTCATTTCTATGTCGATTTTTTGGTTTTCTGCTTCTCTTTTGCAAGCAATTAATAGGGATACTTAATATTTGCTTTGCAACTGTCATCATACCGAACCATAAACATTGCCATAGCGTTGAGAATGTAAACCAGGCACCAGGATAATGCCTTGCACAAAGTTAAGAACACCTCTCTTACAGCTGAACCTTCACGCGTGCTACGACCACCAAAATTTAAATATCAGATTTTGATGTCCCCTAAATGCCATTCCAAAAGCTATCAAAGAACAGCAGTACATGAGCTAATCCTGCGCGGCTGTAGTTTGTGGATGCTTATGTCCTAATTTCCTGCTAATGTTATATTTGGCTAAGAGCATACAAACCTTTTTGTGACAAACGCACTGTTTGGTTCAGCGATAAACCATGTTACTACTTCGGTGACGACTGGCATCAAAACTTACCTGTACATAGCTGCTCCTGCTCCATATATTCTAACATATTAAAAAGAAAACGGCTCCAATGGAAAGCCATATGTAACAAATTTTTCTAATCTTTTTATTCCATGTATAATCATATGATGTCCTGCAGTTCCGTTTAGTTAAGGTTAGCCATTGAATATGTTTGCCGCAATTTATCCCATCCTATTATTTCCCTCAACCAATGTACATTACTGACTCAAACATTACCGTCTCTATGTACAAGGTCACATCCACACCATGGAAACAGGCCACAAGCGACGGCGTGTTCACCTCAACGATCCATACCAAGGTAATATTTTTTATCACCTGTGTTGGTAATATTTTTTATCACCTGTGTTGTGCATGCTCAGCTCTACCATATCACTTAAAAATGTTAGAATTTTTAGCCATCACATAACCCCTTTACACTACCATTGATGACCACACCGATCAAAACAGCACACATAGACGTAAGCGGTATACACAGTCTGGTGCTTCTGAAAACACCGGTGCCGACACCTCCCAATCTGTGGACAGTACAATGGGTTACCCTCGCACTCGACGCCGCCTAAATTCATTGCTTTTTGTTTCTCTGTCATGCAACAACATAACTCCTCCGGGTTCGCAGAAAGCTCAGATGCATCTCCCTACACCCAACGTACCCTTAGCTATAATTGACAACCATGTAAGTCTTATATTCCAAGAATAATCACTACTTCATCTGATCACTGCTAATACTTATTGAAAATACCTTTAATGGACATGAAAATGAAACTCATAATGTTGTCTATTCTGAAATTTTAAATGGCATATATCAGGTATCCTTATTTCTAAGTTCTTTTTGTGCATATTAATATTTTCAATCTCACCATATCAAACATAGATTTCAAAGCTTAATGTGCATCCTGACCTTATCTATTTAATTGCTCAATGATCTTTTCACAGCTCCATTAACTAGGCAAACAACAATCAGTTGACACTTGATTACCTGGATATGTTCTTCCTCAGCATCTTCTCAACCAGGTTCGTTTTTTTTAAACTGCAACCTGATTTATATCTCTCAACTTTCAAAAAAAGAATATAGTTTTATTATACACGGGAGTCTAACATCCTATCAATTTGTTTATTTCAACCTGATAAGGGTTTAATATTTGATCTCTGTGCGTGTGTCAACCTAACATTCATTATTCCAGTCATATGATGCTCTTTACTACGACCTAAACTCTACAGTTTCAATCATCAAATTTACTTCTAAACACCTACCCTAATGATAAATGCATTTATTTTTTTTTTTTAAAAAAGAAAACACTAGGGATACAGAAAGGAATAAATGTAGAAACTGTATAGTGCTCCATATATTGTGTATACACTGACTATAATACATACATACAATCTCATTTATTTTTGTTGAAGTCAATTATTTCAGTAACTTTTCTTGAGTCATTTAGATTTCATAGCCAGAATGGTCCATTCCATTTGCACTTGAAAAAATTACTTTGTTCTCACACTCACTTACATGCATATGTTACTTCTTCCAATCATTGAGTGGCTACAGTACATTACCTGCACAGCCAAAACTTACCGTAAGTTCTTTCATAGCTTCCTTTGCTGTGTTCTGCATCATCTATCATGTTCATTGAAAGGCAACCATCATATTTGACTCAGCCTGCAAAGATCATGCTTCTAATGCACCCTAACTTTGATGTGCAGTTGTTATTGTCTTTTTCGATTATGCTGGTCATTTGGTTCGTGTATATGCTTTATTTTAGTTCAACTATCTGAACTGCAGCACAACATTTTCTAGACGTTCTACAAAGCAAATATACTATTTAGTGAGATTTTGAGACCCAAATCATTTGTCTCATTCATAAGTTGAGATTTGATGAAAACCTGCTTTCTAAATCACAGGTTCCTGGAAAGAAAATATCACCTACGACTCATGGTGCATAGCATTAGGATTCAATGTTTTAGACGACTGCATTTTTGTGGTTTTACGTCAAAATTAAACACAATATTATGTAACATAGACCTGTCAAGGTAGACAACAGTCATGTCCGACCACGTAACAACCAAAGGAGAGTGATACAGGAAGAAAAAAAATGCAGCAGCCAGTGTGTTTCTGCT